>OW121725.1:5705000-6092500 GCA_933228805.2 Hipparchia semele | reverse complement strand
TGTAGTACAGTGCAAACATAGTACCTACTAGCATTGAAGTTGAAAGCGAGCGGTATTCGGCGTAGTGATTTGCACCGGAGAAGTGATTTTTCACCGGAGAATCACCGGTGAGTCTCCGGTGAAAGTAATCGGTGTTTAACCGATTATTATTGAATCATAACTCAAGTAATTTTATTATTTAAATAAAAAGAAGTTTGTTGATCAACATTGTTAATTATTTAATAACATTTATTCAAATACAATTACTTTATCATTATTTCCTACCTCCTTAAATAATAATTATCATAATAAAGTAAAATATTTTTTTCTTAATATTTTTTTTATTTAAAACCTTTACAATACATCTAATATCATTTTGAGTTCACACAATATCGATGCGCTTAAAATTCCATTGCATTGTACTAGAACATTAACAGTTAAAAACATTTTAATTGATGCTAAATCTGTATTCGAATTCACCGGAGATCTCCGGTGAATCTCCGGAGAATGGCAAATCACCGGTGATTTTCACCGCTGCTCGAAATAGCTAGCGGCGGGCGGTGTCTCTTTGGCGGCGTTCTTTGGCGGCGGCGCCCGCCGGTAAGGCCGAGCACACATTGGGGTGCGAAGTCGCAGTATTGTAAAAATCATAGACGTCGCACAACGCACCGTGGAAATGTCCGCTGTGCACCGTAAAAATCTGTACTATTCTATCGGTATCCACACTTCCCAGCGTGTGCATGTCAAGATGATTAATTACGATAACGATTATCTGATTTTCTTGATTCAGGAACGTCCTGTCCTTTGGGAGAAACCAATGGAAGAATACAAAGATAAATTTCTACTAAAGTACTTAGTGTGGTCCATGTCTCATTAGAAACTAAACTAATGGACAGAGTTTTCTCGTACGATGTCTTATGCGATGAAATTTTTCGTTGCGTAAACGCAACCGCAAGTCTTGTTTGTAGCCTCGCCTTTACTTGCACGGCGCGTCAAAGTAATATTGGTGTATCGTAAAATTACGTGGAATACTAGGGCACCATGAAAATAAGGAGACTTAGAAAATAATATTTTTTGATAGTGTTTGTCTTTAGAAATTTTGCCTTTACCTCGGGAAAAACAACACAAAATACTTGTATTATGCAAGATTTTTGCTTAACTATTTTTAAAGGAATTGGTGATAATTGCGAGTGCATTTAATAATTTTGGAATCTAACAGTAAATACCAAATGTTAGGTACGTTCCTGAGATGAAAATGTGGCTTTTCAAATGTAACACTTTTGTTAATAAGTAATTTTTAAATTGCTACCTAAAAAAGTATTCAGTTTTTCATTTTACAAGTTATTTGCCAAAAGAAAGTCAAAATATTGTTTTAGGACTAGGGATTCGATGACCTCCCTGGCGCAGTGGTGACCGTTGTGGTCTTATAACTGGGAGGTCTCGGGTTCGATTCCCGGCGGGGGCAATTTAGGAATTTATAATTTCTAAATTGTCTCTGGTCTGGTCTGGTGGGAAGCTTTGGCCGTGGCTAGTTACCACCCTACTGTCAAAGACGTGCCGCCAAGCGATTTAGCGTTCCGGCACGATGGCGTGTAGAAACCGATTAGGGGTATGGGTTGAATTTACACTGCTAAACCCCTTCCAAGTTAGCCCGCTACCATCTTAGACTGCATCGTCACTTACCATCAGGTGAGATCGCAGTCAAGGGCTATCTTGTCATTGAATAAAAAAAAGGGATTTTTTTTAAGAAAAACGGGTAAAATTAAAATCATGACTGGCAACACTCGTCTTGCGGCTTTAATTTTTTGGAATTACAATTTACAACGCAGTTGCACGTGAACGGTTGCGGTATAATCAACTATCGATTGCGTCTCTGTTAAGTGAACTGTGGAATGGAGTATTTATGACATAATCATGTGTGTCAGTTTGTGAGTGTTGTGAGGAGTGTGTGGTTTACATGTTCGGTTGCAAATCTGCTGCGGTCTGAGTTCGAATCCTGCGTAGTCGGTCATAACATTTTTAGAGTTGAGTTTCTGCCAAGAAACCCCCAGTACCGGCCTAGAGTTAGGAAACTAGGGGCGGCTCTGTTTGAGCTTCTTGAGTCTAAACTAAATCAATCTGGAAGGGAGACCTGTGCCACTCGCAAGTTATTTAGAGATGAACCTAATTAGACCCTCCAATCCAAGTACATCCATACCTCCAAGCTGCTGCAGCTGCGGTTGGTGGGCTTTAATTAATCTTAAAATTTATCATTGATAACATGTTCTCCGAGGAACGGGAGTGACACAACGCCAACTTTGTAATTTAACTCCAGGCCGATACTTACTGATAATTTGTTGTCAGAAACCCAATAAGGCAAGGCGTGTGTAATTTTGAACCGACCCGGGAATCGAACCTAGACCTCGTTATCCGGTCATCACCACTACTGACGTAGTGTACGTAGTAACGAGGCAAAGTGGTCGACTTGTCAGTCGTCAGCAAAGGTCGTCAGTGATTTCGCGCTTACCTACCTATTCCGAAAAGACATCACGTGACATCAAGTGCGCGGCACTCGGTAAGAATTTACGACTTTTTCTAAACATCGAACTTTTTTGTACTAGGGAATCAGGAATTGAAAGGGATTTATGTGGCGTGTTGTTATTATGTCTAGTTAGGGTTTCCAAAATGTTTTTTTCTTAATTAATTAATTATTTTTGTATGAAAGTTTTTGATAATTAATTTTTACTTTTTACCACCGCCATTGTGTTTATAGGGTCAAAGTGCATGGGTGGTTGCTGGTAAGTTATACACATTAACAAACACCTTGTATAGGTACAAGGTATTACAACACAAAAAATATACGAAGTAATGCTTGTAGTACAGACTAGCGTGAATGGGTGTTGTCAGCGGTTTTATCACGAAAAGAAAATTCATTTAACGATACAAAAAAAAATTAACGTAATTTTTTTTTTAATAAATATTTTGTATTATACTATAGGTACTTAGTTTTCTTATATTTGTGAATATTAACTTTAAATGCTCTAGGTGTCAATTTCTCCATCGCCGAATAACATCTAACCAGTGGCATATTTTCCTTCACTTATTCAGTTTGGTTTATACAACGCTGACAATCTAGGCCGGCGATAACTGATGAGATTGATTCAATTACTGAGCTGTCAGTTTTCCAGGATATAGTTAGGTTCCGTCGTCCTATCTAACATTAGTGATTAAGGCTAATTACAAAAGTATTCCCATTAACACTCCACCATCTAAGACGTGCCGCTAAGTGATTGAGCGTTACGGTGCGATGGCGCGACGAAATCGATTATAACAGGTTTACATAAAAAACAGCCTTACCCCCTTCCGAATGCTTACATCTTAGACTGCATCCTCACTTACCATCAGGCGAGATCACAGTCATGGGTTTTTTTTCAAGAATTAAAAAATAGATCTACTCAATCAAACTCTTCCGATGTATTATAACTGTATAGCAATACCGGATTTGATTGAAGCAAGCTTTAATATTAATAGTGATTTTGAGATAGACCCCGGGACAAAAGA
The DNA here is from genome assembly GCA_933228805.2 of Hipparchia semele. NCBI lineage: Eukaryota > Metazoa > Arthropoda > Insecta > Lepidoptera > Nymphalidae > Hipparchia > Hipparchia semele. The sequence continues at coordinate 6,088,981 of OW121725.1, read as the reverse complement.
GGTCTAAAAACGTCGACATCACGACCAACTTACAGTGATACAAACTTTACTTCTAAATAAATATTCTTTCTTTCTTTACAAGTGTCATCTAAACTATGTAAGCTATTAATTTTGTGATGTTTACAATGAAAACAAAAGTTTCCTCGGTATTTTAGAACGAAGCGAGGGAAATATGAATACAGTACAAACGCGACTCTTAGTTTCGAGAATGAGCGGCTTTAATATCCATTCCTTTTGTCCCACTTCCTAAACTAGGGCGAAACTTGTAAACGGTGCGGAGCGGAGCGTACGAACTTGGGGCATTACTCGCTCATATTAATGCAATGCTGGAAGTACTGCTTATGCCATTTGTTTGGTCAAACCTAGGTCATATCTCAGACGGATATGTCCATTTTTATCTAAATCCTCTCCATTCTAAAAAGTCGAAATTTCATCGTCGAAGTAGGTATTAATAATAAGTGATTTAGTTTATCTTTTAATGTTTTTTTTTTTTTAACAAAATAATTTAGTTGTAACAATAAGTTCGATTGGTTACGTAGTACTTGTTGATTGGTATCGTACAAGGAACAAACAACATAATGTATTCGTTCGGAACTGGTTTAGTAGTAATGCAGAAATCTATAGCCCGCACTCTCACTCAGCTCCGACTCAAGACCGAGTTAAAATGTCAAAGCATATCGACCATTCCGTAGAACAAAGTCTCATCTGCTAAATTCACAACTTAAAATTTGAGCCTTAAAAGTCACATCTGCAAGGCTCAAATCACAAGTTATGAATTTAGGAGATGAGACTTTGTTCTACGGAACAGTCGACATATGTGTCTCGTTTTAACCTCTATCTTAAGTCTGAGCTGAGTCAGAGCACGCTCTAGTTCGTGCTAAGAATATTATGTCTTATATCTAGTATAGGGAAGACATAATATTGTTTGCACGAAACTAGTCACGAAGCATTAGTTTCGTTGGCGGCCGAAGGATAATCCCACGTTGGGTGCCAGAGTCTAGTACTTAATAATTTAATATCAGAAAATAGTACATTATTGCAAAGGCAGGGAAGTAGGCAATTGCAGGTCGAGTATGAGTTTGAAGGCCGAGCCGTAGGCGAGGACTTCACTAAATACGAGACAGGCAATTGCCATTTCCCGCCGAGGCACATATAGTGCTTTTCTCAAAAGAATGCAGGGAAATAAAACAGTTTTTATGTTATACATCCAAATCCATCCGCCATTTTGGTTTAAATCTAGTGGAGTAGGTACAATCAATCTCCATTTCACTCTCTGAACCGTTGGAACTCATTTTGATTATTAAATTTATATTTATTAAGTAGGTATGTAAATAACAAATCAAGACGAATTTTCAGCTTTACCGCCAATTTTTTTTTTTTTTATTATCTGTGCCGACAGGCAAACGCATTTATGGCTATACAGCCACGTAAACGCAATTTGTACTAAGCAAAGAGACTATGGTATGCCAAGAATGACAAGAGATCCGATCAAAGAGTATTTAGTAACCCCAGCACGCCATTTCATACTGTTGTATGAAACGGCATTATTGTTTTTTTTTTAAATATTGCAGGAGCTTTGTAATGATGACAAAGCTCCTGCAATATTTAAAAAAAAAAACAAAAACTGTTTCGCGGAGCGTTGTAATGTTCCAAATTCAAAAAACGCTCCTGCAATGGATTTGATTTTCTTTGTCCGACAATTCGATACTTCGCGTGTTCTTTTTTCGAAAATAATGACAATATTTCCATGCATGTTTGAGAAAAAATATTTTTCGATGATGAATCTAACCTACTTAGTTACTACTTTTTCTAGTTTCTATATAGACATACTACATGTGAACTGTAAGCATAATTGGAGTTTTGATGCGGTTCTAGTGCAGTTGAACTTGATTCCTCAAACTTGCTAACGAGGTGGACAGAACGTTAATCTATAATTATATAAAAAGGCTTGTCCTGACTGACTGACTGACTGACTGACTGACTGACTGACTGACGATCAACGCACAGCCTAAACCACTGAAGTTAGAAACTTGAAATTTTGACAGTAGGTTCCTTTTATGACGTAGGCGAGCACTAAGAAAGGATTTTTCGAAATTCGCCCCCCAAGGGGGTAAAAAGGGGGGTTAAAGTTTGTATGAAACTCCGTCATTTTTCGAGTTATACTCATGAAATTCGGTATTTAGGCTTTAAATTGAAAACAAAAAAGTACGTGTTTCACAGTTTTTAAAAATTCTACCCCCTAAGGGGTTAAATAGGGGTTGAATGTTTGTATAATAGTCCTTCGTTCTTCAAGTTATTTTTCAAGTTACGTTTATGAAACTTGATATTTTGGCTCTTGATTAAAAATAAAGAATTACGTATTTTACATTTTTTTTAAATTCTCCCCCCAAGGGGGTAAAAAGGGGGGTTAAAGTTTGTATGAAACTCCGTCATTTTTCAAGCTATACCCATAAAATTCGGTATTTAGGCTTTAAATTGAAAACAAAAAAGTAAGTGTTTCACACTTTTAAAAAATTCTACCCCCTAAGGGGTTAAATAGGGGTTGAATGTTTGTATGATAGTCCTTCGTTCTTCAAGTTATTTTTCAAGTTATGTTTATGAAACTTGATATTTTGGCTCTTGATCAAAAATAAAGAATTACGTATTTTACATATTTCGAAAATTCTCCCCCCAAGGGGGTAAAAAGGGGGGTTAAAGTTTGTATGAAACTCCGTTATTTTTCAAGCTATACCCATAAAATTCGGTACTTAGGCTTTAAATTGAAAACAAAAAAGTAGGTGTTTCACAGTTTTTAAAAATTCTACCCCCTAAGGGATTAAATAGGGGTTGAATGTTTGTATGATAGTCCTTCGTTCTTCAAGTTATTTTTCAAGTTATGTTTATGAAACTTGATATTTTGGCTCTTGATCAAAAATAAAGAATTACGTATTTTACATTTTTTGAAAATTCTCTCCCCAAGGGGGTAAAAAGGGGAGTTTCAATATTCATAGTTAAGACAGGACAACGTCTGTCGGGTCCGCTAGTACAATATAAGGTCAGTTTAAATACACGAGTATATATTATTAGGCAATTCTTTTCTATTAAATCCATAACTACCCAGACACAGACTTCATAATATACGAGTATTATTGTGTGCGTGATACCTACAATTTAAATTGGCGTTTGACGCGAATCATTTATTTATTTATTTATTTATTTTATGGAAACATACAGTGTTAATTGGCTTAAATCTAAAAACAGATTTATAATTCTTAAACCTAAATAGTTTCCAAAGACTATATAACACTTATAGATTACATTAATCTGACAACGCAACAATCAGGTGCAGCAGAAAGGGAGAACAAAAGTTATAAATTAATTTTTAACCGACTTCCAAAAAGGAGGAGGTTATCAATTCGGCCGGTATCTTTTTTTTTTTTTTCTATGTATGCCCACCGATTACTCCGGGGTTTCAGGACCGATTCACGCGATTTTTTTTTTAATCGACAGAAGAAGCTCGCGAAATGGTCCCATAAAAATTTTTACCTTCAACTCTTCAAGCCTGATGCTGCAGAGGTACTTTCCCCCTAAATTATGGGGTTTAGGAACTGTCATTTACGAATCGGTATGCTTGGCCTAAGCATATACTAGATCTTAGAGCTTCAAGTCCTACTCCTCAATCCTGATGCTGCAGGGTACTGCCCATCTAAACTATGAGGTTTTAGAAACTTTCGCTTGCAAATTCATATTATTGGTATTAAGCATAGTCTACATCGTAGAGCTCAAGGTCCTAGCTCTTCAATCCTGATGCTGCAGGGTACTGCCCACCAAAACTGTGAGGATTTAAGAAACTTTCGCTTGCGAATTGATATTTTTAGTATTAAGCATAGTCTACATCGTGGAGCTCAAGGTCCTAGCTCTTCAATACTGATGCTGCAGGGGTACTGCCCACCTAAACTGTGAAGATTTAAGAACTTTCGCTTGCGAATTGATATTGTTAGTATTAAGCACAGTCTACATCGTGGAACTCAAGGTCCTAGCTCTTCAATACTGATGCTGCAAGGTTGGAGAATTATGAACCGTCGCTTTCGAATTGATTCGATTGTAGGTATGTACCAAGCATTAACTACATTATGGAGCTCCTGGTCTTTAGAAATTGTGTATTGTTAATAAGTACTGAAGGTACCAAGTATAGAATACTTGAGTACCGTAGCGTTGGAGGGAGGGGAGAAAGAGTGTAGGAACAAGCTACACTAAAAAGCTTAAAATAAAAATTCTTTTCAAAAAACCGACTTCAAACGCCACTACAAAGTATAAAAATAATTTTATTATGTACACGTTTGTTGAAGTCGGGCGGGCTTAACTAGAAACGATGAAATCGATGCGCAACGCTTATCTTATAGTGACATATAAATAAAAATTCTTTTCAAAAAACCGACTTCAAACGCCACTACAAAGTATAAAAATAATTTTATTTTGTACACGTTTGTTGAAGTCGGGCGGCTTAAATAGAAGCGATGAAACCGATACGCGATGCTCACCCGATTTCAATAAGCGTGTCTCTTATATGTCACCATAAGGTAAGCGTCGCGCATCGATTTCATCGTTTCTAGTTAAGCCCGCCCGACTTCAACAAACGTGTACAAAATAAAATTATTTTTATACTTTGTAGTGGCGTTTGAAGTCGGTTTTTTGAAAAGAATTTTTATTTTAAGCTTTTTAGTGTAGATTGTTCCTGCTATCTTTCTCCCCTCCCTCCAACACTACGGTACTAAAGTAGTCTATACTTGGTACCTACAGTACTTATTAACAACACACAATTTCTAAAGAGCTAGGACCAGGAGGTCCATGATGTAGTCCATGCTTGATACCAACAATATCAATTCGTAAGCGACAGTTCCTAAATTCTCACAGATTAGGTAGGCAGTACCCCTGCAGCATCAGTATTGAAGAGCTAGGACCTTGAGCTCCACGATGTAGCCTATGCTTAATACTAACAATATCAATTCGCAAGCGAAAGTCCCTAAATCCTCACAGTTTAGGTAGGCAGTACCCTGCAGCATCAGGAGTGAAGAGCTAGGACCTTGAGCTCCACGATGTAGACTATGCTTAATACTAACAATATCAATTCGCAAGCGAAAGTTCCTAAATTCTTACAGTTTAGGTGGGCAGTACCCTGCAGCATCAGGATTGAAGAGCTAGGACCTTGAGCTCTACGATGTAGGCTATGCTTAATACCAATAATATCAATTCGCAAGCGAAAGTTCCTAAAACCTCATAGTTTAGGTGGGCAGTACCCTGCAGCATCAGGATTGAGGAGTAGGACCTGAAGCTCTAAGATCTAGTATATGCTTAGGCCAAGCATACCAATTCGTAAATGACAGTTCCTAAAACTCCATAATTTAGGGGAAAAGTACCTCTGCAGCATCAGGCTTGAAGAGTTGAAGGTAAAAATTTTTATGGGACCATTTCGCAAGCTTCCTCTGTCGATTAAAAAAAAAATCGCGTGAATCGGTCCAAAAACCCCGGAGTAATCGGTGGACATACATAGAAAAAAAAAAAAAAAAAAAAAATATACCGGCCGAATTGATAACCTCCTCCTTTTTGGAAGTCGGTTAAAGACACGCTTATTGAAATCGGGCGAGCATCGCGTATCGATTCATCGTTTCTATTTAAGCCCGCCCGACTTCAACAAACGTGTACAAAATAAAATTATTTTTATACTTTGTAGTGGCGTTTGAAGTCGGTTTTTTGAAAAGAATTTTTATTTAAACAGAAACTTGCCGAAAACCGACCAACGTGTAGCTAGACGGTTTTCGACAAGGTATCCTTAATAGCTAATTTAAATTTGGAGAGAGAGAGATGAAAGATGTCATTTTCCGAAAATAGCACGTTAAATTGGTTGCAACTTCTTCTAATAAATGTATTAGTAGCATACTTTGTCTTGCATGGTGCAATATAAAATAGTTTTGGGTGCCGACAGGTAGACCGTGGGCACTTTAAAGAAATTTTAGAAAGTAGATAAGGGGAGTCAACACCATTATTCAGAAGCTTAAATAAAAGAATTTGATCTCTTTGAACCCGTCTACTAGTGGCTGAAATAGGCAAACGGGGACAGTCATTATTAGTATTATTTGATATATAATAAGACTAGTAGGGTGCGTGGGTGCGCGGCCCGCTGCAGCGGACCGCGGTTTTCCTGCTCTTAGACTTTCAGGGCCTGATCATTTTCTACCACAAAACCACTATTCCACAAACTTGTACACTCTTTAAGATAGACATCGACGAAATTTGTGTGGCCGCCATCTTGAATCCGCCATTTATTGGGTTTTTTTCAGCTCATTGCCAATTGGATGAGGTTTCGAGTGATTTTTGTTTAGGCACCCTCAACCTATCTTCAATACCCTGGCCGTGCTCCTCACCCGTCTCCGAAATCCTCAATCATCAGCTCTCTCCATATTTTTCCTCCAAATGAATTTTTGTCTTCTATATGAAACCATTAGCGGAAAGGAACGTATCAAAGTCTTGCATACATTTTATATGAAAAAAAAAAATCCGCCATGTTGAATTTTTTTTTCTATTCATCAAGTAGACCTTCGGGTCCTGATCATCTTTTTCGATAAAACCACTCTTCCATCTTTTATAGTTTCCGAGATAGACACCGATGAAATTTGAATGGCCGCCATCTTGAATCCGCCATTTTGGAGTTTTTTTTCGGCTCTCTGCCAATTGGATGAGGTTTCGAGTGACATTTGGTTGAACACCCCCCACCTATCTTCAATATCCTGGCTGTGCTCCTCACCCTTCTCCGAAATCCTCAATCATCAGCGCTCTCAATATTTTTCCTCTGAAGTAATTTTTGTTCTCTATACAAAACTATCAGGAAAAGGAACCGTAATAAATTCACCATATAATTTGTATAGCGAAATAAATTCCGCCATCTTGAATTTTTTTCTATTCATCACGTAGACCATCGGGTCCTGATCATCGTTTTCCAAGAAACCACTCTTCCATCTTTAATAGTCTCCGAGATAGACACCGACGAAATTTGTATGGCCGCCATCTTGAATCCGCCATTTTGAATTTTTTTCAGCTCCCTGCCAATTGGATGAGGTTTCGAGTAACTTTTGTTTGAACACTTCCCACCTATCTTCGATACCCTGGCCGTGCTGCTCACCCGTCTCCGAAATCCTCAACCATCAGCTCTCTCCATATTTTTCTTCAAAATGAATTTTTGTCCTCTATATGAAACCATCAGAAATTTTGAAAAGGAACCGTATTAAAGTCTTGCATATATTTTGTATGGAAAAAAATTAATTCCGCCATCTTGAATTTTTTTTCTGTTTGTCAAGTAGACCTTCGGGTCCTGATCACCTTTTTCCAAGAAACCACTCTTCCATCTCTTATAGTCTCCGAGTTAGACACCGACTAAATTTGTATGGCCGCCATCTTGAATCCGCCATTTTGGAGTTTTTTTTCGGCTCTCTGCCAATTGGATGAGGTTTCGAGTGACATTTGGTTGAACACCCCCCACCTATCTTCGATACCCTGGCCGGTGCTCCTCACCCGTCTCCGAAATCCTCAATCATCAGCTCTCTCCATATTTTTGTTCCGAATGAATTTTTGTTCTCTATACGAAACCGTGAGTGAAAAAAAATTTTTCCATACAAAATTTTACAGGAGAGGTGATCAATGAGTCAGTCAGTCAGTCAGTCAGTGAATCAGTGAATCAGCACGAGTAGCTATATATATATGAAAAAAAAAAATCCGCCATGTTGAATTTTTTTTTCTATTCATCAAGTAGACCTTCGGGTCCTGATCATCTTTTTCGATAAAACCACTCTTCCATCTTTTATAGTTTCCGAGATAGACACCGATGAAATTTGAATGGCCGCCATCTTGAATCCGCCATTTTGGAGTTTTTTTTCGGCTCTCTGCCAATTGGATGAGGTTTCGAGTGACATTTGGTTGAACACCCCCCACCTATCTTCAATATCCTGGCTGTGCTCCTCACCCTTCTCCGAAATCCTCAATCATCAGCGCTCTCAATATTTTTCCTCTGAAGTAATTTTTGTTCTCTATACAAAACTATCAGGAAAAGGAACCGTAATAAATTCACCATATAATTTGTATAGCGAAATAAATTCCGCCATCTTGAATTTTTTTCTATTCATCACGTAGACCATCGGGTCCTGATCATCGTTTTCCAAGAAACCACTCTTCCATCTTTAATAGTCTCCGAGATAGACACCGACGAAATTTGTATGGCCGCCATCTTGAATCCGCCATTTTGAATTTTTTTCAGCTCCCTGCCAATTGGATGAGGTTTCGAGTAACTTTTGTTTGAACACTTCCCACCTATCTTCGATACCCTGGCCGTGCTGCTCACCCGTCTCCGAAATCCTCAACCATCAGCTCTCTCCATATTTTTCTTCAAAATGAATTTTTGTCCTCTATATGAAACCATCAGAAATTTTGAAAAGGAACCGTATTAAAGTCTTGCATATATTTTGTATGGAAAAAAATTAATTCCGCCATCTTGAATTTTTTTTCTGTTTGTCAAGTAGACCTTCGGGTCCTGATCACCTTTTTCCGAGAAACCACTCTTCCATCTCTTATAGTCTCCGAGTTAGACACCGACTAAATTTGTATGGCCGCCATCTTGAATCCGCCATTTTGGAGTTTTTTTTCGGCTCTCTGCCAATTGGATGAGGTTTCGAGTGACATTTGGTTGAACACCCCCCACCTATCTTCGATACCCTGGCCGGTGCTCCTCACCCGTCTCCGAAATCCTCAATCATCAGCTCTCTCCATATTTTTCCTCCGAATGAATTTTTGTCCTCTATACGAAACCATGCGTGAAAAAATTTTTTTCCATACAAAATTTTACAGGAGAGGTGATCAATGAGTCAGTGAGTGAGTGAGTGAGTGAATCAGTGAATCAGCACGAGTAGCTATATATATATTAATAATAACCGTTTTACGAATCGATTGTGGACTCTTTCAATTTTTTCTTTATGTACCTTATACTGAGGGCTCCAAACAGTGGAAGCGTATTCCAGAGTAGATCTTACAAACGAGTTATAAAGAAGAATAAGTGTTGACGGTAGTTTAAACTCTTTAGAAATCCTTAAGACAAACCCCAACATCCTATAAGCCTTACTAGCTATATGGTTAATGTGTTCATCATAAAGTAACTTTTTATCTAAAATTACGCATATCATAGGTTATTATCACGCCATCTATAAATTATTCCGGTTCACTCTAAACTTTCAATAGCTGTCTGAATAATTACCGTCACGTGACAGCTAATCTATATAATTATATAAAAAGGCTTGTCCTGACTGACTGACTGACTGACTGACTGACTGACTGACTGACGATCAACGCACAGCCTAAACCACTGAAGTTAGAACCTTGAAATTTTGACAGTAGGTTCCTTTTATGACGTAGGCGAGCACTAAGAAAGGATTTTTCGAAATTCGCCCCCCAAGGGGGTAAAAAGGGGGGTTAAAGTTTGTATGAAACTCCGTCATTTTTCGAGTTATACTCATGAAATTCGGTATTTAGGCTTTAAATTGAAAACAAAAAAGTACGTGTTTCACAGTTTTTAAAAATTCTACCCCCTAAGGGGTTAAATAGGGGTTGAATGTTTGTATAATAGTCCTTCGTTCTTCAAGTTATTTTTCAAGTTACGTTTATGAAACTTGATATTTTGGCTCTTGATTAAAAATAAAGAATTACGTATTTTACATTTTTTTTAAATTCTCCCCCCAAGGGGGTAAAAAGGGGGGTTAAAGTTTGTATGAAACTCCGTCATTTTTCAAGCTATACCCATAAAATTCGGTATTTAGGCTTTAAATTGAAAACAAAAAAGTAAGTGTTTCACACTTTTAAAAAATTCTACCCCCTAAGGGGTTAAATAGGGGTTGAATGTTTGTATGATAGTCCTTCGTTCTTCAAGTTATTTTTCAAGTTATGTTTATGAAACTTGATATTTTGGCTCTTGATCAAAAATAAAGAATTACGTATTTTACATATTTCGAAAATTCTCCCCCCAAGGGGGTAAAAAGGGGGGTTAAAGTTTGTATGAAACTCCGTCATTTTTCGAGTTATACTCATGAAATTCGGTATTTAGGCTTTAAATTGAAAACAAAAAAGTACGTGTTTCACAGTTTTTAAAAATTCTACCCCCTAAGGGGTTAAATAGGGGTTGAATGTTTGTATAATAGTCCTTCGTTCTTCAAGTTATTTTTCAAGTTACGTTTATGAAACTTGATATTTTGGCTCTTGATTAAAAATAAAGAATTACGTATTTTACATTTTTTTTAAATTCTCCCCCCAAGGGGGTAAAAAGGGGGGTTAAAGTTTGTATGAAACTCCGTCATTTTTCAAGCTATACCCATAAAATTCGGTATTTAGGCTTTAAATTGAAAACAAAAAAGTAAGTGTTTCACACTTTTAAAAAATTCTACCCCCTAAGGGGTTAAATAGGGGTTGAATGTTTGTATGATAGTCCTTCGTTCTTCAAGTTATTTTTCAAGTTATGTTTATGAAACTTGATATTTTGGCTCTTGATCAAAAATAAAGAATTACGTATTTTACATTTTTTGAAAATTCTCTCCCCAAGGGGGTAAAAAGGGGAGTTTCAATATTCATAGTTAAGACAGGACAACGTCTGTCGGGTCCGCTAGTAAGTAATAACCAACGAACCCATTTCAACGTTCAAACTTCCGCAATATTATACATTTATCATGTCATGAATTTCTTATAGGAAAAGCTTTATTATGTCGCATTAATTTTACTTCGTAAGCAAATGTAAATGATGCAAGTGGTTAAGTGTTCTTGTAGAAGTACATATATGCGGACAGCAAATGCTGGAAGTTTTGACTAAAAAGTGATTTCATTGGTATAGGCTGCTGCCGATAGAGTTTGCGGAATATATCGACCCCTCCGTAGAACAAAGTCTCATCTGCTAAATTTATAACTTGAGATTTGAGCCTTGCAGATGTGACTTTTAGGGCTCAAATTTCAAGTTATGAATTTAGCAGATGAGACTTTGTTCTACGGAGGGGTCGATATGTATTGTAGGGTGTCAACTAACTACAATAACTAGTGTACCTAACACTAGTTATTGTAGTAGATTTAATTCCTGATTGGGTTTATTCCAAAAATAACATACTTACTGTAAATTTTAGTGTATGGCATCTCCTTGGTTTAAAAGCACATTGCTGGTCGCCGCAGTCGGAAAGTGGAACAATTTTAATCCATGGCTTGTACGTGCCGTCGCGTAATAAATATACGTACGAGTAGGCAAGTTTGTACAAAGATCTCTTTGGCCCTTTCGTATATAAGTATGTGTTCTTTATTATAAATTGTTTGTGAATAGGGTATTAAAATCAATCCAGATTTACCAGAATGTAAAGGGTTATGTAAAGTCAAACAATCTCGGCCTAAGTTTCTTATGTTAATAGAAAAAGATCCGTTCTTTTTAAACTGATTAAACAATAGTTATTTGTTCAACAAGATAGCAAAGTTCATTTTTGTTGCGAGTGCCTAGTTTGAATCCCGAGCGAGCGAAGGATTCTAATATAGAATCACGAGCGTAGCGAGTGATTCTAAGTTAGAATCCTGAGAGTAGTGAGGGATTCAAAGGCACAAGAAGCAAAAACTTTGCTATCGTGTGATACATACAACTTTTCACCTCAATAGCGAAAAAATACAAGATGTAAGAAAAATATTTATTAAAACATAAAGGATATTTTAAAATTTAAAAAATTAGGTTTCTTTATTTAAAAACTTTTCAATATCATAAGCGGTGAAAACTTTAGATTTTTTAGATTTGTGCCCCTCCGACTGTCTTTTCAAAAATGCAATAAGTTTAGGATAAGTTTCAATGTGAACGTCGCATTTCGATTTGATTGTAACTTTTAGGCTATGTTCACATGTAACGCGCGTTAACGCGCGTCAACGCGCGATCAAATTTGAAGAGAGTTCAGATGATGAGCGCTAATGCGCGTTGCGAGAGTACTCGTCAGTCTAGTTCGGTAGAACGTAGAAAATGGACGTGGAAGAGGCTATTATTTTCTGGTTATATTATAAAGAAAAATATAGAAAACAGAAAACGTACACATTGGGTTCATCCAATTTTGAAAATTCCGAACCTATATTCCAAATTGCTGGCCTTTTTTCTACTTCATCGATTAGTAAGTCGATGTCAATATCTTCAATTTCACTCATTTTAAATGCGAAAACAAAATATAATTACGAAAATTAACAAAATTACATGCGATCGCGATGAAAGCGCGCGCTCAACTGAACAGCAAACGGACATTACATTAATATCAAAGCGCGAGTCAACGCGCGATTGTCTGCGTCTAGAAACTTTTTCTCTGAGCGCCGCGTTGACGCTCGCTGACGCGCGTTAACGCGCGCGCATGTGAACGGTTGCTAGGTATATATTAGGATGTCTAAGCGCGCGATTTGAAAACGCGCGTCGCAATTCAGCCATCTGAACATAGCCTTAACATGGAGTAAATACTCCATAATGTAGATGGTTGCCTTGTTTTAGACAATTGGCTATTTGACAGTTTTCGAAAAAGTATTTTAATATTTAAGTAGGTTTATTTTATACCCCTTACAGTTATTTTTTTCTCAAAAAAAGCGAAATTTATTGGAAAAATCAATATTTTTGGTATACTCATTTGACATTCCCGCGAAAACAGCCGGTCACGTGACATCTACTGGCTGTGACGTCATAATTCAAAATATTTAAAGCCACTAGTAACGGAGTGATTACATTCTCTTGGCCACTAGTATAATTTTGTGTGGAAAGCTAAAAGTTTACAGCTTTTTTTAACTGAAATTGCGAAAATACCCTATAGCGTCATCGCCATACGACTGCCGCGAAGATCTGAAATTATAAACATAATCTAAAATTAAAGGTAATTTACAATCTATATTTACTAATTGATATATAAAATTGAAGTGTCCTTCTGTAATTTGAGACATGAAAATTGGCATAAATAGGTTATTTGTATTAAATCAAAAACCTGCTTAAGCTATTTTAGAAAATCATGCTAAAGGGTGGTATAGGGGATGATTTGTATGGGAAACAAAGTTGCAGTTTTTACTAGCGGTAATATTTTTAGCGACAGGACTTTTGTTGATAGGTCTCTCGTAAATTATTTGACACTGTCACACGACGTCGCGGGCCACCACTTGTAGTCGTTATTGGATAAAATGTTAACTATTACACCTAAGAAATAAGATACAACAACTTATACAAATAAATTATATTCTATTACTAAGTTTATTTTGGGTACTTACATGGAAGTTTTTGCATTCCGAAACTCGGCAGAGCAAAAGTCAGGATTACAAGCAAAGAAATTTGCGACCATAAATGAATCTACTTTGGGCAGATTTGCACTATCGGCTTTTATAAAGCCTGACTCCATTTTTTAACAATAACAAACAATAAATCAAAATATTTATCTGAAAAACCTCAACGGTACCAACAACACACGAATAGCTTTGAGTTATGACGTCACACGATGCCCAATCATGGACGCCAGCGTTTTGCTTCCACCCATCCACAGACAAAAAAACTCCAATTTATTTTTCAAAAATAAAATATTTACAATTCATTTTAGTTCAAAAAACATATTGTTTATTTATTATTGACCTTTAAGCTATCATTTAAAACATATTTCATAATTTTTCGTTACAGCTGTCAAATAGCCAATTCCATGAAATATTATGATAAAATCACAGTCTCTGAATAGGACTTCGCACCCTTAGAAAGTCTCCAATCATTAAATAATTCATAGGCTTTCAAATATTTTTCACGAGACTTTTCCGGAAGAAAGTTTAATTCAGCGTTAGACACTAATTCTTTTAATTCTGAAGGTGTTATATTATCACTAGATTCACTTATTTTGTTATTTTAAAATTCTTACAACAAATAACTACTAAGAAATTACTACCTAATTAAGATATAGAATAGAGTTAATTTTTTTTTTTTTTGCCGCCATTTTATATTACTCTTTTGTCTGCGTTCGGAATTGTGTCATTCATAAAATAAAATATATTAATTAATTAATTTTAATTTTCTTTTATGTTTCATGTTGTGTTACAGAATTATAAAGTCTAAAACACATTTAAAAAAAGTTAATAAGTAGTTTAAATAATAAAATAGAGAGTTAAAAAATTTTGTCGAAATAAAATGTATGGGGTATGCAATATTAGATACAAAATTTCTGAACGTTTCTTGAGACGATGAGTTGAAGAAACGCCAATCCAATGCGTTCTATATTCAAAACACTTTTTCTCACTGAGTGAGCAAAAACGACTTTTGCTCACTGGTTTTGGGCAGCAAAGGCGCCCCTTTTGAGCTAGAGAGGTGAAAAATAATATACAACTATTTCTATACATTTTTAGTCTATTTTTAGTCATAAACGACGAATAAATCTTCAAAATTTTAATTTTCTTTATCTTATTCATCGTCGTGTTCGCTGCGTAACGAAGTTTATTATTATCAAAACTCAAAAGCTTATTCTTCTTATAAATATAAAAAGAGTTTAAACATCTGTGTCGATCTCGTGTCTATTGATGAATGAAATCTAGGAATAAATCTTGGATTTAATCCTATCTCCGTAGATAGAATGTAGATCAATTTGAAACGGCTCGTACGTGCCGCTGCGTAATGAAACCCGCCTACGAGCTGACTTTATAAAGACAGCTTGTACCGTGTGCACACAACATTTATATATTACTAGACGATGCCCGCGACTTCGTACGCGTGGATAAAGGTTTTTTGATTCTCGCGGGAACTCTGTAATTTTCCGGGATAAAAAGTAGCCTATGTTTTAATCCTGGGTATGAGCTATCTCCATTTCAAATTTCAGCCAAATCGGTTGATTCGTTGTGGCGTGAAGGAGTAACAAACATACACACACATACACATACACATACACATACAAACTTTCGGCTTTATAATATTAGTGTGATGTGAAGTGTGATGTGAAGTGTGACTAGCCTTTGCCCTCAGCTACGTCCGGGTGGAGTTAGGAAGGGACCCTCAATTTTGTCGAGATGAAAGGTAATCTATGTCACCTCCTCCAAGTCCTAAACTATATCCATTCAAAAAGTCACGTCCATCTATTGTGATTGAAGGACAAATCACTCGGATGAAGTCTTGGTTAAATACTAGTAAAAATAAAACATATTTCATTATTTCAATCACATTTAAATATTAAAATAATGCCCAACAATTATAATTACAAAGAGAGTTAACCCTAATCAATGGCGATACCAAGTCTGGCACATCCGCATGCGCTTCACCTTTTTCTGAAGCTGCAGCATGGCGTACAGTAGAGCTTCGGCTGTTGGAGGACACCCGGGCACGTAGATGTCAACCTGGAAAAATATGAGTTGCTCAGTGTATCTTATTGTGAGTTGTGACATTAGTGTTTCACTTCTACAACCGCACGTCACGTACCACCAAATTGTGGAATCTTCTCCCTTCGACAGTGTTCCTATTTAATTACAATATGGAGTTATTCAAGGGGCGCACCAATAAGTTCCTGAAATGCCGGCAACGCATCGGTGGTGCCTCTGGTACTACAAGTGTTCATGGGCGGCGGTAATCACTTTACATCATGTGACCCGCCAGCTCGTTTGTTTATGTTATAACTAACACAAATATGAAGCACATTACCGGTACTATTCTGTCACAACCGCGCACTGTCGAATAGGTGTAATGGTAGTAGCCACCCCCGTTTGCGCAGCTACCCATCGACACCACCCATCTGGGTTCCGGCATCAAGTCGTAGGTCTTGCGCAGGATGGGCGCCATCTTGTTTGTGACGGTTCCCGCCACGATGATCACGTCAGTCTGGCGCGGAGTTCCTCGGAAAACCATACCGTAACGATCCATATCGTATCTAGGGAAATCGATATAATATTTTAAAGAAGGTAACCCCTATATATATAATTTCTTATTTTATATTTTCATAAATAAACGAGATAAAGTCCACGACTTCGTCCGCGTGGATTAAGGTTTTCTAATTCCAGCGGGAACTCTTTAATTTTCCGGGATAAAATGTATGTCTTAAACCTAGGTTTAGTAAGCGTCAAACTCCTAGGATTTCTTCTCCGCAAGTAGGCTACGATCGCCCGTTTTGCGTGGGTTTAGTAAGCTATCTTCATTCCAAATTTCAGCTAAATCGGTTCTTTCATTGTGGCGGAAAGGAGTAACAAACATCCATTCATCCCTCCAAACTTTCGCATTTATAATATTAGTAGGATGGGATAGTCCGAAGTAGGATAGGACAAATACTGTTTCCAACTATCTCACAGTTGGTCATAAGGTGCCTTTTGATACAACATAAAGTACAAACAACGGCACAACAAGGTTCAAGCATGTGACCTATAAAGAGACACCTTCAGTGGCGTGCACAGGATGTACTACAGGGTAGGCAGATGATACAAAATGGAAAAAATCTTCGGTGCGAATTTAAAAAAACTTAAGGGTAGGCATTGTACAAATTATAAAAAGCCTACCCTTAAGTTTTTATAACTCGTACTGGCGATTTTCTCCATTTTATATCATTTTTCCGCATTATGCCTACCCTGTGTGCACGCCACTGGACACCTTATATCAAAATTTTATAAATCACAAGTTCCGTACTAGCGCCCCTTATATATTCGCCCTGCTCATTTGCAGGGATAAAAGATAAGATTTAAGACATTCACGTATAAAATTAATATTGAATTGTGACAACGTATAAGGCCATGTTGACATTTGAGTAGAATATCTTTGCATCTATCTAGCTTAAGGGGTCAAGTATTTCAGCTTCATTAGCTCCTCTATTAATTGAGTTAAAGGCCTTCAAATTAATAAAACTATCTCAATATTTACCTGTACGTCATTATTTTAAAGACGGTTTTACACTTGACTACGATACCCCGTCTCTATGTTTAGAATATGCAATCCGAGTACATATGTAGGAAAGTATGGCAATAAAATCAATCCACGTAGGTATTGGGATTCCATTCTGGTTTACCACTTGGTAAACACTTTACACTTTACTTTTTTACTTTTTTATGTAGAGTATAAGATATTTAACAATTATTATTTGGATTATTTGGATATTCGAGATTCAATCTATAGATTTTGGGCTATATAGATTGAAATCTTCTGTTAGACATTGACCGTCCATCGTACACTAAACTGCAGATTAATCTAGCTATCAGAATACACTTCAGAAACTTGTCAAAATGCCCTGGCACCTATCTGTTTCTACATGAACCAGAATTTAATAATCACTTAGTGCTAATTTCACCATCACGGAATAACGTTTCAATGAGGAATAAAAATAACGTTTTTGTATTGAAAATCTGTCAAAACGATTAATTTATTTTGGCATTGAACGTTACTCGACGTAGGTGAAATAGCTACAAGTGAAGGTAATGAAAGACTCAATTAGATATTTAAAATAAACATTTTACCTCGATCCAGCGTAATGCATCATCTCCAAAGCACAGCAAGCAAGGCCGAATGTTAGAGGCCACATGGAGCCTTTTCTTCCCCAATTCAGGATGTCGTCGAGTCTGGCTACTACCCACTCAACAGTTGACTGAAAACAAAGCGGATCATATCAGCACTTACTAACAGTTTCGAGCGTTGCAGCCCTTTTTCAACGCAGACGCGATAAACATGCAAAACGAATCCACATTCGTGCAGTTTTCACATAAAAGCTTTTATCTTATAGAAACACTTGTGCTAAACGCTAATCAAATTCGCAAAAATGCGATATTTGAAAAGAAAAAAGTCTGTTACATTTTCCGTGATATTTTAGTTGTTAAATCTGATTTATCTATGCTCTTTATGATGGTACCTTTAACTTTAATTGGTCTGATTGTATTTACTTTTAAGTAAGCAACCATTTTTTTTTTCTAAATCACCACATTTCTCATACTTATTCTGAAATCAGACCAATGTAGGTATAGTTATTCTCAATCCGGGGTCTCGTCCCACCTTCCATTAGCGAGATGGGAGGGTCAAGTCCAATTTCTTACGTAATTGAATTGAAACAGGGTGGAGGACAGTTCAAGGTGGCATACTCGTATGTTTGGGAGTGTTAAACGATTTGCAGAAGTTTTAGTCTGAGTACTTAGCTGTGAGTCACCGAGTCATGACACACAATGTTTCTTTCTGGGAATCATGTGTTAAAAATATCTATTTAGCACTATGACAAATTATGCAAAATAATGACATTGAACACAATAGATATCGAGCACCTATTGTTGCTTTACAGTTACAGATCAGTTATACATTGTACATAATAACGGTAATAGTGATGCGGTTCAGATAGATCAATTACTGTGTATAAGCGACAGCTTCTTAGAAATTCTAATTCTTTACTCACATAATTCTCTTAACGTGCCTTACGAAGCTTTCATTGTTGCACCGGCTGCTGTTATAGAGCAAAATATGAAAGATCTTCTGCTCTACACAAACTTGCAACCATAGACATATAGAGCAACATTATGATGCGTAAATTTTTAAGCCAAGATATCCATCTGCCTGCTACTTTTCCTTGCATTATACATTGAAGCCTTATTGAAGCCGTTTCTCGGTTATCAATCATCGCATAAATATTCTTATTTTCTCTTGTCTTAATCGAAGTCAGTAGCTCTGTAACCTTCTCTATGATCTGTAACACAGTGCTGGGCCGCACGTGCAAATATGTATTTTAACTGAAATACCTACTTTCGCTTTATTGAAAATTAAATTTCAGTACACAACGTAGCGGAACATTGTTTTCACTAAATTAAATGCATTTCATTTCAACTGACTGCCCATAACCGAGTGTTTTCATACGAGTAAGTACCTCTGATATTGCCTCTTTATTTAAGTTAACAAATCAGGTAATTTCACTGCATTTCCGAACTCTCTTTTTCCAGAAAGGTATCACTGAGGCGTCTATCCCACTGTGACAGACGAAGAGTGTTGACTTCTGTGTTACACAAACAAAAAAGTTGAACGCAAAGGCCAAATAAGTCGCTAATTCCCACTTTTTCCCACACAACTGCAACTGTTAAAAGGATTCATACGTACTGGAAGAAAAAAGTCCCATTGTAGTTCAACTATTGAACTAATCTGTTATACTAGCGGGAATGAGCCAAATAAGTAGTATTTGTAATGTATATTGTATATATTTTTATTGTTTAGTAGGGAACTAAAACTAAACTGCATCTCTAGACCGTTGCCTGTGGGAATGACGGTTTAAAGCAGATACCGTGTAGTACGTTATCATTGTCTGTTCCATTCATCGCAATATGAATTGTTTTCCGCTGTCTGGTATTATAAAGCTCGACGAACACGAATGATTACTGTTATTTGTTGTTAGGCTTTATTACTGTCTGCTTCTGTTCATTTTTTTTTCTTTTTGTGCTTACTACTGCGTTCTCTATCAAAGCTATCTTAAAAAGAATAGTTCTTTTCAATTATTATTTTTTATTTTACTTTATCTTAGTTTTGCACTTTGTTTACTCTCTATGGATATCTTGGTTGTACTAAATGGTCACAGACTGATTTTAAAATAAAAGAGCTTGCTAAAAATGAAATAATAACAAAGTAAAATGTAAATGCTTTAACTGTATCTATAAATCTATTAATTCATCTTTATAATAGATTTATCTCTAAGAGTTCTTGCGGTGGTCTTGCTTTAAAATGGTCTTCTAAATAATATTCATGATCCTAATAGCTCTACTCCTTACTTTGAGAAAATTTCTTTTGATCTTATTTTCACGTAAATAATTATGTTTTCATAGGTTCTTATATAAACGGTATACATACCGTGATATACATATAGTGATGTTAGTACCTAGTGGAGGCATTTACCAGTATGACATAAAGCTATTAGTCGTGTTTCCGTCTTTCGCATCTGGAATGGCTTCCCGCCGCTCCAGATCACACGCCTTCTTGGACACGAATGGCTATTGCCATTATGTAGCGTGCTTTTATTCCCTACGTTACTATTATACTTCTTAATAAATTATATGCTCTTATTGTAAGACTTGTAATTGTATTGTATTAAATCTAATCCTAAACATTAATTAC
Organism: Hipparchia semele; assembly: GCA_933228805.2. Lineage (NCBI taxonomy): Eukaryota > Metazoa > Arthropoda > Insecta > Lepidoptera > Nymphalidae > Hipparchia > Hipparchia semele. The sequence continues at coordinate 6,068,874 of OW121725.1, read as the reverse complement.
TAGTTTTTGCCCTTGGAGGTAGGTTTTGTGAATCACGGGTTCCAAGTGTTGTTCCGTTCAAGTGAATATATATGTAAGTTTGATAAGATCATTTTTCGTCCTATTTGAAAAGTCTTCTGTTCGCACACAACTTTTATTCCGAGTAAAACTCTTTCTTTCTAAAGTAATTCATGTTTCGATTTCAACAAGCAATGAAACACATTTTATCAAAAAAATAGAAGAAAACTTAAAGCATCAGCTGTGCACGTTTCTTTTTATTTGTAGAATATATTTTCCATTCGAATATTCTAAGCCTAACATACGCATAAAGAGTAAAAGCCTGGAGCGGTTTTAGCGTAGGGTTGCCACTTGTCTTACGCTGCTTGAAACGGTTCCAATGTTATTAGAAAAGATACGTTTCAAAATTGTATAGGCTCGCGTGTGTCACAAGTGTCCCAGTTAAGAAACATACAGGTAAAAACTTACTGAGCTCGCTGGTAAGCGATGAAATCATAAGTGGAGGTTTGCGGTTCAATTCCTGACGGAGACAGTTTGGCGATTTATTAATTCTGAAATGTAGACATTTCAGAAATCTAGTCTGGTGGGAGAGTTTGGTCGTGGCTAGTTACCACTGTACCGTGGCCAACATGTCTTGGAGCGATTTAGGCTCTATGGCGTTTAAAAACCGATCACACCCTTCCAAGTTCAACGGTTTAACTAATCAGTTGTAACCAGCTACCATCTTTCTTATATAAAATATAATCCATTATGGCGATAAAACCAAGTCAGATCATTAATATATCGAAAAACTAAAATCACAATTTAAATCAAGAAATTAAATTCACAATTTTTTACCAGCCCTAACACTAGCTCGGAGTAGGGATTCTAGGACACTTGTGACTCCATTTTGCTTTTTATCCTTCAAATAAAGTCAGCCATTCCAAGCAGGGATTATTCAAATAGTTAAAGTAAATCCTTCATTAACATACGGCTTTGAAAAGTATACTTGGATATAGGTATTGAAGATTCAAGGCGATGGATTTTTGTACTGAAGTTAGTTTGCAATGACCTTCTATACATAAGGTCATTGTTAGTTGGTCAAAAATATGCATATGTTTACAAAAGTACCTATAGACTAAGATTTCCTCTGACAGAACCTTATTTCAAGTTCCCCCGCATATCGATCGTATTTGAAGTGTAGGTTTCCTCCTACAACTGCGTAACATGTTGTTTTCCGGTGAAACAAATTTTGGCGACTTTCCTGGCGATTTGGCTTCGTGAATGCAAGATTCAGGATTCGATTCCCGGCAGAAGCAATTGGGGACTCTATGCTTCCGGTTTGATCTTGAAAATCGTTTGACCATTCTACATTCAATTGAGCCAAATGATGCATTACAGCATTAGTAGTGGTGTTAGAGTTCCGAATCAGTAATTTACTTTCAAGAAGTGACTCACGGAGTCATTTCAGTAAAAGTAAGTCAAACGCCTAGTTTAAACACGATTGATGTGTAATAAAATTGAATCCTGAAAATATTGCAGTGCTAGATGAAATCAGATGCCTACTCTAGTTGTATTGCTGGATTGCGTTTAGCAATCCAGCAATACAACTCGCGAATGCGATCCATACAACTCAGTCATTACAGAGGTAATTCAGATTGCAGAAATAAAATGCTCTCACAAATCTTGGATGATCGCCTTAGTGTTGTAGATATAGATTGTACATGATAGACTATTAAATTTTTATTTTATGAGTCTATTCTTAAAATGATTTATGTTATGCATTATAGTTTTTATTATATTGCCAAGCGCGTTTCTTGAATTTAAAACAGCAAGTCGATTTACGTTATAGTTATTTTATACCGCATGCGTTGTTAAATAAAATTATATCTTTTAAAGTTGAATTTTATGATGTAGAGGCCCATTCACTCAAGTATAAAACGTTGTAGAACACCTACTAGAGATCAGCAAGTCTCGTATTGACAGAAACTGTCTTATTCGATGATTTAGGCTAGTTTCAGGAAAAGAAAATGCTGCAATTGATTTAGTGTTAACGCCTTCACAGTTACTATGTAGGTATATTATTATGTTAGCCGTAAGAACTTTTCCCTTCAGTCTCTAAGCCGTGGAGCTATCTAATGCTTATATCTACACAAATAAATAAAATTGAAGGGCCTGTCTGTGACTTAGAAATAAAAGTAACTAGCAGGCGTTACTATTCCATGATCCATGTCCAAGATTTTTCATTGCTTTTGCTAGAGTTTGAAAGAACTATCCCATAATAATAAATAAATATCTCATGATTATTTGAATGAATGAAAAGTTTTTGTCTCTCTCTATCTGTATGGGCTAACTGATCTTGAAGCCCCTATTTTGACGGGATTTTGACGGGATTTAGTTACCAATAATAATAAAATTGATAGTACCTGGCCAGGATAATGAAATGGTGAGTATCTACGTGTCTCGCCGACTTGATACGTTTTCCATCCATGCAGCTTGACTGGGGGATGTTTCTGTCGTAGCTTTTTCGGCGGTACTTTCACTGAGGCACTCTTCGTCGTGTCGCATTTGTTGCAGTAGTTTTTAACAGCAACTGGTGCTTTGTATGACTGCAACCGGGCACTATGACAAGGTTCATAGTTAAGTAGGTAGTGGGACCGTTGTTCCCTGTATCATTAACCCTGAAACATACACAACGCGCGACGGACGCTGCATGGCAGGCGTCACACTGATTGCGTAAGTAGGCGTGTAATGGAGTTCTGCAAACGCAATTCAGAGCTATGACTCGAAAGCTGCATGGAAACGTGTTCTATGTCGATCCGTGCAAGAGATATGACCAGCACGATGATCACGAATGTATGGGTGGATAGCACTATTTCCTTTCCTATGGAAATTGTGGTACTACATCCATGATGATAGTATGTCAAACTGAACGTGCGCGCTTAGTGTGGATGCCTTCAAATTCAAAATTTATTTATTTCATGTAGGTTAACTTGTAGTTCTTATGACAGACACGTCATAAATCTACCACCGGTTCGGAATGTAGATTCTGCTGAGAAGAGTCGGTAAGAAACTCAGCAGTTGCTCTTTTCAAAAAAATTTTTTTTTACAAAGCTATGCTATGTTTACAGTGCTTCCACAATAAAGCTTCAAAAATGCAAAAATGCATACGTAGGTACACCAATCAAACGCATGTCAAGGTGGGCAGTCAAAGCAGACCCATTCCCGTTGGCGGCACCCGTTCACGAGCATGACGCATGATCCAGCCATTGCCTCGCTCAACCATATTTCAATCTAACTATTTTACCTGCAGTTACGCATGGAATGAATCATTATCATGTTATTTGATCTATGTATATTTTACAACTTTTTGCAAAGAAGCCAATGTTGAAGTGACAAATTGATTTGCTAGTTGACTTTGACATTTGAAAGAATTTTTTTTTTCAATATTTTCAGTCACGTGTCTAATTTAATTTCAAACCTTTTTTGGACTTTTGGCAAAATTAGGTTGTTTGTAAACTAGGCTGAAGCGTAAAGCATCTCATCAGCAAAAAGGGTAATTTATCATTGTTCTGAGAATTTATAATAAGAACTGAAAGTTCGATCAACGTAAAAACAGGTTTGTACTTCGGTCTCAGAGAAAAACATGTTTTTTCTTTGATCGAAGCTTGGCTTCATAGAATTACCATCTGGTACATTTGATTTATGGATGATGCGTGTATTATTCGGTTCATTTTTTTAACCTCCGACAAAAAAGAAAGGTGTTATAAGTGAGTCTTTGTCTGTTCTCCCGTAGCTTCCCAACGAATGAACCGATTTTGATGCAGTTATTTCTCTTTGAAAACTGACGTGATTGAGATGATTCATAGCTATAATTTATGAAGATCTGTTCAGGCGTTTGAAGATCATCAGCTCATTTCTTATTTGATTTTGATTGATTGGTTTTACTCACAGGTGCGATTGATTTAAGGTGTACCTACTGGATTATTGCTAAGACATCGTAATCTTGAGCTGATGCTACAGCATCAGCCATCAAGTAGTCTGCGGGATCCAAACTTTTTAGGAAATTCAACCAGTTATAATGTATTTGGTAGAGTGGTCTCAATGAGTCGATGTTAGATAGATGACGGTCGAGTATCGAGGAGAAGGATCTGATAATGGAGCAGAATACTGGGTAACATTGCATATCGTACATAGTCATTGTTTATCTTGCTTGTTCTTTTTGGGAACAAGAACTTATTCAGACAGCAGCTATCGAAGACGTACCTATGTACGTCTTCGATAGCCCGTAAACAATTTCCCTGCATACAAAATCTACGACGAAATCGCAACGCAACTCACGTCGCTACAAGCGATTACTATTCCGCGCTACATGGGCTAAGTTCACAGTTTTTATCAGCGAAACTTGTTCTATTAAAGTCCTTTTGTATTCACCAGCTCTTTCATTGTTCCTAACTTCTAAGAATATGTTTTGATATAAACGTATTTTGCAATGTTCTTTCATAAAAATATTCCATCAAAGTTTGCTACTGTAGATATTTTGCTTTAGTTTTGGAATACGCTGACTAGCGTTTGCCCGCGACTTTGTCCGCGTGGAGTTAGATGTGGTCTACGTCACTGTCCAAGTCAATACATAAAGTTGCTTTACAAAAAAAATCACGTTCCGTTACTTCGTTGTTGCGTGATTGTTAGACAAACGAACCCTAAACGAACCCTTGTAATGACAAGGGCTCGTTTAGGGTTCGTTTGTCTAACAATCTAGTTGTCTAATTTTTCTATATTTAGGGGAGAAGTGGCATGAAAGAGCCAGTTTACTAAACGACTCAAAAAAATACACTTTTAATGAAAGAAATGATGTTTTTTTTCTCTTAAATTATTATTCATTTATTAAACTAGGTAATTTCGTGCGAAAAAATCTTAAACACTATGACAAAATCAACGAAATATTCATTTTAAAAAAAGGTGTCTTTCGGCTCTTTCATAACATTTCGGTATTGAAAGAGCTACTAACATTTATGAAAGAGCCAGTCTGTATTATAAAGTGTAATTGTGAAAATTATATAAAATAATAATAATTACACTATTGAAAAAAAATCAAAAAGGCGATCCCTTCAAATCCTTTTTAAAAATTAATGATATTTTTAAGCAATTTTTAATTCTGTCATTAATTTTAAGTAATTTTAAACACACACACACACACACACACACACACACACACACACACAGAGAGAGAGAGAGAGAGAGAGAGAGAGAACAAACACACACACACACATATACAAACTTTCACCTTTAAAATATTAGTGTGACGTGAAGTGTGATTAATAAAAATCTTTAAAATTAAACAAAGAAAGAATAAGTACTCGGAATTGCAACCGTAGGGGTAGAGGTTAAATGGGGAGATGGTCTGATAATCTGGTCTGTTACAACCTCATTTTCTTCGTGAGCTTCAAATGGTTTTGTAGCAGGCGGTGTTGATCTTAAGTTAATTTCAATATTTTCCTTATCCAAGTTCACTTCATTACCTTCGTTAGACTGTGACAGATGGCATATGAAGATAAAATTCGTCTTCATTTAATTTATTAGAATTTAAGGGGTAAATTCCCTATGACAGATATGCTTCCTTTACAAGTTGCCTAACTTGAAAAATAGTTACCAATTTTTTGGGTCTTTTTCATTTTTATGGATTTGGCATTTCCGTAATGCAATATCTGAAGCAAGTAATTTAATAATATATGAAAAAAAAAATGCATATTTATAGATATTTATTAATATTTTATTTTATTATCAAATTTCAAATGCAGGGTTATGAAAGAGCCGGTTACGAAAGAGCCAGCTCTTTTAAGGCCCATTCGCCCAGCTCTTTCATGACTTATTCTTTAAAAAAACATAAACTTTAAAATAACAACAATACCAAAACTTTTTCAACTCAGTTTTTACACAGTTGAATGGCCAAATATATGCACAAACTCAATCTAAAATCCATTTGCCTGTATTTGTTTACAATAAAATACCAAAAAACAAGTTAAATGAAACGAAATACTTACTTTTTACTGCCAAAAACTTTGACTTCATGTGCCGCTGTACGTTATTTTCGGTGGACTGTCAAATGTTTGTGGGTGACGGGCAATCAGTATTGCCACTTAAAAATAAAATTACCAACCAAATTCGTTCATTAACTACCAAAATATTGCAAGTGGCTCTTTCAAAACCTGGCTCTTTCATGCCACTTCTCCCCTACTAATATTTTAAATGTAAAATATTAGTATATATAGAAAAATTGTAATGATTTTGTAATGTTACTCATTTCATACTCTATGTAGCAGCGATTGTTACGTCTATTAACATTAATCTTAAGTAAAGATGGCTGAAACTATTCAGGTACCTATAGGCTTTTGCGCAAATAAACTTATCATCAGTATGAAAATCGTAGTTTCAGATTAAAAGTTATAATGAAATTGAACGTGAGCTTGTCTCAGGTTAATAGCTCATTTTCTCCGAAGGCAATCCAGCAAATTGTGGTTTGTTTCGCAAGTCGCAACGTAATCTCATCATCTCCCCAGCCTGAGGGCATATCTCAATATTGAACAAATAAGCTTGCGCTGTAACTATTAAGATCGGTAATATAATATTGGAAGCAATGTACTCTATTTAATTAACCAGTATACCATACTTATAGCCTTTACCAGTATACTATACCTTATTATGAACATCTTTGTTAGCAATTCTCGCAACAATGAACGTGGTTCCTCTCGATAGAAATACCTATTTTAATTATTTTATTCTACTTTCATCTAATTATTTCTGTATCTATGTCAACCATATGCCTATGATAAGTCCTATGAGCTATGCTATAATAATATTATGATAGAGTTAGACCACAGTAATCAATACGTAGTTATAAGTAAAAGCGCTTGGAATAAAAGGCTTGTATTCGTCAGATTCACTAAGCATATCAAGGAAAAATCGAGCGAAAGAATACCGCAAAACCCAGATTTTTTTTAGTTGTCGCAAATTGAAAACCATTATCGCGATCTTTATACCTTTCGTCCCGAAAGGCATACCGGACCCTGGAAACTCTAGTTTCGATTCGGACCCTTTAAGCTGTTTATCATATTCAAGTGAAAAGTGCTAAATGCAATTTCGTTGCTGGTGCCCTAACCTGATCATAACCGACTTTCCCTTTGACGTCAGACTCATTAAAACTGAAGTGTCTATTAAAGTTGACCTGTTACAATTATGTTGCATGAAAATGAGGTAGGTACAGAAGCAATTTAAAACATCTTATGCCATCCTAGAACTCCCGAGCTGAGCCCGGTGCTCCAGTTTATTCATTCCTTCTTCATTAAAGCGTTGAAAAGATTTTATATAAGTACATGAGGCATTTTTGCAAGTTAATCAGGGAAACTTTCTTCACACGGTTTATTTGTTTTTGAACTTAATTTTGAAACTCTAGTTCGTAGTTTGCTGTCACGAATAAAATATGAGTCCCAAACTTTTATGACAGTCATTTTAAGTTTAAGACTCTAAGATTTGGATATACTTATTCGACTTTACTTCTTTTAAAATATGTGTATTTCTCGTAGCGAATAAATAAACGATTACCATTTTTCAATATTCAAAAAACTTTACTAAATGTACCTACTATTTCGCAAGAGAAAAATATGATCTTCAAGAACAAATAGACATACGTTCCAATTCCAACCCTTTTTAACCCTCCTTCGGTAAAAAAAATTGCCATGAACTGAAAAAAGGTCGTTGTCACATTTAGGGAACAAGAAAAGGGGAAACGAGAGGCGCTAAGCAGTAATACGATAAATCTTTATAAATCCCACCTGACAGCGCATTTCTTTGTTGCTCCGATGAAATTAATGTCAGAAGTGTTTAATCCAGCTCCCTTTATACGTATTATTTACTGTACATAATATGAATATACAATATTGGATGGAATTCTTGTAACGTGCCCGCTCAGAAATAGGGTCGCCATTTGTATGGATTACGTCTGACACCTCTGAGGTTTGAATGCTTTGATCGTATTCATGTAATATGAAGAGAATTGAATCACGTTAAATATTTGACTCTTGAATTGTGAATTCAATTGAGATTTGCGGTTTGCGGATATTCTTTTCCAAAACGACGAAGTTCATTTTGTTGAACCGTTGTTTTTATACTATCTTAGCTTCTTGCCAAATAGGGTAGTTGCTTTTGTTCGATTCTGATCATTATTTTATTCGCAAAAACAAGTAACTTTCTGGGACAAAACATGGTTGTAAAAGGAAATAGTAATAAATATTTTAAAAGAAGGCATGCGGAATAATGGCAGCGTAGTGGGAACATAAACGTAGTAGGTATGACTTACCTTATCTTTATGATCTAGCTAAAGTGACTATCAGCTAGGTCTAGGTATAACTAGTCGGTCGGGTATGCTTTTCCTCTGTTAAGGAATAAATCATTCATGTCACTTGTTCCAGGCTGTGCACCCTTCGAGTGACAAGGCTCCGAGTGTGCGGCGCGCTGGGCGAGGCGGGCGGGGGCGCCGCGGGGGGCGCAGGCGCTGGCGCGGTCACCCTCGCGGCCCGGATGCACAGCAGCAAGCGAACCCTGCGCTCCAACGACATCACCGTGCCGCCAATGGACGTGGAGCTGGACCTCTGCTTCTCGCTGCAGTACCCGCACTTCGTCAAGCGCGATGGCAACAGGTGAGAAACATTACCCTCGTGGCTCGGATGCAGCTAGATAGCGGCAAGCGAAATCTTTGCTCCAACGACATCACCGGTGCCCTTTTTGGATATGGAGCTGGGACTCGCTTCTCGCTGAAGCACCTGCATTTCGTCAAGCACGATGGCAACAGGTGAGAAACATCCCTTGCGGCTCGGTTTTATATCAGCAAGATGACAGCATGCAAAGCCTGTACTCCAACGCTTTCACCGGTGCCCCCCATGGACGTGTTCCATTCTCTCCGGAGTACCCGCACTTTTTCAAGCGCAATGGCAATAAGTATATGTTATACTACTTAAAGTAACAAGCAAGCTGAGCTGGGCAACACTGGGCGGGACAGTATGTGCTTGCTTAAACTTATATTAGGTAAATCTTCTTCTGAGATTAGATATCACCTTGTAATGTGGAAGTTCGTGGCAGCTTTACCTAAGATAACCTTTAAAAACCAGCAATGCAGGCAGTTGCGGTTACATCCATTTAGAGAATGAAATTCTAAATACGCTTTCATTTAAGTTCTAAAAGTTCGTGCCAATGATTTTTCAGCACTATTATCGTGCCCACTTTTAACACAAGCAAGCACAGGTATAAAATTCAAAATTTAAAAATATACAAAATTATTTATTTCATGTAGGTCAACTTGTAGTTCTCATGCCGTAATAGTTTAAGACTGTACCACCGATTCGGAATGCAGATTCTGAAGAAGAATATATTAATCATGTTTAGTATGCTTATTTAAAAAAATCATAGACAAATATTCTACTCAAATTCCTGCGACGGTGTTCCCACTAAATTACAACATGGGGGAAGCGGACCAACAAATTCCTAAAAAGCCGGCAACGGTAGGCGGCGGTAATCACTTAACATCAGGTGACCCGCCTGCTCGTTTGCTCGCTAAAAACATAAAAAAGAAAAATTCAAATATTCATAGACAAATATATACTCGGCAAGACCTTATAGATAGGGCTGAGTAGATAAATAATATAATTGATAATATCTTAAACCCGTGTTAATTTAAAATAACATTTGATATGTAGCTCAATGTTTACGATAGAGATAAAGGCTACTAGTGTAAAAACCCAATTCTCAATCAGGAAATAAAAACACCAGCTTCACAATTACACTCCCGTTTATTTCATCCGCCATCACCACCTTTTTTTTCTTTCTTTTTTTTCCGCTTTTCTTTTTTTTCCTATTCAAGTCCCCGAGCGTACCGCCCCCGTTCCATTTTTAAAAATACCCATATTAGCAACTATTTATTGAATTTTACGGAATCGATGACTACAGTGCAGTCTTGTTTACATCAAATACCCTTAAAATTATATTTTAATTTTACAAATAACAACGTAACCTTACATTCGACCGTCCTGACACCGTGTATGCCCCCATACACGAATCAAGTGATAACCTTACATTCGGCCTTAGATGTACGTTTTGTATAAAACGAAATGTAAAACCACATCCACTAATACTTCAACCAACTATTAAATCCAAAAGTACATATCCCTTATTTTAAATTAACTACACTCTACAATCGGACTACATTGTCGCGTAAATCAATAACAGTACAATTTAACAAAATTTCTTTTACAATATTGAACCACTATAATAATCTCAAAAATGAATATTACAATAATTTAGCTATTCAATTTTCAGTTGCAGCGCTTACTTTCGCTTACTTTATTACCACAACCAATCAATTCTCAAGAACTTCCCTATATTACAACCACCAATCAATCCTTGGTTGTACTACCTAGTTATTTGAATAATACTACAACTAAACCAATCAATTCTTAGTTGTAGTCTCTATTCTCTTTAATGATACTGCCTTGAACCAATCAATTCTCAAGGACTTATTACTCTACATGTCACAATTCTTGTGGTCAAGGTGCGAACCAATCAATTCTCGCTCCTGACCTGCAAAGATAGAATCACACTATAGCATTAACAATTCAAATTACTCTTATTTATGTTTAATAAATACATTAAGCATATCAATAATTTCATTATATACTAATAAAAAGAAATCAATAAGTTATTTATGCTTCTAACATATAATTATTATAATATCATCTTTACAAGTAAATCATCATTTTTTCTGTTATATTATAATACTATATTTATTACATTTATATATTAATAATTAGGTTTTACCAAAGAAAATGATTTAAATCAAGGAAAAACATCATTCACTGTCGGTTGCATCATCTCGGGAATCAGATTCATCATCTAGCTCGAGTGACGCCATATGTATCCACGGCTGTACTCGATCAGCAGCAACAGTAGTTTTGCGTTTATTCTTTGTTCCCTCAAATCCGGGAATTGGAGCTACCCTATAACGATCATTTCCCAATACTTTCGTGATTCTAAAAGGGCCCTCATAATTAGGCATAAGTTTTGTACTTTTGCCTTCATTGTTGAAAACGGACTTCAATATTTTTACCAGTTCCCCCTTTTTATATATCCGCGCGGGTTTTCTATTCCTATCGTAATATTGTTTTTGTTTTTCTTGTTCCTTGTCTATCGTGTCCTTAACTTCGTTACGAATTGAAATGAGATCAGGTGTTTCACTAGGTAATATCGTAATTTCGTTCAGAGCCGGGTTTAATTCACTATTCATTTTCATGCCGAACATTACTTCCGAAGGTGTTCGGCCAATAGTCTTTTGTATCGTATTATTCAATCCCCATTGAATTGCACCCAGTTTTTTATCCCATTCCTTTTCGTTATCCTTCAAGTTCTGCGCTGTTAATGAGTTCAGAATAGTGCGGTTATACCGTTCTACTTGGCCATTTGCACGTGGGCTGGCTACAGCATTCAAAATATGTTTAATGCCTTTGTTAAGACAAAATTTTTTGAATAAATGTGACGTAAAAGAGCTGCCACGGTCACTAATTATCCTATCAGGGTTGCGAAAAGTGTAAAATATCTCCTCTAACACGTTTATAACGTTCTGAGCTTTCGTATTTCTTACAGACTTGATAAATATGAATTTTGTGAAAGAATCTACTACCACCAAAATATGTGTGTGTCCACGCTTAGATTTTACGAAAGGACCGACGTGATCAATGTGCAGGGTGTGAAATGGAATGTCAGTTTTTGGGATAGGATGTAATAGTCCCTCTCGTGTATTTGCACTTTTTTTTGCGTAAGCGCATTCAATGCACGCCCCTACATATTTTCTCACGAAACGAGTCATTTTTGAAAACCAGTAATTTCGCTTAATTCTCTCTAAAGTTTTTTCATAACCTAAATGCCCCATTTCATCATGATTCATTCTGCATAATTGCCAACGAGCGCCTTTTGGCACCACCCAACGCGCCTCCTTCTTCTCATCATCTATATATCTGAAAAGTTTGTTGTCACGTATAAAAAAACTGTCTTTGATATATTGGAGTTCTTTTTCATTTATGTTATTAGAAAGGATATCTCGAATTCTACCTAATTCTGCGTCTCCTAATTGAAGTGTCAATAGCCAATCTTCGTCACTAATCGTCAGTACCGTTGGTATTTGTTCATCTGCCTGATTGCTATCTGTCGGAACAGGATTACGGGATAATGCGTCGACATGAGCCATTTTGGTGCCTGACCTATATTCAATGCTACAATCAAATTCCTGTAACAATAGCCACCAGCGTGCGATACGCGGGATCAAATCTCTTTTTAGGAACGTAGAACGCAACGCACTACAATCAGTCACTATTTTAAATGTTTTTCCCAGTAAATATACTCTGAATTTCTTCAGTGAACATATAACAGCCAACGTTTCAAGTTCATATGAGTGAAACATCTTTTCTTCAGGAGAAGTTTGTCTGCTGTAGTATGCTACGGGTTGAAAACTGTCACTTCCTTCAACGCGTTGTAATAAGATACCACCTACTCCTATCTTGCTAGCATCCGTATGGAGCTCTAGTTCTGCATTCGGATTATAGATAGCCAAAACCGGTCTATCTACGAGACTTCTTTTTAGGGCTGAAAAAGCTTCTTCTTGTGCTTCTGACCATTCCCAGGCAACATTCTTTTTCAGCAGTTTGTTCAGGGGTTGCGCAATGAACGCAAAGCCCTTGACAAACCTCCTGAAAAAACTTACTAATCCCAGGAATTGTCGTACACCATGAACATTTTCTGGACGTGGAAAATTCATAACACTCTGTATTTTTACTGCACCCGGCTTGACACCTGCAGCGCTTACTTCGTACCCAAGATAGTTGATCTTGTTTTGCAGAAAACTGCACTTGGACAGATTAAGTGTTAAATTAGCGCTTTCAATCAATTTCATTATATGCTCCAATCTTTCCAAGCATTGATTCGAGGTTTCCCCATATATTAACACGTCATCAATATAAACGGTAGCCTTATCATAACGCGCTGAGCCAAGAACGCTGTTCATCATACGTTGAAATACAGCAGGCGCATTTGCCAACCCAAATGGCATACGATTAAATTCATATTGACCATCTGGGGTGACAAATGCAGTGTATCGTTTGCTATTCTCGGCAATTGGGACTTGGTAATAACCAGACATGAGATCTAAAGTGATAAACCACGCTTGACCCGATAGCCTGGCAATCTCGTCCTCTATAATTGGCATAGGATATCTTTCCTTTAGAGTCACAGAGTTAAGCATTCTGTAGTCGATACACATCCTAGTGTTACCATCTTTCTTGCGCACTAGAATTATGGGGCTGGCGTAGTCTGACGTGGACTCTCTAATTATCCCGGCCTCCAACATTTCGTTTACCATACACCGCACCTTCTCTCTCTCCGAGTGTGAAAGTCTATATGGTCGATAAACTACGGGTTTCTGACTACTTAGTTCAATACTCATTTCAGTAACGTCACTACAGCCTAACTCAGATAAATTCGACGCAAAACAATGCTTGTATCGATATAACAGATCAATTAACCTGCGTTTATCTTTTTCGAGCACTTTTTGACCGATTTGAATTTGATTCTCATCAATAGTTTGGTCATCTAGATCCCTAGGTCCTCCATTGGACATTATTTCCGGGGCTATTTTGGTTAGTCTACTCACAACCTTAACCTCTTCAACTCGACAAATGATAGCATTCTCTTGTAGTAAACACGGTACAACACCTGGCGTAATAGTAACGTACATCAACCCACGTTTAACTGGGTAAACGCCTCCATAAACTAAGTATTGATTGTTTGGTTTACCCACAATTTTACTCGTCACTAACAGGTCACCATCATATATTGAACTAGTACAGACCTTAATACTCGCGGTTCCGAATAGCTGGATATCGCCAATTATTTTACCCTTAAAGATTCGATCATGTTCTAAAAATAAATCTGCCTGTGGTAGTTCGGAACCTACATTTATAAACTGCAGGCTATTTGAGTCCTTGTACACTAGAATATGTGTCTGTTCAGTATAAGATTGGCCGATTAGTAATGACTTATCCAATAACTGATCGTCCACCACTTTACATTGTACCCTAGCACTAACCCCATCAATCTCTAGATCGAGAGCTATGCTCCCAGGCGATTGTACTAATTCGTTACCAAAACCCTTCATAACTGTGGGTATGTTGTTATGACCGTTTCCTATTTTCAGAGCTATGGATTCTTTTATTAGCGTTATCTCGCTTCCAAAATCTACAAATGATTCAAAAACTTTGCCATTAATATACACCTGTTTAGTAAACTTTGCATTTGGGTTGGAGCTAGATATACACATCGTTTTATGAACCGTATTCGGATTGGTAGTAACGTCCCCTTGTTTACTAAAACAATTGTCGGATTTATGCCCTATCCTGTTACATTTACTGCACTTAATTAATGGTTTTGAGCAATTGAAATATAGATGCCCTAGTTCCCTGCAGTTAAAACAGTAAACGCCTTGACTTGTGTTCCTTCTAGGGTTTGCTGCGGAACTGCTGTTACTAGTAGTGCCCGCATAATTCCTATTTTTCAAGTGAAAAGGTTGTTGAATACTCATCGTGTCCCTATTGCTCATTAAAAACTGTAAAAGTTGTTCTGGATGAGAACAACGCAATGCTAAGGCGCTAGTCTTCATAGTCTTATCACTAATCCCATGGATAATGCAATCGACAGCGCGTTTTCCAGAAATATCACATAAATTTATCAATGCTAATTTTTCATAATAATATGTTTCTATGGGTTCATTAAATCTGCTTTTACGCTTTAACATGTCCTCCAAGCATTGGCCATAGTTTTGTTCATAAGGAAACGCGTTTTTTAACTTATCTTGCCACTCTTGCCATGTATATAAAATCGAATCTAAACTCTCAAACCACGTCTTAGCCAATCCTTGAAGCTTTTGTAGTGAAAAATGAATGGTAGTCTTATCGTCCCAACCATAAACCGCGGCGCATTCATTAACCTTCTTAAGCCAGATATCTATTCGCTGATTTTTGACAGAAGGATCAAAATTTGGAAGAATATTCTTATTGTCTATATTTTTATTAGTCTGCGTAGTTTGCGGTAATGGTTGAGATTGAAGGCCGTGTTTTATGGACTGTATTAATTTTAAAACATCATTAGAAGAAAAAGATAGACTACGTGACCTGATGTGTGATGTAGAAGAACTATGGTGGATTCCTCTTCGTCGCTCATCATCGTCCCTGCGCCTCTCCGACTCTCCAACACTCGACTGCCGTGTAGCTGCACGCCGCCTCTCCGACTCTCCAACACTCGGCTGCCGTGTAGCTGCACGCCGCCTCTCCGACTCGCCAACACTCGGCTGCCGTGTAGCTGCACGCCGCCTCTCCGACTCTCCAACACTCGGCTGCCGTGTAGCTGCACGCCGCCTCTCCGACTCTCCAACACTCGGCTGCCGTGTAGCTGCACGCCGCCTCTCCGACTCTCCAACACTCGGCTGCCGTGTAGCTGCACGCCGCCTCTCCGACTCTCCAACACTCGGCTGCCGTGTAGCTGCACGCCCCCTCTCGGTTGATGTCCGCCTCGAGCTTCTCTCACGTCGCCGTAAAATTTTCCGTTCTCGTCGTAGCTCCCGCTCCAACCTCTGGATACGATCCCGATCTGTATCGAGCTCCCGGCTCCGCTCAAAACGACTACGACTGCGGGAGGGAGACCGGCTGTGGCCCGCTTCAGCCCGACTTCGCTTACGGCTGCGAGACGGTGTCTCTAAGCAGCGATTTTCGTTCTCCTCATTCATATTCAGGACCTCGTAAAGAAAAATATGATTTAAGTTATGTATAATTTATGTATTCAATCAAAGGGGCAATGCTGCCAGCATCTTGGGTACTATGCCGCGCTGCGGTGATATCGATGAGGTTTTAGGTTTAAATTAGTTTTAATTTTAGAAATAATTATTGTTAATGCTTTTAATTTAGAAATAGTTATGTATTTGTAATAATAGTTCGTTAAAGTTTATCTGAACTAAAAAAAATAACCTATTTATATTTTATTTTTAAAATATGTAATATGTATAAGATATAAATAATCATGATCATTAAATAATAACGAAAGGATAAAAAGAATTACGTGTAAACATTCTTTTAACTACCTTCTTTTCTTTAACCACAAAGCAAAGGTGAAAATATTAAATCATACATCACCATACTCCTAAGAACTCGGAAATTTTGGTTAGGTAGGTATATTGCGTAATCATCATCTGACCTATCTCTTATAATGCCTGTAGTTCACAGACAACAGCCAATATAATAATTCAGTATCAACCCACTAATTAGATCTTTTCCCTACTTTATTTGACATACTTTTTAGTATCTACCCCAAACACCAAATGAATATATGAATTACATAATAAAATGTTCTTTAAAAACACATGTTAAACTTTTGAAGTTAACCCAGTTCGCTTTATTGAAAATCTAACTAATATTAAATTCAACAAACGGGATGCGTTCACTTACGTAGGTATGCCACTTCTGAGATGTAAAAACCCAATTCTCAATCAGGAAATAAAAACACCAGCTTCACAATTACACTCCCGTTTATTTCATCCGCCATCACCACCTTTTTTTTCTTTCTTTTTTTTCCGCTTTTCTTTTTTTTCCTATTCAAGTCCCCGAGCGTACCGCCCCCGTTCCATTTTTAAAAATACCCATATTAGCAACTATTTATTGAATTTTACGGAATCGATGACTACAGTGCAGTCTTGTTTACATCAAATACCCTTAAAATTATATTTTAATTTTACAAATAACAACGTAACCTTACACTAGCTATTTTTATACCTTAAGCTGATTACACCAACGGAGTGATAAGAAAAACTAATTAATTAAGGAAAACACGAATAAGACGATCTTACTTCTGTGAATTCTTTTTTTGTTTCGATGTTCTAATTACTTAAAGGACTTACACTAAAACTTATCTGCCCAGATAGATTGTGTTAAAAGAAGCTGTGTTGGATAAAATAAATAAATAGTGTCTTTCCGACCGAATCCGGCCATCATCAGAGATGAGACATCTGCGCGGGAGATAATATAGTGCACAAGTGTGTGCGCAAACACGGTACAGTCTCGATTTCCTCACAATCATAGTCCGATGGAACGGACCTACTTCCTACATCCGGGCTATTATCTACTGAGATTCACTTGAAAGAAAAACCCAACACATTCTTAGCCCAATCCGGGACTCGAACCCGGTATCTCGTTATCTGCGATCGAATCTGCTAAGCACTAGACCAACGAAGCAGTTAGTAGAGCTAACCGAGAGGCAGAGTTAGGTTTGATAGTTTGATAAATAAAGTAGGTATTTCAGTGACTAAAAGCCGGGGTAAAGAACCTTCGCTACGTTTACTCCCAAGCGGCTTAGAATTCCAATATGACAGGATTTAGCAGACTCCAGCTAAATCTCAAAATATAATTTAGCAGCTGATGCTATAATGGATATTTTAGGCTTTTAGGTTGAAAAGAAATGTACCGATTTATTTTATGGTAGGTACTAACGATTAGTAACGGTCTATGACCAGTTTTGAATTTGCTACAACGGATTGTGGCCGTTTTTAGGGTTCATTCTCGTTATGGCTGTTGCAAAGATGCTAAAACACGTTGTGAGCAGATTTTTCGTTCAAAGAGAAAATTTTTTCTTTGAGCCTAACATGATTAATAGCTCCATAATAAATTACAAACATTTTACCAACAGACCTGGAAATACCAAGATTAAAAATTATTTTGTTATGTATGTATAAAGATTTTATTTCGTACGACAAGATATATTATTATGGTTTACGATGATGAATATGTTGTCATACTTTGCATCATTTTCACATAGTTACATCAGCTTTTTTTAAAGAATATTTGCCATGTTAAAAATATCCAAATTAAATGTAAATATCTGCCCAAAAAGTTTGACCAATTTATAACTATTTCAGGTTGCAAATCATGTTGCAGAGACGCAAGAAATATAAAAACCGCACGATACTCGGGTACAAGACGTTAGCTGAAGGCGTCATCAGAATGGATCAGGTAACTTTTGAAAAGTAATAATAACAATATATTCCTCATTTCTGATTAGATAAATAAGCTCAAAGCTTGAGCGAAGCTCTATGAGGCCTATAGTTCGCGATCATGTCTCAGATCAGATCAGCTCACAACTTATCAACTAATATAAATTCTAACATGTTGCGTTCAAGTGGAAAATGACTCTCATAAAATACTTTTAACATCCCACGCGACTTGCAAGTAAATGGCTAATTTCGCGTTGCGTAGCAGCTGGTGCCTGGGACCGTGGTTCCAGCTTGCCACAATTTTATTCACGTTTTAAGCCTGTAACATACATAACGCCCGACAGCAGCGTTGTGCAACGGAAATATGTCCAACGAGGTCTTACGTCTTACATACTTACGACAAACTATATGAAGGTGAACTAAATGCGAGCACTGATAATTATGTTCTATATTTCTCGCCTCTGAAAGTTGGATGCTGAAACCACGCATCCTATCCAAAATTTATTTGTTTGAACTGTAGTTGATGCAAGGCGTTCGGCGTCCCATGAACTGTGCATCGCACAAACGTGTCGATCCTAAAGAATCTGTAACTTCAGACGCGTCTCCGTTATTTGTGTTCTAAGAAAACTGTCTTTCTTCGGCTACGGGGCAAATAATTATTATCGACTGCTACCCTATTGACTTACAGTATTTTTAAAATCAACAATATCGAGGGTTCTTTTTAGTAGGCTTAGGATCGCACAGTCTAGGAACCTTAATAAACAAGTAGAGCTAATGGTTCACGGTCGCGCCTTTAAATACACGAGGAAACAATAAAAAAAGTATTCATTTAAGTGCGGTCAGTGTCAGGCGCTGCAGTTTGGGGTGTTTCATACAATAGTACCTACCTATTACAAATCGTATTACACGTATGCGCGCAGTCTCTGTGACGCCTGCCTTGCAGTTTCCATCCGGCTTTGCATATGTTCAGGTATGCTTTATTTCACCTTGCTCATCGCTCATTGCTTATCTGATTTTATTTTTACCCTCTAAGTTATTAAGTTTTTAGTTCAACAGAATTTATAATTAACTCAGTTTTTAATTGATGCTCACTCACTTTACTTTGAGATGATAATAAGATTGGTTTAAAAAAATATATTAAATCATGAAATATAATTTATTTGAATTTCAAAATATAAAGTGGATATAGTTTTGTTAGTATAATAAATTGTATTTTAACTCGGCCAAGGGCGAGTCCGGTCTCGCTCTTTAATGCTGAGATCTATAGAGCGTGCTCTGACTCAGCTCAGACTCAAATAGAGGTTAAAATGAGGCACAAACATGTTCTGACATAAATCTGTCTCGTTATAACCCTGTCTTGAGCCTGAGCTGAGTAAGTGGTCTATAGATTTGCCTGTAGTTCTGTAGTTTATACTCTCTCTAGTCCAAAAACTCATTCTGTCTACGACTTCGAGATCCGTGATACGAGCAGAAAGTATGGACAAACAAATAAAAGACTGACATTAAAATAAAAAAGACATGTGGCACTCGGGGACTGCCGCGGTAAAGCTATTGCATAGTATTTTTTATCAACGGTGAGAGGAGTCCCGTGTCAGGTTATTTTCGTTACGGAATTTCTGGATTCGGTCTCCACCCTCAAGGCCCTCTATAGAAGCTATGCAATAGCTTAAAAAAATAATTAATTTTTATTCCAGATACCAATATTAAGCATTAACAATATTTTCACACTTTGTAGAGAATAATTGAGGTTAATTAATTGCTTGGAAACGCATAGTTAACGAAGGTGATATTTACATAACATTACTCTGAATAAGCCATCGAAATTATTCGGCGTTCATAATAATGATTTATATGACGTATAATATAATATTTAACGAACTGAAAATTTAATCTTCACGTGTCGGCGTAATTATTCGCATCCACACATCGAAGTTTCAGAGTAATTACCTACTGTAGGGTTTAGTATAAGATTTAACACGATTGATCGTATTCGTATACTATGACATTAGCGTCAAAGTGAAATGAACCTTAAAAGTGTTGATTTAAAGTCACAAATTCAGTGCAACCAATTTTAGTTTGGTATACGTAAAAGTATAAAAATGCATGCACGAAATTGAGCTCTAATTTAATGTGATTATGGTTCATTTTACTTTGACGCTAATGTCATAGTATACTAATACGATCAATCGAATTAAATCTTATACTAACCCCACTGTGCGAAGCAGACGTGTAGCGGTGAATCACGCAATCGGAGGAACATCGTTAGGGCAAAATTTATGTTTCCTCTAATTGGAGTGGGATCGCAGCGAAATGTTTTTGCGAATCCCCGCGGCTTGTGTATTTGACAAATTAAAAACTTTGAATATGGCCCCATATTATTATATAGCCGTGTTTATTTTGGTTAACAAAATAATACACTTCAAAGAGCGGGAAATTGGGGGATGAATACCGTTTATTCATTTCTTTTCATGCTTTAGAAAACCCGTTTAAAAAAATATATTTTTGAAGCCTCTATAGTAACTTAGATACCTTTTAATCAAAAGTGAATAGGCATCTTCTCACCTTCAGGTGAGATTGCAGTCAAACCGTTCATTATTATCGTACTACCAAATTAACTCCGCGCGGACGAAGTCACGGGAAAAAGCTAGTGGGTTTAAAAAATATCATTATATAATATCTTTTTATTTTTTACTTCAACTTAGAAAACAGTAAAGATTTCAACAGAATCGGTTCAATACTTTTCAAGATATGGACACTTTTCTCTTTTCAGTTATTCTTTATTTCGGTATATTGGAGTCGGATTAATTTTTGTTAAATTACTTATAGCTTGTTTTCTTGTTTGTTTCGTAGGTTCTCCAGCGATCAATGGACATGGAACTGGAACTGACCAGCGTTGGTGGCAAGGTGGGGGCGGGCGCGGGCCAGACCGTCGCCCGGCTCACCATCACCGGGCTCGCCTCCACGCCCGTCGACCACGACACCAAGAACAACAACACTCTGCTCATCACTGGTGAGCATCCTCGTACTCATCATCATCATCAACAACAACAATGGTTCACACAGAGCGCTGCTCTCCTCTCAGAGAAAGAATCACCCTACCGACTGTGCCATGTCAGGACGTGTCAATTAAACACCGTGTTAGGGCATGTGCTGATTTATTGTCTTTGAATCATTTGACATCTACCTACAATATATTATAAATACTAGCGGACCCGACAGACGTTGTTCTGTCTTAACTATGAATATTGAAACTCCCCTTTTTACCCCCTTGGGGAGAGAATTTTCAAAAAATGTAAAATACGTAATTCTTTATTTTTGATCAAGAGCCAAAATATCAAGTTTCATAAACATAACTTGAAAAATAACTTGAAGAACGAAGGACTATCATACAAACATTCAACCCCTATTTAATCCCTTAGGGGGTAGAATTTTTAAAAACTGTGAAACACCTACTTTTTTGTTTTCAATTTAAAGCCTAAGTACCGAATTTTATGGGTATAGCTTGAAAAATAACGGAGTTTCATACAAACTTTAACCCCCCTTTTTACCCCCTTGGGGGGAGAATTTTCGAAATATGTAAAATACGTAATTCTTTATTTTTGATCAAGAGCCAAAATATCAAGTTTCATAAACATAACTTGAAAAATAACTTGAAGAACGAAGGACTATCATACAAACATTCAACCCCTATTTAACCCCTTAGGGGGTAGAATTTTTTAAAAGTGTGAAACACTTACTTTTTTGTTTTCAATTTAAAGCCTAAATACCGAATTTTATGGGTATAGCTTGAAAAATGACGGAGTTTCATACAAACTTTAACCCCCCTTTTTACCCCCTTGGGGGGAGAATTAAAAAAAAATGTAAAATACGTAATTCTTTATTTTTAATCAAGAGCCAAAATATCAAGTTTCATAAACGTAACTTGAAAAATAACTTGAAGAACGAAGGACTATTATACAAACATTCAACCCCTATTTAACCCCTTAGGGGGTAGAATTTTTAAAAACTGTGAAACACGTACTTTTTTGTTTTCAATTTAAAGCCTAAATACCGAATTTCATGAGTATAACTCGAAAAATGACGGAGTTTCATACAAACTTTAACCCCCCTTTTTACCCCCTTGGGGGGCGAATTTCGAAAAATCCTTTCTTAGTGCTCGCCTACGTCATAAAAGGAACCTACTGTCAAAATTTCAAGTTTCTAACTTCAGTGGTTTAGGCTGTGCGTTGATCGTCAGTCAGTCAGTCAGTCAGTCAGTCAGTCAGGACAAGCCTTTTTATATAATTATAGATTATCTACCCTTACAGTTATGTAGGCCATAGTTTCAGCATACAGTTATTATCAACAACAACCCATCAATGGCTCACTTCAGAGCGCGTCTCTCTTCTCAGAGAAGGGTTACGTAGGTCATAGTCGCAGCATATATACAGTTATCATGAATAACAACTCATCAACGGCTCACTACAGAGCGCTGCTCTCCTCTCAGAGAAGGGTTATGTAAGCCATAGTCTCAGTGTAAAGTTATCATCAACAACAACAACAACAACCCATCAACGGCTTTCTTCAGAGCACTGGTCTCCTCAAAGAGAAGAGTTATGTTGGCCATCGTTTCAGCAAACAAATCAAATTCAAATCCAAAATTATTTATTGCATGTAGGCCAACTTGTAGCTTTTACGACCACCGGTTCGGAATGCAGATTCAACAACAACAACAACCCATCAACGACGCACTACAGAGCACTGCTCTCCTCAGAGAGGGATTATGCATGCCATATTCTCAGTATACAGTTTTTATATTGCCTTAAACTATACAGTATACAGGCTAAAGTGCTGAGTATATGAGCTTCTTAAATAGAGATGTGTATATTAATTTTCAGAACGTGGCTACTCAGACGAGGAAGAAGAAGGAGAATTCAGTTCGGTGGAAGAAGCAGATGACATGACGTACGGTGCAGCGGCGACGCGGCGCGCACACAGGCAGCTTGCTTTCAACAAAGGAGACTTATCGTACACTAAGGTTCGAACTTGCTATATGTTAGGTATTCTACGCAACAAGGCAAGAGTGGTAAAACTTCAAGACAAGGGGCGGCCCGCGTTCCCCGCATGCATCGGCATTCTGGAACTAATCGATGTATTATGGGTCCATTTGATCACTCAAGCCAGAAGGGTTAATACGAGTTTGCATATCTCGACATCGTTGATAGATTTCGAGTATTTCCAGTCTGCACGTTTAAAAGAACCGGCCAAGTGCGAGTCGGACTAAAATAGATAAAAAACAAAAAAAGAGGGTCTCTATAAAATTAACTTTTTTTTTTTGCTCGATCAGTGTTAAATTTTGTACGGGTCCTACTAGCGCTTGGACGGTTTTTTTTATAAGTTTATATGTTTTTATGATCTATCAGATTTGTTGAGCATTTGCAAACTTGGAATAATCCTACAGCTGTGTGTATGTATGTGAATTCGCTAGAAAGGTTGTGTATTGGCAGAGTTGGGATTTTTTGCTAATATAATATGAATATGTATTATTGAAGAAAGATTTCGGGGTCTCTTAATTATATTTCATTTAGTTTTTAGTACTCGATTTCAGCTATAATTTATTATACTATAACTAGCATGCTTTCGTGAAAATCGCTTTGCAAGCTAAAAAAAAATATAACAAATAAAGTATAAACGTCTTAAAATCACCACACGACATTTTTTTATGTAGGAAGCTAAAAGAAACATTATTGTTTATGCACTTATATGCTAGTTATAGGTGTTGAAGTTATTATTTGTTTTTGCTTAAAATACTTAAAAGATATGGTATGCAATGTACGGCGCAACTGAAAAACTTAATTTTAGAACGTCTTAAGTGCAGGATATAGCTTGTCGCTTACGCGTTTCTCCGAGAAGTTACCGCTTTTAAGTAAAATAAGTAAAAATAGAATATACAGTTTTAGTTTTCGCAACAAGTGTGGCTTGAGATAATAATAATATGATCTAATTCCTTTGAGTATATTCTAATTCGGTGAAACATATTTTATACATGGAGTTAAGGTTATTTAAAAAAAGTGCACACATTTTGCGTGGCTAAAATAATTAATTATTATTTCAGGACATATCTATTTTATGATTTCATAATACATTTTTTAATTATTACTGTAGGTCCATTATGCACATTTAGTCATTCAGTCAGAGTTCATTCAGTCTTTCGAATATTAATTTTATGGTTACAGTTTTTTTGTTGTAGCATGGTGCAGGTGACAGGTCAATTGAAGGTAACATATATTGTACCGTATTTTTTAGAACATAAGGTTCAAATTACGTAAACATGTCTTCGGAAAAAGAATAGTCTCAATAGTTTTGAATGGTGAGAATTTGACCCTTATGATTGAAAAAATATGCTACAAAATAAGTGAAATTTTATTGACATGTCACCCGCACCATGCTAGAACGTACAAAATGTCCTTGTAATATTTTTAATACACTAAATTAAAATTTTAAAACTAAATTATTAAGGACTAAAAAATAAATGTAATCAGATCTAACGACGAGACTGAAGAAAGATTGAGTGAACAGAAATCAAGCTAAGTCGCTTTGCTTAAACCATTGCTTGCATACAGCTGTCCCGCTCGCGAGAGCTAAGCTTCATGGAGCGAGAGAGAAAGATACAGAGCTATATACGATCCAAGGCGCACGACAGGGACAGCGATAGCGAGCTGGAGCACACGGGCAAGCGCAAGGGCAGCCGCGGCAAGCTGGCGGTGAGCCGGCACGGCTTTCTGTCTATGAGAATAGAAACTAGTTTTGCTTGAACTGTTTCAATTAAAACCCTAAACTATTCATTGAAAATCAAATAGCGTATTATGCATAACCAATTTCTTCACTGGTTGCGTTGCTCATTAGAATATGCGCGGACTCGAATAAATGGAAAAACTTTGATCGAAATCCGTCAAATTAAATCCATTATCACAATTCATTTGTTAGTTTATTAGTTTGTCCCAATTCGTCGTCATCAGCAACTAATCAATAGCTTCTTAGGCAAGTCTCCTCAGAGAAGGATTATAGGCTTGTCCTTTAAAACATCCCGCGGGATCTTTCTGTTTCTCTGAGATAAAAGGTACTCTCCAAGTCCTCATTTATATCCATCCAAAAAAAAAAGATACCGGCCGAATTGATAACCTCCTCCTTTTTGGAAGTCGGTTAAAAATCATGTCGATCAATTGCTCCGTTGCTGTTTGATCGAAGGACAAACCAACAAACTAACGCGCTTTTTGTATTAGTAATGATTAAAATAGAAGATGAAAGCGAATGGTTTTTATTCAGGTACTTGAAATTATACACATAATGTTTCTATTCTCAAAGACTTGATATTTTGCTTTTCAATGTTAGCTTGTTGTAGTTTGATCTTTGTGTGCCTTCTTGTTCAGTAATTAGATTTTCTACAGATTGTTTGTACTTTAAAGAAACTTAACTGTGAAGATGATTGCCTTAATGTTACGACGTTGAGCAAGGAGTAATGTTAATTAGAAAATAAAAAGACTCAAAACAATCGTGATTTTTTTTTAAGAATATTAGCCAAGCTGAACTCGACTTTTATTATTCTCTCCCCTCCAAATAAGCTAAAAGCTTGTGCTAGGAGTGGGTACGACAATAGTGCAACAGGTGAGGCTCCAACCTGCGATCTTACAGTTTTCAGTCCGAAACTTTAACCGTTGGGCTATTGAGGGAATGTACCTAATGATTAAATTGGGGCACTAGTGTTGGTAGATTATTAAAAAAACTGTATTTGCATGATCACATGGAAATGGTTCTAATAAAAATATTTTTTATAATCAGTTCCAACTTTTGTACGGTGTTTTGAGTAGTGACCTCTTTTTGATTAAACTTCATTATGTGATAAAAACACAGCATGTATTTGCTTGCAATTCATTATGTTAAATTAATTAGAGAAATCAATCTATTCTATCGCTGCGCTTGGATTGAAACTAATACTGGTAGGGTAGATCGATTTTATTTCAGTGTTCATTGCTAGTAGGCTGGGGGACTGGTAGGTTTGAGGAGTTTCGTTCAGCCAGGTACAGCGAATTAGCGCTCAAAGGCGACGTTGTGGCAAGGCATTGTGTACTCTATAATACTACCCGTCCACGTCAAGTTGGCCGCTACTTCGCCCCGCGCTTTCCCACACCGCACCGTAAGTCAGATCTGCTTAGTACAGATAGCAACGTACCGCTCGCGATTGTCTACCAAATTTTTTTAAAGTTTTGTTATTTATTATTATTCAATGACAAGATAGCCCTTGACTGTGATCTCACCTGATGGTAAGTGACGATGCAGTCTAAGATGGTAGCGGGCTAACTTGGAAGGGGTATAGCAGTGTAAATTCAACCCATACCCCTAATCGGTTATTGTTACGTTTTGAATGTTTTTGTTAACTTTAAATTAGTTATTTATTTTTGTTTGGTTACTATTGTTAGCATATCGTCTTCTGCGATAAGTAAAAAAGGAAAAGTTTAGCATAGCGCAGACTATTAATTACTTTAATTAATGATTTTTTCAATTGGAGAAGAATAAGAAATTAAAAATTACGCCTTTAGACTTTCAAGATGTCATTGCCATGAAAAGCATTGACAGAGAAGAAAACTTCCGTCGTAGTTGTGGTTACAGTAAAAATTACAATTATTATTTTCTTGTCAACGGTACGGTATGACGTAATTTTGTAACAGTCGTCGACGGCCAACTTGACGTGGATGTGTAGTATGTAGTAGGTACATATTTGTAAAACGTTCGAAACAAATCACAGCTTTCCATAGAGCGAGATAATAAGTCTCGCACTAATTATCTCGCTCCGATCTTGCTGAGATAATTTATACCTTATCTCATTGTTTTAAGGATTACATAGTAAACCAATTTTATCTCATAAAACGCTATCACTCTTCCCAAATTCGTTTCACGGTTAAGATTAGATTAGACTCTTGCATACATTGAACGTTACGTGATGTGTGACATCAGTTTTGTGTTGGGATGGAGGTAAATGTGACATTTTATATGAAATTACTTTTGTTGTAGTACCAATTCATATTGTTTTATCGGTGAGCCCTATCTCTTGATTGTGATTAGATGAATTTAGTATTGTGAGTGCATGGATTGTGTAAGTCGTACAGTTTTTCGATTTGAATAATAATAATTTTATTTGCGTGAATATTTTTGCTTTAAATTGTTGTATGGAAGGTGGAAAATTTTCAATACTAGCTTACATGATATTAATGAGACAAAAATCTGATAAATCATGTTTGGGTATTAGGTAATAACATAGAGTATGTAGAGCTTTATTTAAACTAAATACGGAGATTATACTAGAGCGAATCTTGAATTTTCAGTAGTATTCAAACAGAATTTAACAATTAATTAGTATTTATCGTTGAGTTTTTGAGTCTAGGAAGAGTATCCGAATCGTGCAAATATGATTAATGCAAATGAGTGACTTGGATTTTTTGCATGGATATTGGATACAGTCTAGAACTTGAAAAGTGGCAAAAATTGCTTTTTATACGGAAAAACAAAGGAATCTTAAAAAACCTTACACCTTGCGGATGAAGTTAAAGTAAAAACTGGTGATTCTATAAACATATTACCTACAGCCATGGCCTATTTAGTTTGCATAATAACTTTCTTTAAACTGACTTGACTTCTTGGTCCCTTATTTTGTAAATATCTTACTCAAGGGCTCTGGACTCTGAAACGTTTTCTGTGACTTTACCTTTTAAGACATGTATGGAAAAATGGATTATACTCGTGACGGGCTCGTTACCTTGATCTCTTGAAAATTGAAGTTTATTTGTGTTTCCAGCAACGCAACTTGAAGCAGAAGTTCGCGGCGCTGCTGCGGCGGTTTCGCGTGCCCGAGGAGATGGGCGAGCGCGGCGCGGCGCGCGACACGCACCACGCGCAGCGGGATATAGACGAACTATTTCAGGTAACAAAATGGCGTTTGGTCAAAGCTCTCATTATAAGTCTCCAACTACATCAGGTAACAAAATGGCATTTGGTCAAAGCTCTCATTATAAGACACCAACTACACCAGGTAACAAAATGGCATTTGGTCAAAGCTCTCATTATACGACACCAACTACATCAGGTAACAAAATGGCATTTGGTCAAAGCTCTTATTATAAGACACCAACTACATCAGGTAACAAAATGGCATTTGGTCAAAGCTCTCATTATAAGATACCAACTACGTCAGGTAGCAAAATGGCATTTGGTGAAAGCTCTCATTATATTATGTCACGAACTAGTTCAGGTAACAAAAGTGCATTTGGTCAAAGCTCACTTTTTTTTAAGCATCTGGTGAGTATCAAAAGTCGATGTACAATCCTGAAAATTCTGATAGTGTGCAGGCTAGTAATATAAACTGTGTGCTTTTGGGTGTACATTTGAATTTTTCCGATAAAAAATTCTGAACTTTCCCATAAGCTACATGAGTCATAAGTGATACATGTGTCTGTTGTTAGGAGCTAGAATCGCTATCATGCGGCGAAGGGGAGGACTCGGGGCCGGATCAGATGGACACGATCAGCATCGGGTCCACGCCCAAGCCCTCGCTGCGGCCCTTCTTCAGCAGCTCCCGCAGCCTGGCCAACCAGGAGCACCATCGACATTCCAACGGTGTGTTCATTCATATCTAAATACTGGAAATTGTATGGAATAATACACGTACTCATTGGCCCAACGCACTCGGCCAAGGTCTACAAGCTGGCTCTATTTTTGACATTTTCATTGGCTATGGATAGTTGCCAACTAAGAACGGTGAAACCCGCATTTGGACAGTTTTTAGTTAGCAACTTTCGAATTGTCCTTGAGAGGAGTTTTTAACTACTTTTGCAGATTTTCGTAAAAAAAGATTTTTAGCCCAAATAACAAGCAGCACAGCAACAGCGCACTGCAAAGCACTGCTTAGGTTCTACTTAGAAAAAGAGAAGAAAAATTAAATTGAAAAAAAAAAAAAAAAAAAATTGAAATTGAAATATTAATTTTATACACCTATGCAAGCAGCGTTTTATATATTGACTGGCATTCGTCGACCTCATTGAGACAATATGTATGTAATCCTAGATCCCAAAGCCCTGAGTGTAACTTTTCAAGTTGGTTACTACATCAATTTTGCGTGGATCTGTCACTGTCATCTTTTAGCAAACGTCATAATTTGACATCTCTTAAATAATATATTAATTCATTACAATTAAAGTTAACAACGTCTTAGATTTTCATGTTATAAAACCGCACACGTGTTACGTTATTTTGCAATTTTTATTAGACACGAGTAACGATGTTTCACCGTTCATACGAAATAATTAAAGTTCAGGGGCAATGGAAACTGTTTTAATCATGGTTCAAGTAATTTACAAGCAGCTTAACAAAAAATTCAACAGTTAATTAAATACAATGTAAAATTTGTATTTAAATGTGAAGATTGTATATTAAAATTCATTCCAAACCAAGTTAAACAAAATGTTTCTCTCTATTTTACAATTAACATTATTTGTTCAATTAATTCAATTCTAATTAACTTGATATTGTCTTTCTATTTAACAAGCAACATTAGTTGTATAAGCGTCGATTTGAAAGTTAAATTATTTCGTTGAACTCAAAAATGAATTAATTTACAAATTGTTAAAAGAAATAACGAATTTAAATAATACATTATTAGAGTAATTTTAAATGTGTACTTACTTCATTTAAATCTGCCTTAATTACTGTAAATAAAAAAGAATTAAAAGTTTAATTTAGATAATAATGTACAGTAGTTGAGAAAATATTGGAATAACATGTATTCAAATTCTAAAAGTAACATAATATCAAATTTTACCTAAAGCGGTATTTCATTAAGAAACAGAACGTTTAGAAAATTACCAAGTTTATTTGCGATCCTAAAACACTTACCTTCATTGTTAACATGGCGACGGCAAACACAACTTTATGTTACCAAGCCAATTCTAATGACGCGTTGCTTTTGCAATTTACCATCGTTGTTTTTGGTTTGCAAATAAAGTTGGTAATATTTCTAAACAAAGTATGCATAATTTTTAGAAGCCAACAATGGTTCCTATTCTGGGGTGCACAGTCTCTAAACTAAACAAAGACATTCTAAATGCAATGCTATCCTTTTCCTTTGCTAGGAATTTTGAAAAGGACAGCACTAGTTTTAGGCCTTCAAAATAGTTTGTTAGAGATTGTGTAGGTACAGTGTTAGTAGTTTTATGTATTAAATGCCTGAGCATCATCAAATCGATGCAGGATACACTGAAATATAGCGTGGCTTTTTTATTTTGCCTAGTGTAATATTATAAGATGAGATATTTGCATTTGTGTGAACATTGGCAGTTTTTTTAGACTTTTTAACGGTAACATACCTACTGAAATGTTTTGGTGTTGTAAATTATATGCCTTTGATATCACAACTACACTCACAAATGCAAAAGTCTGCGTGAAGAGTAGTAATACAACTTTACTGTAAGCCTAGGAACTCACTAGCGGCTTTGGAACAGTGACAAAAATTACATTAATAATTTTTATTTAATACAGACACCATGTTTACACTAATATTATAAAAAATGCCTCTATGGTAACTTTTTGTACTAATTGAACTGCTGAAAACCGATCTTGACGGACACAAATATAGCTTACTACCAGTAGACGTAAATACACTTTATTCCGGGAAATCAAACAGTCGCACACATTTTTGTCACGTGATAAAAATCTTCTATTGGGGTTCTAGTTTTAGATATACTTAACTTGTTCCAAATAGACTTGGAAATAATTACCAAATTTATTTGCGGCTCAAAATCTTGCCATCCATTAATTGCGAAAGAAACGCAACACTAGAAATGTAATTTTTAAATCATGTGTTTTTGACTGCGGTCTCACTTGATGATAAGTGACGATGCATCTAAGATTGTACTTGAAAGGGGTATAAGGGATAGTTAGTCTCACCAGACCGGACAAGAGACAATTTCTTATAAACTTTCCCCGTCGGGAGTCAAACCCGATACCACCATTTATGAACCAGGGAGGCTGTCAGAAGGAGGTAATTTTTTCCACGTTAACTTGGAACGAGGTTTAGTTAGGTGGTAGACGAGAGCAACAGTTTTATCTTGTGTCTGTGTTTTGTTTTGTGCCGCTGTGTGAATAGTGTAGTGCATGTGCGGGCCGGGCGGAGTGTAGTTTACACAATGAAATAGTACCTGCATTACGATACGTGTGACTTAAAGAGTCTATTATAGTTCATGCAATTGATGAGTGTGCGTGAGCTTTACTTGTGGTTACGTCGTATACATGCACATTGCTTAAGTGTGCATGCCTGTTGCAGCCTAGATGGGAACGGTCAGGCGCGAGCATTGCACTCGCTCACATTTATATACGACACACAATCATGAGCCACGCGCACTCGTGAATTGCAAGAACTAATACACGGTGTATTAATGGACTATTACTTACAAGTATCGTATAATATTCACTATCGGGTGTAACCTAAAATTGAATTTAAGTAACGCTTAGCCGTGTAAAAATAAACACATTTTTAGGCGGATTAGCGTTACTTAAATGCGGGTTTAGGTTACGCAGTGATATAAACATACTTAAAATACACAAAACATTAAAGCTAAATTGTTTCATAGTTAATACTTAATTGACCTCTTTCGAAATAGAGAGGTTGAAGTTTATCAAGCTTTATTCTACTTGGAATATATGAAATTGTAACATTTATGAAAAAGAGATAGAAAATTACTTAATACAATAAAATAAAATTAATAACAAATCTATTTTCATTGTAATGTGTCCTTGGAATTTATAGTCATAGTAAAATAATATTGTTTTCTCGTAAGTAAAGCATTATTCAATATTTATTTTTCTCTGCACACCATATTATAATCAAACATTACATTAATTGCAATCTTCGATCTGTAATTAATCAAATTGGATCTGCACATTGTCCATGCATATTGAATGAGCACTTCTGATAGTAACACGTTGAAATCTCATAATAATAAGGCACTTTAACTTCACCAGAAATGCATAACTACTTAAGATTGTGCATTACATTTAACATTCATAAAATCACAAACATACTTCACATTATAACGTCTCAGTCGTTTCTTGAGAAACTACACCATTTCTGACAAACAAATGTTGAGATTTTGCTTTAAACCATCAACACGTAATGGTGTCACTTGCTAAAACCATCTCTTTGGCAGCCCTCGACATCGTGATCTAGATTGATTGTGAAGTCAATCTGGATCGCGACTCACGATTAAAATCATAGATTCCATAAGAATAATCAGACCACAATGTGCCCTATAATAAATTGCAATGCAAAAATTCTGGCCCGTGATTGGTTGGTTATGACTCGATGAAACTTGATATCGCCAGACAATCACAGGCTAGAATCATAATATGCATTTTTGTTCTAAGACAGATTGTGACCTGAGTTTACCCCCAGTTCGTATATTCAATCTATCTGTAATCTATCGATAAGTAGCAACGTTGTTGTTTGTCAAAAAATCCATTAAACTTTTGACAAAAAAACAAGGTTGCTATGCAACTTATCGATAAATTACGGATAGATTGACTATAGGAACCGGACTATCCAGATTGACTTTCTACCAGCTGCCGCAAAGCTAATCTCACATTCTCAAAGTCGCTCGATACGTTTGGGACTGGCGTTGGGATTGTCTAAAAATGATTGCTACAGCGTGACGATTGCAATCACCTCTGATTGACTGGTACAAGTACGCCATATTCAGCCAATCAAGAGGTACTTGCGATCTTAAAACTGAAGTAACCAATTTTAGACAATCCCTGAGTTAGTAGTAGTTTCTCACGTGACGTCATATACCTCTTCCCGTTCCCCCCGCTCCCCGGCCCGCTCAGTAACGGCCCCCGCATGCGCAGTGTCGCGGCACGCCAGCCTCGCGTCGACCGCAGAGCTGCGCCCGCGCGACCGTCCCGCCGCGCCGCTAACAGGTATTGCATACGTTCGAAGGATAATACCTACCATTATAATATCGACGGGTGAAAGGCTAATTAATCTAAGCGCCATTTTGTAAAACTTGCAGGAAGACTGATCAAAGATTTTTTTTTTTGGATTTTTTTTCCAAAAAAAAAAAATTTGGAAATTATTTTTTCCATAAAAAAAAAATTTGGAAATTATTTTTTCCAAAAAAAAAAAAACTTTGATCAGTCTTCCTGCAAGTTTTACAAAATGTCGCTTAGATCAATTAGCCTTTCACTCGTCGATATATTGTCGGCTGACTTTATGCATCTACACTTCTGCAGAGCATTACAGGACTATTTATTCGCTTTATATACATATACAAACAATACCTATATAAAATGTGTCGCGTGGTCTGTTAAAATACTCTGAGGTATTTTGATCAATCAGAGTAATTTATTAATTAGAGATATTTCTCTAATCGCCTTCTGTTGAATCACGATACGAGATTTTCGTACCTTCGTCAATTACAGGCACACTTTCCTAAGTTCTAAAAGCTATCATGACTCCAAATTGTCGTGCAATATAAAGTATTGTAAATTTTAGAAGCATCTTAATTGCATAACTTTAAAGACCTTTGAATTTCTAAACCTTGTTCCACATTCTTTCATATCTCTATATTTTCTTTCATTGCAGAGCAATAATGAAAATTCTTGATCTCATATTAAAGTATTCAGAAAAAATTTACCAGCAAAAAGTCAGTTAACAATTTTTCAGCCACTGCGGTCACCTCATGCAATTGTGAAAGAAAAGGGTAAAAAGAAAATAATTTTCAGATAAAATTTTTTTTAATGAATCTTTGAACATTTTCGTGAACTACTCGTATTTGGTGATTCACACTATAATTTACAGTTGCATAAGGTTGAAAAAAAAAAAAAAATTGTACTAAGAATAGGCAGTATGCAAAATACTAATAATCATATCAGCTGTTATTTTGTGTAATATCAGAATATAACTAACAGCAATAATATAGCAAGCTTTTGTCTGTCTTGTTTTTATTATTTGGCTTCTTGTTTTTTCTGCTTCGCATATTAACTTATAGGTAAACTGATTTTAGTTTGACTAAAACTATTTTAATATTATTCTATTTCTCTATTTTTACTGATTTCCCTTCCATTTCTTAACTTTCTTTACTTTCATCATTATTTTATAAAACGTAACTCTTAACAATATTAAGTATATAATCTTTTTCAAGAAATTTCTTGGTATTTTACAAATGTATTGGGGCTAATGTATACAGCAAACGTAGATCATAGATCATTTGTGTATTATGTTATAGTACGTTTATCTCACGAAGTTACGGGCGCTTTACTTGTGGTTACGTCGTGTACATGCATATTGCGTAAGTGCAGGTGAGAGCGGTCAGGCGCGAGCAAGCTCTCGCTCACACTTATACAGATCCGACACACACACAACCATGAGCCACGCGCCCTCGTGAATTGCAAGAACTATACTAATGTTGCAAAAGCGGACACTTTATCACATACTGCCGCGAGAGTCGCGAAGGATGCAAGAGCCGAATGCAACTTTAGTACTTACAATGAGAATGACTTCAGCAGCACCTTGCAAGCAGCAATATTTTCTGACGTCATCCGCATTTCTTTTGCAGCTGACTTCTATGATCGTCTTAAAATTGACTAAAACCTAGGTGTGAGGAAGAGGTGCTTTAGCATTATAATATTTTAAACAAACTACTACAAGATTTCTTGAATGTTTTGGTAAATTATCAGAATCAGAAGCCATACGCAGCTCGGCGGGCGACGAGCGCGGCAGCGAGGGGAATAGCGACGGGGACGCGACGCTTGACGCGCCCGTCTCTGGCGCCTCGGTGTCCAGCTCCCCGCCCAACGAGACCAAGGTAAACTCCAAGGTATTGTGCTCATATAATACTTTCTTTATAGATATAATAAATAGTCCTTCAACTTTACTAGACTCAAGATCATCCAGTGAGCAACAGAGATCTATGCTCTGTTACACCCACAAACCTATGTCAAATTAAATACATATATAATGTATGAATAAAGTTAACTTTTCAATTGATAAGTTGTGTGGGTTGACTCATTTTTTTTTAAAGAATATCAGCCAAGATGAACTTGACTGATGTTCTCCTCTCCCCTCCAAATAAGTGAAAACTTGTGTTAGGAGTGGGTACGACAATAGTGCAACGGGTGGGGATCGAACCTGCAACCTTTAAGTTTTCAGTCCGCACCTGTAACCGTTGGGCTATTGAGGCATTATTGCGTATCTGCGTCTAATTAAGGTGGTACACAGGGGTGCACACATGAACGGTCATTTTATTTTATAGGAGGATAAGAGGTCGAGGCTGTTCCGCAGTGCAACCAGCGGTGGTAACCTAACGCCAGCAGCTGCAGCGCGCAAGAAGAACTCGCTTGTCATTGGCACTGAGAGGCCGCTGTCTGCACACGATCTGCCTGCGCAGAGTCCTACTACGCTTGAGGTATTGTGAAACTGGCGAAAATCCACTGATCCATTTGATCTATCTGGATAGGGATAGGATGAAAATCACAGATTACAGACTCGACAGATCACCAACTGTTCTAGAACGAATTGAATATGATTTTGGCTTACAATAGTTGTACTCGTAAAGTTATTAAAGGAACTATAAAGATTTCAGACTTATTTCGTGGTTTAACGTCATAATTTTATCATGTGCTAATTGGGTACGTACCACGATACCACGATGTTTCAGTTGGGATTGATACTTCGATCTAGTTAGATAGATTGTGGTCCCGATTTCGATTAAGCACACTATAATTATATTGATGGTCGATGAGGTCCGAAGGTGGAATGGCGATCCCGTACCGGGAAGCGCAGTGTTGGCAGACCCCCCCATTAGGTGGACCGACGATATCAAACGAGTCTCAGGGAGCCGCTGGATACAGGCAGCGCAATACCGAGGCCTGCGGAGGTCCATGCAAGAGACCTATGTACAGCAGTGGACGTCTATCGGTCGATGAAGAAGAAGAATTATACTGTCGAATAAAACTTCGGGGAACTATAATACAATTAGATATTTTTCCAGCCGCGACGCACAATGTTAGAGCAAGTAAGCCGTGTGCTGGGCGAGGAAGGGCCGGTGCCGGAATGTGTGGCGGTGGCACCGAGCAGTATGGCGCGAGTGTTCCAGGCGCTTGCAGTGCCCGTTATACTGGCGCCTCCGGGAGTTACACCCGACGTTCGTCCGCTGCTACACGCGCTGCTGGCTCGAGCTTCTAAACAGTAAGCTATATGAACTTTAAACTGAGCCCATTACATTGTTTTGAGTAATTTTGGAGAGCAAATAATATAATCGACCTGTCCATTACCATAACATTGTTGATAAACATCTCGTCCGCTAGGGGTGTGCGGCGCAGCGTGCGCGTGTGCGTGTGCGGCGGGGAGGCGGCGGCGGCGGCGGCGCTGCGCGCGCACGCCGAGCTGTCCGCGAGGCGGCACGACGCGCCCTCACTGCGCTTCTATATCGTGCCCACTGGTGACTAATACTCTGACTTCCTCGTTGGTGTACTTGCTAGGAGTAGGAGCCATAACGCTCTGTCGACTGGTCAGAAAACAGGCAATGACCGACCGCCAACCATGTGTGTATACGTAGACTGCGTTACCTATATAAACTAGTGGTTCGCCCCGAACTGAGACCTCGCGATATCCCATAATTCCCAAAAGTTTTAATTATATATTGTAATAATTAACTTTTAACATTAGACGCAATAAAAAAAAATAGTTGACATAAAACTGTTTTACTGACACAGCGCCATCTATTAGCATTATAGTGAAGCTATTAGCTTCACAATAATGCTAATAGATGGCGCATTAAAATTAAATAATTTCGTTTCTTTATAACATTTATCTAATTTTAGTATTTGTTGTTCAAGTACAGGATATAACTGAATTTTCAACCAAGTTTCACGTTCTAATATTCAGTAATTCAGAAGTTATAGGGCTCT
Organism: Hipparchia semele; assembly: GCA_933228805.2. Lineage (NCBI taxonomy): Eukaryota > Metazoa > Arthropoda > Insecta > Lepidoptera > Nymphalidae > Hipparchia > Hipparchia semele. Next base: position 6,031,781 of record OW121725.1, on the reverse strand, counting down.
GACAGACATTTAGACGGACACACTTCTCTGTCTAGTAGGCAAGCACCCTAGTTGACTCAGAGAACTCGCTTCGCTCGTTCAACTACAATTACCTGCTCACTACAATTAACACTTTTTAACATTAACATTTTGTCTGGTGGGAGGCTTTGGCCGTGGCTAGTTACCACCCTACCGTCAAAAACGTGCCGCCAAGCGATTTAGCGTTCCGGCACGATGGCGTGTAGAAACCGATTATGGGTATGGGTTGAATTTACACTGCTATACCCCTTCCAAGTTAGCCCGCTACCATCTTAGACTGCATCGTCACTTACCATCAGGTGAGATCGCAGTCAAGGGCTATCTTGTCATAGAATAAAAAAAAAAAAAAAAAAAACACTGCTGACCAGATCACAGGAGACTATTATAGTAGACAGTGTGTGACGAGTTGGAGTAGCTTTCAAAATTGTACCAATTTTCAAATTCCCTAATCAAAAACGCGAAGTTATAAATGTATATTGTTCTGCTGTTATCAACCGAAGAATTTCTGAAAAAAAAAAAAAATTCGCTCTCGATCGATAGAAAACTAAAAAAAAGATTTCTTCTGTAAAATTAACGGAAGAAGTAAATCCTTTAAATTGAATTTGTCAACTTTACAATAGTTTAGATTTTGTGGACAACCGAATGAACCCCATTATTGTAAATAGGGCCAAACACAGTATCCCGGTGGTTGGGCGCGTCGGACAACGCGTACGCAGCGCTGTTCTGCGGCGAGGCGTGGGCGTCGCTGTGCGAGCGCGCGGCCGACCCCGGCATGCCGGACATCGCTGAAATGTCCTCAAGGGTCGCCAGGTAACGTTTTTATTCTTCTCCTTCTTTGTCAACCGATAGATGTCCACTGCTGGAAAAAGGCTCTTTTGCATGGACTTCTACAGGTCTTGTATGGACTTCCATACTTACTATTTTTAACAACTTAACATTTTTTGCACATAGGTACTTGAATAGTATTGGGCCAGTCAATAACATACCTATCGGTGAAGCGATGGTCGCCTACCGAGAGAAGTCGGGGGATGAAGATTCCAGTCAAACTTTCGTACCTTTTGTTGCTGTGAGTGATTTTTTATTATTATCTATTCTATATTTAAAACCCCTTTGAATTTTCATTTTCTTTGTACCCGAAGATGTATTACGCTGATGAAGCTCTTATACTAACCCTACAGTTAGTATAAGATTTTATACGATTAGTCGTATTCGATGACCTTAGCGCCAAATAAAATGAACCTTAACTGTATTGTTTTAAAGTCACAAATTCATTACAACCGATTTTAAATAAGAATGCACACACGAAATTGAGCTCTAATTGAATGTTGCATTCTATTCTTGTTTATAAAACTCTGTCATAATGAAACATAATGTGTACTCAGGAGGTCCGTGTCGGTTGCGGCGAAGGCGGGCCTTCGTCCCTCGAGCTGGAGGACGGCGGCTCTCCCCCCGCGCGGCCCTCGCCCCCCGCCACGCCGGCGCCCGCGCCCGCGCCCGACCTCGCGCCCCCCCTCGCCCTGGCGCGCACCGAGCCGCTGGAACTGCAGCTAGACTATTGGCTGGTGAGTTATCGCTAACGCGAAACCGATAGCCGTTCACTTCCAGACATACGTCTCTTGTAGAGATATCCAGCAGCTCCATTCCATCCGTCTAATGTCCTTGATCAACTTAGATCAAGCTGCAAGATTAATTATAGGTGCAAGTATAAAACAGTATGACGAATGGATCATTGATAGACAATTGAACAGAATAAACCGATCGACCTAAAGATTTGTATTAGAAAATATTTCTTAAATACCCAATATGTTGAAGGGCGTTTAACTCTGGATGAAAAACCATTTTTTTAACTAAATCCATGCATGCAGCTTATCGGATAAGATATCGGTTCAGATTTAACGGAGTTATGAAGTAACATCGCCAAAAAAAACGCGTCGAATTCAGAACCTCCTCTTTTTTGAAGTTGGTTAAAAATAAGCCAAAGATAGACTCAATAGTTCAATGGTCAAGAAGGAAATTTAAGAGTTGCGGCAAAACTGCTTTCAGTCTATCTAGAATCTAGAAATTAACTGTCAATTGATATTTATACAAATAATTGAATCAGGTGGGAGCCCGATGTATGGACGGCGGGAGCGGCGGCGCGGAGGGCGGCGGTAAGGTGACGCTGAAGGGTTCATTCCGTGCCCTGCTGGTCACGCGGCACAACCATCACCTTTGCATCACCTACCTCACTAAGGAGAAGAAGCAGAAAAGTAGGTCTATTTTTATAATTATGTAACTACCATCCTTTTGTCTGAATGTTTAACTGGGATCAAAATACTGCGACTCTCAAGTCCTGAGAGTAGTATGAGTTTTTTCTGAGTAATACCCTATCCAAATCCTAATGGGTGCGTTTTGACAGTTCTTGCTTACTTTGCTATTAATGAACATGTGAGCGAAATAAGCAGATGATCAGCTTTTTCCTAATAATCAAAAAAAAAAAAAAAAAGAACCAACTGTGGGATTCTCTAACAAAAATTGTTATAGTGTGATTATCGCAATCACCTCGGGCTGAATTTATGGCGTTCTTGCTACATCGATGAATTTTAACCAATAGCGAGAAGTGTATCAGCCAATCAGAAGCGATTGCAATCTTCATTTTTAAACAATTCCCCCGGATGATAACACGTATCACCAAAGTCCTACTTGATCTGAGCAGCTTTTTGAAATCCATTCGACACAGACAGCATAACATGTTAAAATACATGTTTATTTCTTAGTTATGAGGCTGGGTAAGAAGAAAGAGAAGAGTGGCGAGACTGAGCCAGGCCGTGCACAAACCGTCGAAGGAGTCGCCAGGCTTATATGCTCGGTGAAAGGATCGCACAACGCGCCGCTCAAAGGTAACCTACGAGTAATAAATAAATTTTAATAAAAATGTGGGTAGTCTCTGAGAGGACTATGTCTATGTGGGCAGTTGAAAATGACGACCTACCTGCGGAAAATAAATAAACGTAAAAGTTCGTGTCGAGCCATGCGCCGTGTTGGTTCCGTAGTTTTTTCAAGAGTTTCACAGCTTTCAGAGCTTTGGAGCTTTGGAGACAGCCAGACGGACGTACTTGGCATTGAACCCTAAAAATGGAAGTATCCTATTCTCGCATTGTCGTAAGTGTATTGATTGCTTGTTTTATTGCAGTATACATCGACGGCACCGAATGGAACGGCGTGAAGTTCTTCCAGCTGTCGACGCAGTGGCAAACGCACGTCAAGACGTTCCCCGTTGCCACGTGCGGCGCGCCCCTCGCTCCGCCCGAGTCTTAGGCACCTTCAATACCCGTACACTTGCGATATCCCTCGCTTTGGCTTTGTACAAGCCTCTGGGCTTAGAGGCCCTTTATGTCGGCTTTAAAAAAAAGGCAGGTAGTGCGTGAGATGAGTGCCATCATTAGGAATGCCCTTATTGAAGACTGTCAACGACTTGGTATCTCGCATTGAAATAACTAGTGGTTCGCCCCGAACTGAGACCTCGCGATATCCCATAATTCCCAAAAGTTTTAATTATATATTGTAATAATGAACTTTTAACATTAGACGCAAGAAAAAAAATAATAGTTGACATAAAACTGTTTTACTGACACAGCGCCATCTATTAGCATTATAGTGAAGCTATTAGCTACAATAATGCTAATAGATGGCGCATTAAAATTAAATAATTTCGTTTCTTTATAACATTTATCTAATTTTAGTATTTGTTGTTCAAGTACAGGATATAACTGAATTTTCAACCAAGTTTCACGTTCTAATATTCAGTAATTCAGAAGTTATAGGGCTCTGACAGACATTTATACGGACACACTTCTCTGTCTAGTAGGCAAGCGCCCTAGTTGACTCAGAGAACTCGCTTCGCTCGTTCAAATAGCTATAGAAAAATCGAACAAAAATATTCACGGTTCTGCTAACAGTCAAACGACAGCCATCCTTTAGCAACCTCCTAGTAAGCAATTCATTGTTTCTAGGCAACCTAATAACATACGTCATACTTTTGACGTCGTCGTCGGTGCTTTTAAGAAGTTTACGCAGAGTCGATGCCATTTTGCTAGTTTGCAAGGGCTGAGCCATCAGTCGATGGTTGCTCGTATTTATCTGGATGCGACGTTGCAAGACCGAGCGTGTTGCCAAGTAGAACAGACCAATTTGACTTGTTTGAATTTTGCCGGGTTCTTGGATCACTCAGAATACGAAAATTGCTTCGTCTTGCGACAGCCAATTTTACATAAAAATATTGATGAGACTAAGACCTAACGTTAGGAGACAAGTTATTTAGAATTCATACTGAAATATCGAATGTAGCTCGTTTACTTGAAGGCCTCAATAGCCTCAATAGCCCAACGGTTAAAGATGCGGACTGAAAACTGAAAGGTCGCAGGTTCGAACCCCACCCGTTGCACTTTTATCGTACCCACTCCTAGCATAAGCTTTCAAGCTTATTTGTAGGAGATAGGGTATTAGTCAACTTCAGCTTGGCTAATATTCTTTATGAAAAAAAAATGTAGCAACATTTAAGCTTATTTTAAACTCAGGCCCTGATGGCAATCATCTCACGAGTTGTGTAGGTACATGTATATTGTGTACAATAACATGAGATCTGAACGCGATGACGTCATTATACAGTGCGCAAAATAGTACGCAGAACATGTACGCTCAGTGTATAATACGGACACGCGGGATGGTGGTGGACTGTGAAGTGTTATATCGCTAGAGTTTCATTTTATTGTACACTGGATAATACAATAGTATTAGCAGGGTGTCCACTTTCTGAAATGTCGGTTAAATTGACGTTCCGAATGGGTAAGAAGTAGAAAACAAGAAGGAATATGCCATGAGGCATTTTAGATGTTTTGATAATTAAATTATCGGACTATTCAAAGAGTTTTGAGTTTAGATTTTCTTACTATGTATTAACTATTTAAAAAGCATGCATTATTTTGTACTTTTAAGCATTCTTTGAAAAGAATACAGATTATATTTTGTGATTCATTTTGTCGTCATTGAATTAATCTGAGAAATAAAAGCATAGCCAAAGGGGAAACACTTCTATTTGTATAGTGGACACCCATAAGAGATTAATGCAGTGCATCGTCGATTAAAGAATGCCAACAAAGCAGCAAAATGAGGCTCTAATTATAAGCCAATTAAGTCCAAAATCGTATGTCTTAACATTATCCCTTTTAATTATTATTATTAGTAACGCTATGTTACTTATATTAGTTATTACGCTGTCGAGCTGCCATGGTTTTTAGCGTAGGCTTTTGTTATGTAACTTTGAGCCCTACTCGGTTCACTTTAGAGTCCATATTCCGTCGTAGGTTAGTTCGAACGCAGCTTTGTGTTTATACGTTCGAGTTGCATAATGAAGGCTCAATAATCACGTTAACTATGCATTATAGTCATTTCATAGTTGTTAAGAAAGTATTTAACGTATAGATATTCAATGTACTCAATATATATATCGAGGAATTTATGGTTCGTGACATTTCCATGTAACATAGGTTAGTTGTATCGGAGTGTATATGAATAAAACCGAATTTCGTGGGATATTTTCGGCACATATCAGATAGTTTCGTGCTGGGCGGTTGGCGCGATTTTAGTTTTATCTGTGATTTGTGAATGCAGTTGTTTTCGTTTTTAAGTGATAGTCAATCGGTGACTAATTATTTTGTATTTTTTATAAGTGCAACGGCGATACGTTCGTGTAGGAAGCAATAGCTTTGATACAGTCATGTAGTGTTTTTGACATATTTTAGATTCTATAAGATATAATCTTCCCTATACGGTACCTGGCAGGAAACATTACACATTGAACTTTGGAAAGGCATTGTCGGCGGCTCTGGCTTTCTCGAAGCGACATCGATACAGAGACGACGTTCTATGAAGTCTGGGTTCGGCCGATATTCTCTTCCTGGGGCTCGATGTGTAATATCTACTGTCGTGTACTGTAATTCTTAGTATACGCGATCTAAGGAGATATCTAGTTGCGTAAAATTTGCCAATAAGTCGTGGATACGAGCTAATTTCGCAGTGAGCAGCTTATCTTAGCTATATTTTGAATGTACACCTTTCATCTACGAATTAGTAAGTTCCGAGCCAGCTTGGGAAGCTAAACTTTCTATTGCTGCGGTTTACGGCGAAAAGGGTTTGATTCTTTTCCAAGCCAACGACTGTTTGACGATATCATATTAATATATTCTCAAATTTAATCGTATTATAAATGTTTAGGATGTAATATGTGTGTAATCTGTGGGGTTTTAATGTAATCGTTCACGCCAACGAAAATTTTTAGCGTTTACTCAACATTCGCGAACGGAGTTTCTCTTAGGGAAAAAATTGGCAGTGCGTAATTTTAATTGAAATTAATTAGTTCAATGTTAGAGAGCAAAGTTTTTGCCAAATGTAGAATGTGAACTTTGTGGTATTCGAGGGGGATGACAAAAATTTTATGTGTATAATACTGAGTACAATATTAACTAATAAAATACAATCAATTGAACGAAGACCGTTGTGTTTAGCGACAAGTCTTAATAGACTGAGTCTATAAATGACACTCTCACTCAGCTCAGACTAAAGACAAAGTGAAAACGAGACAAAATATTACGATATATTATGTGACTCGTTTTAAATCTGTCTTATCTTCCTTTATATCAAAACATATTATGTGACTCATTTTAACTCTTTCTTAACTTTATATCAAAACATATTAGGTGACTCATTTAACTCTGTCTTAACTTACTTTATATCAAAACGTATTATGTGACTTATTTTAACTCTGTCTTAACTTACTTTATATCAAGACATAATTTGTCTTGTTTTAACTTTATGTCTTTAGTTCGAGCCAAGTGAGAACACACTCTATATATCTCAGCCTTTGTTAGGAGACTGATGTTGTAGGGTTGGCTTGAGGTGCTCTTCCAATTTTCATTTTTTTTATGAACCATTACCCTGTTTTAGGAGTGCCAAATTTTTTGAAAATTCATTTGCCAGCTTCATTAATACAATACGAAATCATAAATTCATAAAAAATAATAATTCTGATTTGCAATAAATTTACAGGAATTTAACACAATAGTTAATTTTTAGGTATTTTTCGTACTTGCTATGAGAAAAGGAAACGAAAAATAAATACAGTGCGAACACGCCATAATTAAAAAGTTGATCATATAATATTACAGGCTGTATGACTATGTACTTATATTGAATGATGTCATTGGCACCAAATAAATGCGGATGACGTCACATAATCGATGCGTACAGTGCGTATTGATGATGATTTTTGATAAAAACGATTTACAAAACGCTTGGAAGACGCTGTTATTTACATAACCCGTAACTCTACAATATCTTTCGTCGTTTTTTTTTACAATTAATAATAACTAAATGTAATCACACAAATTACTTGGACAATAGTTGGTGTATCTTAGATGTCTATGAGTATAAAGTCAATGTAAAGCTGTTAGATTAAGATGCGTATCTAATATGTAATGTATGTATGGCAGGCCATGTTTAGGTGTGTACAAATATCGGAAGCTTGTTTTGCAACTACATTTGCATCTAGCCATGGCCAAATTATCCATTTGTTTTACGTTTGATATGGATCTGTTAATTTGTCACTAAACGCAAAATATAGATCGATTCAGATTAACGTAGAGGCGACGTGCATTTGAGCAAAAATTTAAAATTTTACGAATGTATTAACCTGTTATCTCCACAATGTATGCACATATCGTCGGCCTAATTATCAAACTTCGTATCTCCATTTGGTCAAACTTTACAGGAGAAAGAAAAAACTTTTTTACTATATACCTAACTAACAATAAAAACATAGAAAAACAGCTTTATTTACATTTGAATATTAATGTGCTTATGCTTGTTATAATTATGATTTATTATCTGTTATCACGATTCAATAAATGGACTTAGGTCAAAATGGCGTCGGCTTAAGCCGTGGTATTTTTATTTTTTGTAAATAGAAAAAAAACTAAAAACAAGTGGGAGATACGAGTGATTCCATTGTGTTCGTTACCGAATTTTACACTAAATGGCGTCAAAATAAAAAAATCGGAAATTTTGGAGTTACGAAGTTTGATAATTAAGCCGACGATATTTCTAGCGAGACTTTCAGAAAATCTATAGACCGAACTCTCACTCAGTTTAGACTCAAGACAGAGTTAAAACGAGACATTTATGTAAGAGCTTATTTGTGTCACGTTTTATTAACCTCTATTTTAAGTCTGAGCTGAGTCAGAGCACGCTCTGTAGAGAGAGCTCATCAGAGGAATGAGCACAAATACGATTATTATTATTAGTGTGTAATTTGTGGAGATAAAATCAATATGCTATGTATTAGATTGCCGCTTCTATGCACTTCAACTCAATAAGGAATCGACCCTACAAATTTCGTAAACTACTCAATTAGAGATTTGTGTACAATGGATTAGGCACCAAATATCAAAGGCCTCGAAGTATTCTTTAAATTCCTTATTAGGTACAGAACATATCGATTAATGAACGCGGAAAAACCGTTGACTTTATTTGCGGTACAAAAATACAAGGTGATGCAGCAAGGCTGTGTTGTCAAGCTTTCGTTATCCATGAAAGGCATGTTTTTGGGCCGCCAATGTTATGATTTTTACAGTTATATAATTATATATCGCAGCAACATTAAGTTGTCTTTAGACATCTAAAATATAGAATTCTCGCGACGACTTAGTTAAAATTTAATTTTTTGTTTGCTTATATGATCAGTTTATATTTCGTGGCCTTTGAAACTTAAAGCGGCCATGCATCCGTTGGATCACTTGAAGCTGCATACGAACTATGTACATGACCTGAAGTGTCGTGACACTTGGCTGAGCTGAAGTCGTTCAAGAGGCAAAGAACACTGCTTATATATAAAACGTATTGCACAATCAACTCAAATCTAAAATCAATCCAAGGACGCTTGAGATTATGTTAAACTTTCGAAATATTTATTACATCCCATCTAAGGTGTAAGTTTTCTAATTAAAATAGAAATGTGACACTGTTGTGTGTGCAGCTGGTCGATTGCGAAAAAACTGCATCAATCATAATAAGTCTCAATTATGGCATTCGTACTGCAACTATGCTTAGCTAGAGTCGAAAAACAGCTTATAATCGTAAGCGTGTTTAAACGTTGTGCTTTTTAGGGTTCCGTAGCCTAAGGGTATCCAACGGGACACTGTTACCAAGCCTCCGCTGTCCGTCCGACCATCTGTCAGCGGGCTGTATCTCATGATCCATAATAGTTAGAGAGTTGAAATTGTTTCCTGTTGCCCCTATAACAGCAAACAATAAAAATAATAAAAATATTAAAGGAGGCTACCCTACATATTATTGAAAGCAAATGTTTGATATAAATAATTTATGCGTTTAGCAAACCACCTAAAATTGAATCTTATAATAAAAAACAAGGTTTTATTTCAATTTTACTATTGAAAACATAAGTTCATTTGACCAAAAAGTCTAAATGAAATCAGCTTATTTTATGTTGTTAGGGTGTTTGTTTTAAAAATGGCTTTTAAAAGCGCTTCTTCTTCTATTCTTCGTCAACTTCTAATATTAGCCAATAGCGAGAGAATGTCCGCCAATCAGAGGTGATTGCGATCGCCAGCTGCACTGTAGCAATCATTTTTAGTGAACAATGTGCCAGTGTCACCTTCTTTAACTTGAAAACTTGCATTAAGCGCTCTATAGTGTTGACTCATTCCATGTCTCAACTAGCACGAAGTGCTTAGTTATTGCTTAAAATAAATAAACTTGGTCTAGTCCCGTTCGTTGCGTGCAAACATTGTTGGATAAACTTAAGTTCTTTTTTGTTTTAAATCGGACCTTTTGCGTGCCTCTGTGGCTATGTAACGCAAAGTTTTCAACTAAGAAAACTTAAGGTTTCATTTCAATAAAACATAAGTTCAGTTGTAAAAAAAGTCTAAATGAAAATAGCTTATTACTTATTTGTTATTGAGCGCCTGTTTTAAAAAGTTTATAGCCACAGAGAATTATTGTCCATATCTGTTATTGGGTTATTTTGGTGAACAACCAAGCTACATAAGTACCTACTGATTTCCGGTGCGAGTGTGTGATACCGAAGCCAACTCAATATAGCAGTCATTTGTTGGACGCTGCGCCTGCGTAGGATATTATATCTCTTCATTTGACACAAATCGCAATATAATTGTTTGGAATATAACCTAACCTAAATAAGCTTAGTTCGGCTACACTGCAAAGCATTAACTCGCAATTGCTGCAATGATGCCCCTACGCTCGCTCAATAATGTCTTTACGTTCCCTGTATTTGCATCTTATAAAAGCCACGTTGGACATCTTTTTTCTGACAAATTTTGTTCAAGGCTTTAGTAGTATTATTTCCTAAATAAATGACGAATAAAACAAAAAAGAACTAGTTTCTATAAAGGCCTAGCCAAACATTTGCTTGATAAAACAACTGCCGTGTAATATTATGTTATCGGCAGTTTAGTAAAGTATGTTTTAATAAAGCCTGGGTCAAACTAAGGCGAGCCCCGCGCGGGATGAGGTTCAACAAGTATTCGCAAATGTGTATACGACTACCCGCACAAATGTGAACGACTACAAAGTTCATTGACGTAATAAGTGCAATACGCTTCTCGCATCCCGCGGATTTGCCTCAGTTTTACTTAAGCTTAAACTATCAAATATTATTATGTTGTTTAGTGTTATATGATCTCATAACTCCTGACTGACTTGACAACTTAAATTTTCTAATTCTTTCGCTATATTACAATGGATGAGTTGTTATGTATTATAAGGAGGTATTTAATGCAATTTGTAATCATTTAAGGTGGCACCATACTTATAAGTCGCGACCGATCGCATCTGACTGATAAAGAATGTCTGGAACATAATATATAATTGATTTTCCGTACACCTCGACTTTCGTTTAAATAAAAATAGTTTATTTAATTTGTTTTCATACTTAAAAACATTAGAATTCCATGTTTAAACCAGTCAGGCCAAGTTGCGTGCATATAAGTATGTTACTCCCTTTATTTTATAACAATTATTATTATTATTATCACAAATAACTTTTAGCCACAAAACGGCGCATAGATATCCTTTAGTGTAATGGAAAGTTCTTTTAAGTTGAATTAATTAGTACAAAAGTATATTTACGTTATATTATTATATCTCACTTTATTTTGTAAAAAAAATTGGTTTGAAATTTCAAAGGAGTAGTGAAGGTGCAATAAAATGAAATCTGTTTAAGTATCAATTTTGTAGGGCTGGTACCAAAGTTGCGATAATCACATCGCGATAATTGAAATGTTTGTGATTGGAGGCATGTACCTATTTGTGGTAACTTTAGCTAATAATAGCAGAAAAATGTCAACCAATCGGAAATGATTGCAATCATTATACTGTTGCTAATGTTGTCAACTTTGGTCCTAAGGCCCTTGTTTAACAGTGATTTGACTTGGTGAAACTATGAACATATTTTCACTTGTATAAGTTTAATTTAAGTTGTGAGATTTATCATTTTATCACAATTTGCAAATATGATTTGTATTTATTGTACAAATAAAATTTTGCATTAAATCTACATATTTTGTTTTATTTTTAGGGGAGGGGAGATTATAAGTCAAGTTCAGCTTCCTTGATATTCTTTTGTAATAAATGATAATCTGATGCCTAGGATTTCATTCTCTGAGAAGGGGTTTCCAGAATTAAACTGTCTGAACCATTCTTCAGGATGCATCCACTGTGTTAAGTATCAGATGAATGATACCTTTTTTTTTTAACAAATATATAGGATTTCTTGGTATTACCCATGTCTAAATCATAATAAGATGACATTGACTGTTCTTGCTAACTTTACTCACAAATATTAATATTATTATACAAGTGAAGTTACAGCTGTCAAGGTCAGCCATTAATTATTTATCATTTGTATGGGGTAAAAACCATTGTAATTGTGTTAGTGATGCCATATTGGCTAAAGCAAGCATTAGAATATGTGCTATTAAAAGCATATACATCATGCAAAAAAGGCAGCTAACATTAAATGATTGTATAGGTATAATTAATAAGTTTTGGATAATAGTAATAGTATATCTATTAGGAATTTCACAAGGATAGTATTCCAATACAACTTTAGGCAGTAAAAACCATAATATAATCTAATAGGTTACTCTTATATTAATCTTACAAACCGTTAAATATCAAAAATTGATCTCTCAAACCATTTTCACCACCCACCCCCCCTTCTGGAAGCACATATAACAAACCATCTTCCTGTTTCTTTGGAGAAAACTCCCATAAATTTTTATTACTTTTATCTAATTCGTCCAATGTCCAAGCAGTTAGGAATCTAGACTTTCCATGTCTACACAGCACAAAGATGTTACTTGGATCAGATATGTAGTTCTCTCCTGGGTCTGCAACTACTACTATCCCGCAAACAAGAGCCCAGTGTGCAGTATGACCATGCCTCAGACATGGTGAATGATTAAAATCTGCATCGTAACTGTTTATTTGTTAAGAAAATTAGATAAGTTATTAATCCAGAAAAGATATGGTTTTAAATCACATGGATTATTCAAATCTTCATTTGTACTATGTATTAGGCAGTAAGATTTATTACATTTATTTAGAACATTATCAGTATTCCACCTGTTGCACTATTTTCCTTTGATAAAGAGGAATGGGGCAATGTGAGTCATGTTTAGCTAATATTCTTTACAGAAAATGAAATAAGTAAGAATTATTTTAATGAAGGTATTTTTGCAACTACCTTACTTTGTTTTAATTTAAAAAGGATACGCAACAAGTAGAACAGCACCATTCAAAAGCTCTAAAATAATTTCTTCACTAAACAAACCCCCAGTCTTCACACAGAAATTAATGTTATCTAATTCAGCCAAACTAATAGCCTTTTGAGCCAATCGCCCCATGTCCTTACAGCTGAACATCTCACCGTTATTACTGTAGCCTTCCATTTTAGTGATATTCAACAGTTCATCAGGGCTAACTTCTCCATTCAATAGCATCGATAGAGCGACCAATCCACAGGTGGGTCCTATTTGCATAATCGACTCAAAATGTTTGTATTTATATTGAAATGGGGCTTCGTGTAGACATAAACTATTTTTAGCACACACTTCCCATAGCTGAGGCTCGTGGGAAGCCCATTCACATACATCAGAATAACTAAAAGTGGGAGAACTATCACAAGATTTCGGCGAATGTGTGCTGGGCGAATATGGCGGCGGAGGCGGTGGTGGTGAAGGTGGAGTTGTACACATTTTGCTTAGATCTTATTTAACACGTCTATTTTTAACACTCATGATTTCTGTTTTCTGTAAGCTTACAAAATAATATCACCTTGGTATGATAATGTTATTTATCAAATCATTGACAATTGACACAAAATAGGTATTTGACATTCTGCTGTCAGTGTTAGTCACAGATTACTATAGAATTAGATAGGTACGTGTCAGTAACCCACCAGTAACCAGTCACTTTCAAGAGTTTCAAGAGTTTTCCTGTTCAAATCAAAAGAACTCTTTTTACGAGCATGTATATTTTTATATAATATATCATTAGCATAAATCGATTCAAATATATCTTCATGATACAAATAATACCTAATTGTTGTTTTGTTACTAGTTCCTTCATTCTATTCTTATTTTGAACGCATCATTTGTCAAATTGATTTTATTGGGCGTGGCTTATTTCATTCACCTTTGTACCTATCCCCTATCCATTCGATTGCGTTTCTTTCTTTCATTCATTCACTTCAATTAATTTTTTGTCGTAGTTCATGTCGTTTTGTACATGGTGAGAGTAAAAGTGATTTAGGGCGTAATTACATTGATTGAAAGGTGGGAGAGAGCTTTCTTCTTGCAAAACCGGTTTGGGAAAAGTAATTCATCATGTCAGAGTCGCGGAAAAACCATCTTACCATAGATGGAGGGCAGGTTAAGGAGGATGAGAACGTAGCTTCCTATAAACCCATACCAGAATCTGATACAGGTAATTTGCTGCCACATTTAAATTCTATTGGTTACTTTTTCAAATATATTGCCACTTTTATTTATTAAGTCCTTATGTACTTATTAAAAATCCAATATAAGTAAGTGTTTTTTCCAGCGAGAAACGTAGAGATTGATTAGAACCTTGGGTCCCTTGGGGACTCAGAATTATCGAATATAAAACTGACCTAAAAAGTATATTGAGGTCACACATTTCTTTGTTATAATTTATAATAATCATTAACAGCTGATCCTTGACATTTGATCGTAAAAGGGGCTTATAACGTCACATCTTTAAACGAACAATTTAAGATGTCTTTCACTAAAGTATTTTTATTTCTCTCAAGGATAATTTCGAATATTTACTCTCGTTATTTAAGATATTCTTGGTGTCTTAAAAAAATTGTGATAAAGAACACCGAAATAACTGAAAGAAATGTATTTTTTTGAAAATAATCATGTCATAAATTTATTGATGTTATTGACAACTGTATATGGTCGGGTTATAAAGCGCTTTCATTGGATAGATCGTTCAGCGTAACAGCGCCATTTTGTTCTAAGATTGCTGACTGATGCAATGATGGCAATATTTGCATTTTGTTCTTATCAATTTATTAATTTTAATTTTTAACTTGTGATTTATTTGACATACATATACATTGATTCATTTGAAATCTCATCAAAAAGATTTTGAATATTTTTTAAAAGTGATATTATCCTCATGAATGGAAGCACTTAGTGAGTGCAGGAAGTTCTTCTAAATGTCAATTGAGATGGGTGCAAGAACACAATCCCTATTATTCAATTGATTCAAATTCGATTATTATTCATCTGGAATGCAACTAATGTGGAGAAATATAGAGATAACCAAGACTGGAAGTTTTGTTTACAGCTCATGAAATAGAATATATTGAGGCTGATACAGAGTACATACAGATGAGTCAAACAGAAGCTATGGAAACACCTGATGATTCAGATGATCATTGGGACCATGAAAGTACAGCTAGCATGCTTGCTTTATATTTAGAGAACATAGATAAGTTCAGAAATCCAAAAATGAGAAAAAAGAATGTTTGGGTGGAAATAGGGAATGCTGTAGGCAAAGGCCCTGATAGCTGTGACAAGAAGTTTAGAAATCTCAAGCAGACTTATATCAGACTGTTGAGAAAAAAGAATAAGAGTGGAGTTACCACATTCAAGTGGCCATTCTTTGATATATTCGAGGAAATATACAGCGTTGACGGCAAGTATCAAGCTGAGATTCAGCAGAAAATAAGAGAAGAAACCAGCGATAGAATTAAAACACTGATTACAACCAAATTAGAAGACAGTCCTGAAAATGGAGAAACTTCAAACGGACAGACCGATGAAGTCAGAAGAAGGATGTTAAGGAAAAGGAATGCTGAGTTTAGAAAGGTCACCTTAGAAATGAGGGATCGACAACGAGTGGTGGAAGAGAAATTAGATAGACTCATAAATACAGTGGAAGAATCAAATAATATCCAAAGAGAAAGGAATAGATTGTTTCAACAGTTCCTTGACAGTTTTAGACCAAATCATTAATTTTGTTGCTGTTTTTATTCTTAGTTTAAAGTGAGGATTTGGCGAGTTCCATTTTAGTTTAAGTGAGGATAGCTTTAATATTAAATTTGTTTGCTGATTGAATACAAAGACAAAATAGGTTAATTTGGAAGTTATTAATTATTATGTGCATTTTAACAACTTATGGGAACAAAGTATTTTTGTAGGGAAAATCAATATAATTTACTTTTGCTGTGTAAATGATAATCTTAACTGTCTTAAATTTTATTATCATGTGTCTAGGTAGAGGCAAAAAAGTCTACCAGTGACAGGATATTTTTATCCTTTGATTTTTTTTTAAAGAAGTTGCATATATATATTATGTATTTCATATAATTTATATATATTTTGACAGCCAATTTGTAACTATAACAAAACAGATTGTTCTACAAAGTTCAAAGAAAATATTTTTGTATGTACAAATAAGTGAATTATTAAATTAATTACTGAATTCTGAATAATGTGTTTTTTAATAAAACCAAATAAACTCTTTGTGTACATAATATCAAATTATAGTTCTATATTAAGTCACAGGCTAAGGGCCTGTACAGACTAGGGGTTTTTGTCTGCAGTGAAAAATAATCTTCTCATTACTACTATGTACCAGTAGTCGCCGTACAAAGACGCCGTATGTACTATAAGTCCCTCGTGAGTATTATGCAATGCAGTTATGAGTTATCTATTTTGAGGGACAAACAAGTGTAAATTAAACACCCCTGACTTGTGAAGTTCCATACACTTAATAAAAACTTTCGTTTTAGAAAGAGAGATGATACAGTCGCAGAAGAACAGCTTACAACTTATTTGTTTTTTGGCCGATTTATTTTCTGTTTTTACAAATATTATTCTTACATGTTATATTTTCGATTGTAATTAGTGAATATCCACATTTTGACGACAGTTAAATACCCAATTCCCAGGATGAAGAAAATGAAGCATACATACTGTGTATTTCAATTATTGCGTTGCACTAATGAATGATGGTTTAACTTAATGGTTTCTCAGTCACACTGATTAAACCTTAACAATTCTTTCTTAAATGAGCGAAGTTTATTTGTGAACATAGTTGTTAGTCTCCTCTTTTCTACTAACGAGGAAGTTCGAATCTAACTAGGACGTAGAACTCGACTATTTTTATTAGGGTTATTAATTTACTTCAGTGGTACCCACTCGTATACATATAAAATTTCTATAATTGCGTCATACAAAGAGAAGCTTAAAAAATTCAGCACAGAATGGAATGCAGTCCCTGAATACGCGGGCATCGTTCTGCAGCATTTTGCCCGTTCCTGGAAATGCATTTTGCGTCCGTTGGAGAGCTCGTTTTTAGGGTTCAGTTATTTGTAGGTACAATTTTTTGAGAAAAAAATTAAAACTTAATTGTTTATTTGTTTTGCCAAAATATACCGAGTACATGGTACAGGTGGTAGTTCGTCAAGTATCTAACCGTTAAGAAATAATCTAGCAATTACCTTCACACAAAGAAGTGCAAATGTTTTGAACCTATAGCGTCTTTTGTAATAACCTTTTTTATTAATTTTGGCGATCGCTGAACGGTTTTAACAGGATTTTCATGTTTAAATATAGAGCTCTATAAAACCACTCCTTATCTTATAGTATTCGTCTAGGATAGGGTAAGGAATAAATCATTAAAATTTTATATTTCTTCGTCCACCGTTTTAATAAATGATTTGTCAGACGTTACTGTTTTCTGGGTGAATCTTCGGCGTATTCAGTTGATTCCCGAAAGAGACGCGAGACGAGAAATAAGAAACATGAAAAACTTGTATGTAGTGTATGTATGAGTGTATTATTATTATATTTATATTAGTAATATTCTAAGTTTTTCTTCTCTATTATTTAAAAAATAAAGGAGGTGGGTTGATAAGGCAACAAAATCCGCCCCTCATACACTCGAAAAAAAAAGTTCCAGATTTCGACAAATTGTAAATATATTTATATACTTGAAGATATAAACTTTATTCTAATATAAAGTTTAGGTGTTAAAAAAAATAGTAAGTTACAGAAATAATAACCCAAAAAGAGAGTGTTTCTTTTCCTTTTCTTACATTTTCATACATTTTAGTCGTTTTTTAAGCTTTGATTTAATATTTTAGAATGAGGCGCTCCATGAACCAAAATAAATTAATACTCATATAAAAGCTTATAAAAAGGAGCATCATTATCAGTTACGTTTACCATGGTTCATGGAGCGCCTCATTCTGAAATATTAAATCAAAGCTTAAAAAACGACTAAAATGTATGAAAATGTAAGAAAAGTAAAAGAAACACTCTCTTTTTGGGTAATATTTTCTGTAACTTACTATTTTTTTAACACCTAAACTTTATATTAGAATAAAGTTTATATCTTCAAGTATATAAATACATTTACAATTTGTCGGAATCTGGAACTTTTTTTTTGAGTGTATGAGGGGCGGATTTTGGGCCTTATCAACCCACCTCCTTTATAAAATACACCAGGGTAATCAACTGAATACGCCTTTCAAAATTTACCCTCAGGTAAAAACGAATAGAGGTAAAAACGAACCTTTTCACCTCTCTAGCTCAAAAGGGGCGCCTTTGCTGCCCAAAACCAGTGAGCAAAAGTCGTTTTTGCTCACTCAGTGAGAAAAAGTGTTTTGAATATAGAACGCATTGGATTGGCGTTTCTTCAACTCATCGTCTCAAGAAACGTTCAGAAATTTTGTATCTAATATTGCATACCCCATACATTTTATTTCGACAAAATTTTTTAACTCTCTATTTTATTATTTAAACTACTTATTAACTTTTTTTAAATGTGTTTTAGACTTTATAATTCTGTAACACAACATGAAACATAAAAGAAAATTAAAATTAATTAATTAATATATTTTATTTTATGAATGACAAAATTCCGAACGCAGACAAAAGAGTAATATAAAATGGCGGCAAAAAAATAAAAAAATTAACTCTATTCTATATCTTAATTAGGTAGTAATTTCTTAGTAGTTATTTGTTGTAAGAATTTTAAAATAACAAAATGAGTGAATCTAGTGATAATATAACACCTTCAGAATTAAAAGAATTAGTGTCTAACGCTGAATTAAACTTTCTTCCGGAAAAGTCTCGTGAAAAATATTTTAAAGCCTATGAATTATTTAATGATTGGAGACTTTCTAAGGGTGCGAAGTCCTATTCAGAGACTGTGATTTTATCATAATATTTCATGGAATTGTCTAAAACAAGGCAACCATCTACATTATGGAGTATTTACTCCATGTTAAAAGTTACAATCAAATCGAAATGCGACGTTCACATTGAAACTTATCCTAAACTTATTGCATTTTTGAAAAGACAGTCGGAGGGGCACAAATCTAAAAAATCTAAAGTTTTCACCGCTTATGATATTGAAAAGTTTTTAAATAAAGAAACCTAATTTTTTAAATTTTAAAATATCCTTTATGTTTTAATAAATATTTTTCTTACATCTTGTATTTTTTCGCTATTGAGGTGAAAAGTTGTATGTATCACACGATAGCAAAGTTTTTGCTTCTTGTGCCTTTGAATCCCTCACTACTCTCAGGATTCTAACTTAGAATCCTTCGCTCGCTCGGGATTCAAACTAGGCACTCGCAACAAAAATGAACTTTGCTATCTTGTTGAACAAATAACTATTTCATGCAAGTTTAATAACTGGTCTCATGAGAAATGTATTCACTTGATTTGATTTATTTTAAAAGTTGCGAACTCTTGTTACTCTGCGTCATAGTAAACAAAGCTACAGAACCTATATTAGATTAATAGGATCACACAAGAGACCGTACGTAATCTTTTTGTTCGACTGAAGTTCCACGGCCAATAACTCAGTAGTGTCTGGAAACTTGTCGTGTGCAAACGTGTCCCGTAGCCTGTAAGTTAATCTCCTTAAATATATACAGTTCTATGCTAAGATCACTTCACTATTTTTAAGTGCATATTACAGAACCAGTCCTTGAGACGAATTTGTCTGTCTGTGCGCGCTAATCTCAAAATTTCATCCGGTTTTCACCCATGGATAGCTTGATTATCCGAGAACGTCCAGGTATTACAATTAATAAGGGTTAAGAGTAAATTGGCTGAATTATGGTGAGAATTCACCACTCATGTATTTGATACTATCTGATGCCCACAATCGCGTGGATTTAATTTTTTAAAATCCCGCGGGAGCTCTTTGATTTTCCGGGATAAAAAGTAGCCTATGTCACTCTCCAAGATCTCAACCATACGCACGCAAACAATCACGTCGATCCGAAGCCCTGTTGCAGGGCGATTGAAGGACAAACCGACATACAAATACACTTTCGCATTAGGTAATAATAATATAGTAAGATATTAGTAAGATACATGGGTGGCTAGTTTTCACCATAATAATATACGTCAGCGAAAATAATAACCTACCTGTGAGAAATTAAATACACCTTGGACTTAATTTTAACCACATAAACTGTGCAAAATTCTCCTTTGGTGAAAACTGAATGAAAATCTCTATAGCAGTTTCTGAGAGATTGTATTTAATTTAGGTTTTTCGGAGGTTTTAATGCTGGGATCTATAGAGCGTTCTCTGACTCAGCTCAGACTCAAGATAGAGGTTAAAACGAGACACAAATATGCTCTGACATAAATCTGTCTCGTTTTAACGCTGTCTTGAGAATGAGCTGAGTGAGAGTGCGGTCTATCGATTTCAGCCTATGACTTTCCGCGGGTTTCGTCCAACAAACACACTCAAGGGCGAAATGGAGGCGAGTTGGTAGTTAGGCATTACTTCGATGGTCTTTCGCTGCGTAAAGGTTGTGTACTTAATCGATATACATGAGTGACGAGTGACGGCTCTGTATATTTGTAGATGTTATTGAGTAGTTAGTTTCGCCCACATCCGTTGGAGAAATTTCATTCATCATTCATTCATCCAAAACCACTAGCAGTCCGTTGGACACAAGTCTCCTTTCCTCAGATTTAGGCCTTATGGCCTAGCACCCTGGTTCGGATTGGCCACCTTCAGACACCTTTGAAAATATTATGGAAAACTCTTGGGCATATATAGTTAGCTGATGCCCGCGACTTAGTCTACGTGGATTTGGTTTTAAAAATCCCGCGGTAAAATCTTTGATTCTCTGGAATAAAAGGTAGCTTTGTTCAAACATACCTAAACGCATTTGCGAATACACATGAATAAAATGCTTATTCCGAAGGAGAGGAAACTATTAAAAGTCCAGCTTGGTTAATATTATTTTAAAATATTTTTTTTAGAATTCCGGACATCCAAGGCAAGTCTGCACAAGTCTAAAGAAAAGGTATCATCCGACGGCGCCGAAGAGAAACTCTTGCAGAAGGAGGAAGAGGCCAAGATCGTCACCCGCGTGGACATGGTGGACGCGAAGTATGCCGTCGGCGACCACAGGAATGGGGACGCTAAGATCGAACTTGATGCTAACAAGCGGGTGAGTGCCGATTCCTTCCAAACAGCTTCCTTTGAGACCTTCCTGGTGAACGCTGTGGTTTTATAACTACGAGGTTATGCTTTTTATTTTTAACCGACTTAAAAAAAAGAGGTGGTTCTCAATTCGACGCATATTTTTTTATTTTGGGCCACCGTCGCGCATCGGTTTCATCGTTTCTATTTAGGCCAGCCCGACTTCAACATATTACATGTACAAGCTAAAATTATTTTATACTTTTAAGTGGTGTTTAAGTCGGTTTTTAAAAAATATTTTTTATATATTATTATTCTCTGTAGATGCAGACGTAACGTGTGGATTTGTTCTAAATGAGTCGATCCGGCGTTAAACTGACTTTGTTATGCATATAATATAATATTCAATATATAAGTAATTCATTTATACATTTGTGAATAGAGTATGTAAAGTTACAAATTGAATTTAGTGACTTGTGTTCTGCCACAGTGTGGCGTACAAATATATCTCGTTGGTTTATAAATTGTTATGTCAAACAGAAATCAATTAACATTACTTACATTACTTATGACTGGAATTTTTTTTCATCATAGAACATATTACGCCGCGCCGATCGAATGCCACGCGCCACGTGGACACCTTCAGCATAATCGATGGCCAG
Source organism: Hipparchia semele (assembly GCA_933228805.2). Taxonomy (NCBI): domain Eukaryota; kingdom Metazoa; phylum Arthropoda; class Insecta; order Lepidoptera; family Nymphalidae; genus Hipparchia; species Hipparchia semele. Next base: position 6,010,032 of record OW121725.1, on the reverse strand, counting down.
GCCTAAATTTTGATAAATTCGTCAGTCAGTAGTTTATTCTTGTCAGATATTCACTGGGCTGACGAAGGAGGAGCTGATGAAGTACGCGGAGGACCCGTTCTGGATCCGCCTGCGCTGGTTCATGTTCGTGCTGTTCTGGGCGCTGTGGCTGTGCATGCTGGCGGGTGCCATCATCATCATAGTGCGCGCTCCCAAGTGCGCGCCGCCGCCGCCACGCACCTGGTATGTAGAAAACTTTTTAAGCTATTGCATAGCTTCTATCGCGGGCCAGCGTGGAGACCGAATCCAGAAATTCCGTAACGAAAATAACCTGACACGGGACTCCTCTCATCGCTAGATGGCGTTGATAAAAAATGCTATGCAATAGCTTTACCGCGGCAGTCCCCGAGTGCCACACGTCTTTTTTTTTTCGATGTCAAGATAGTCCTTGACTGCGATCTCACCTGACAATGCAGTCTAAGATGGTAGCGGGCTAACTTGGAAGGGGTATGGCAGTGTAGATTCAGCCCCTGATCGGTTTCTACACGCCATCGTGCCGGATCGCTGAATCGCTTGGTGGCACGTCTTTGACGGTAGGGTGGTAACTTACCACTGCCAAAGCCTCCCACAGGACATATGATCACCATCGTTATCAGCAGCAGCAACAGCAATCCATCAGAGGATCACTACCGAGCGCATTTCTCCTCTCAGAGCAGGCTTGTTTAAATGTATATAGGCCATAGTCCACCACATACTACAAAGGTATACCAGATTCATGGCATAAAATGGGCTGCCATAACGTTCCGCATACGAATCTAAAAATTATTATTTATTTATTTATTTATTTATTTACACCAACAACTTCCATACAAGAAAGACAGACAAATTCTATTACATAAATATAGTATGGTTGTCAATTACAGGCGTAAAAGAAAGAAAATTAGAAACTAACATGCACTACTTTAAATAAAAATGACATGAGAAGAAAGACGGCAATAACTAAACATGCATTACTTCTAAAAAACAAGGAAAAAAACTTATAGTAAAGACAAATAGAAGAAGATTAAGAAGTAAACTGCAAGTCTAGTATAAATACATTAACTTTTACCAGCTAAATTTTTTTTGAATTTTGGTAAAGTATCATGGAATATGTCCACATCGCTAGCGTCCGACCCACAAATGTCATTATAACACTTAAGCATGCGGGGAACGGGCGCGTTTCTACGAGACAAAGTCCGAGAATTAGGTACATAAAAAAGATGAGTGTCCCGCGTCCTTCTACCAAGGCGCGGGATTTTTATATGTATTTGCTCCAAAATGTCCGAGCACAGAAGCTGTCCATTCAAAATTTTATGAAGTACACATAAACCAAGCTTGTGTCTGCGGTCAACTAAGCTATCTATTTTAAAAAAGCGTAGTCTCTCCTCATAGCTACTCCTCTTAGAAATACGATTATTTTTATGTGATAGGTAACGCGTAAAGGAGCGCTGAATCCGTTCTATTCTTGATACGTGGCACGCATGATATGGGTTCCATATTACGCTCGCATATTCCAAGGTACTTCGAACATAGGCATTAAAAAGTATAATTATAGTACGAGTTGACCGATTATCAGATGTTAACTGCAATAACGGAAAATGGAAATAAAGGCCAAGTTCTGATCACCTACCTCCCTTATTTAAAATGTTTATCTTCGAATCAGGTACGAAAAAGGGCCGTTAGTGGACATGTCGACGGAAGAAAACTATCTAGAAGTGGAGAAAGACCTGCCGCTGCTGCAGGAGGCTAAAGTGTCTGGGATTTTTGCGTTCGCGTGCAAGGACACTTACGAGGTCCTCAATGAAAAACCGCCGACCTGTCTCGAGCAATTCAAGCAGTTTGCGGCCAAAGCGAAGACTTATGGCGTTCAGTGAGTATTTAAAAAGAAAACAAGCATCCCCATTCGAAAGCAAGCCAGCCATGGTGGTCAATCTCCACAGAGATTAATCATTTGTTTATTAATGATTTGCACAAATGTATGCGCAAACACAAGTGCACTCTCTGTTAGCTCACTCTCATAGTCCGATGGGTCGGCAATTCGACACAACAAGAGAGAGATCGCGTGTTTTCTGAGGTACGGAGGTATCACACCGTCTACTTCCTAGCATATTGTAGAAAGTGTTGAGAACTTCTTGTCAGAAAAACCCTATAAATTTTTCGTCTCGACCTCGACCAGGCTAGACCAACGCAGTTAGTTTGGATAAAATGAGTAAATGTTTTTTTTTGTGAAATTGCTCCGGTGTCGGAGTGAAACGTGCATAGAACATATTTCGAAAGATTTATGTAGTGTTGCGTTGTTCCTGTAATTCTTCTACTACGGGAAGAACAGCAGTCAACAGAGAGAGCGTACCATACAGATTTTTTCTGTTTTGGCGGATTATAAGCAAAAAAATTTTGTTTTTCTAGTATCATGGAATTCCGCAAATTAACGCCTGCTGCTGTCCAATATGTATATACTTCCCATCAAAAAATCGAAACACCTCGCAATGCCTTTTAGTTCGAAAGTGTTTCGATATTTTTGATGAGAAGTATATTTTTAAGATCTTGTAATGTATCAAACATTTCAAACTATCAAGATCTTTCAATTTACTATTTCTTTATTTTTTTAGAGTGATCGTCGATCTGACAGCCAACTTCGTTTCGAAGACGCACACCTGGTTCCAGCAGAGTGAAAATAAGTCAAGCGGTTTCAGCGACTACTTCATCTGGGCATCGAGTGACGAGTACAACCCTGAGGTGCCCGGTGAACGCAAACCGCCTAACAACTGGGTAAGATCATTATCGTCGTCATCATCATCTTGACAGCAATATCATCATCATTTTGACAGCAATGAATGATGTAAAGCACTGATGAGGTCTCTAGGTTGTAAATGATGTGTATAACAGATGAAGTTCTTGCAGTGTCATAAACAGTGTGTGAAGGGGAAGGGGGCACTGATTAGGAGTATGGGTTGAATGTACATTGCCATACTCCTTCCAACTTAGTCCGCTACCATCTTAGACTGCATCGTCACTTGTCATCAGGTGAGATCGCCGTCAAAGACTATCTTGTCATTGTATAAAAAAAAAGGTTTAGAAGTTATTGCGCGCACCCTCCAAAGTACATCTGATAGAAGAACGAAAGACTGGCGATTGGTTTGCCAGTTTCCGACCGGCCGCGTAGGATCAGAAATTGTCTTGCCAGAGAATTTAACCTAGATAAGCCTCAATAGCCCAACGGTTAAAGGTGTGAACTGAAAGGTGTCGCAGGTTCGAATCCCACCCGTTGCACTATTGTCGTACCCACTTTTAGAAGTGGGTCCGAACACAAGCTTTCCGCTTATTTGGAGGGGACAGGAAAATATTAGACAACTTCTGCAGGGTTAGCATGGGGAGGAGATAAAAGTTTTATCCACTGACAAGGGATAAAATTACCTTCTCCCTATGCTAAAGCATGGCGACAGGGGAAAGGAAAAGTATATTCCTATGAGAATATCCACTGTGGATATTATTTCACCCGTTTTGCTCATGCTCGACAGGTGGATAAAACTGAGCGAGGGGATAAACATTTTATCCTTTCTCCAGGGATAAAATTTCTTCCGCCCATGCTAGCTATGCTGGTTGGTTAATATTCTTTTAAAAAAAAAAGAAACTTTGACGCGAGCCGATTAGCTTACCCAGTACATTTTCCACAGGTGTCAACTTTGGATGTCTCGGCCTGGACGCTCAGCGAGAAGCGCCAAGAGTTCTACCTGCACCAGTTTGGAGAAGACCAGCCAGACCTCAATTTCAATAATCCCAAAGTAGTGCTGCAGTTCGACGCTGTCATCAAGACCTGGATGCAGGCTGGTGCCGCTGGGATCCGGTTAGTACACTGTTATTACTAAGGGATGACCAGCAAGCAGTGGTACTCAAGTGACAAGGACCACAATATTCTATCTGGGCATTTCTTACTTTTTGGAGTTATGAGCGTTTAAGCAATTCAATATTCAAGCCTCAATAGCCCAACGATTAAAGGTGCAGACTGAAAACTGAAAGGTTGCAGGTTCGAACCCTACCCATTGCACTATTGTCGCAAAAAAAATATGCTTCAACAGTGAAGGAAAACATAGTGAGGGAACCTGGACTAGTGTGGTGGCCTGGCCTATACCCCTTCTGTGAGAGGAGGCCAGCGCTCAGTAGTGATCCGTTAATGGGTTACTGATATAATGATGTAGGGCTAGCAGCAAGAAAATTTGTCTACTCATTTAATCACGATATCTCTTACATATTCTTAGAGAATAGAATCAAAATCCTGCTCAATGGGTATTTTGAATTATCATTTCTTTTTGTTTTCACTGTAACTTGTTATATTAAGAAAATAGGCTTATGATTCTCACTGCTTACTCTGGTAACTGAGTGTGAGATATTAAGGCCCAAGACACGGAGCTGCCCGCGAAATTCAAATTTAATTTGGTTTTTCGCCATTTATAAACGAATACGACAAAGTAGGCTTATGGTATTCAAATTGCACCAATGGCAGAATCATCTTCACAGGTTTATATACTAATCTTTACGTAAAAGTATCCAGTTTAAGAAATTAATCAAAATAATGACTAATTTGTGAGTAACTCACGTCAAACTCATTATTTTGACTAATTTCTTAAACTGGATACTTTCACGTTAAGATTAGTATGTATATAAACCTGTGAAGATGATACTGCCATTATCGCAATTTGAATACCATAAGCCTACTTTGTCGTATTCGTTTATAAATGGCGAAAAACCAAATTAAATTTGAATTTCGCGGGCAGCTCCGTGTCTTGGGCTTTAAACAAAAATTCCTATATGGCTAAAGGGCTGAATGTCTTCCCCCCCAACCCCTCAGACTGCACCACGCGCGCTTGCTGCTCGTGAACAGCTCGTTCCCGGACGACCTGCTGCTGAGCGGGCAGGGCAGCGTGCCGGGCGCGCTGCACACGGAGTACGCGGCCTGGCAGCACCGCAGCACGCGCGACCAGCCCGCGCTCGACGGCCTGCTGGCGCACTGGGCGCACACAGTGGCCACGCACGCCACGCCCGAGGGTAACACCACCTCTTCTTACCTCGTTTGTTTTAACTTCCGCTTCAGGAGGAAACCGAGGCCATTCGAAAGCACCTTGGAAAAGTTTATTTGAATAAAAATTATTCCATACTATATCTCGGGGCACGATTTGAGAAGCTTCCCTTCATTAATATAATAGCTTTGATTTCTTATGGTACATGGGCAATAACTGAGGAGTTATTGACGGAAAATCCAATACATAATAGGGAAGTTGTAAGAAATTACTTTTTTAGAGATAAGCTTCACCTATGTCAACTTCTTCTATTATGTTGTCTTGTGATTCCTTACGTATACATTGTACATAAAAAATAAAAATAAATATATTTTCGATCAAACCCGGATCTTAGTCATCCGTAGTCGGACACGCTAACCACTAGATTGGACGAGGCAGCTCAACAATAATATATTGTTGGCAGGAGAGACAGTGTTCACGATAGCGGAGGAGAGCCGGCCGGAGCTGTTCGTGCTGCAGCGCAACACCAGCGCGCTGCGGCCGCCGAGCGCCGCGCCGCTGTCGCTGCTCGACCCCGCGCACGCCGAGGCCGTGCTCGCCGCGCGCGCGCCGCGCTGGCCGGCGCTGCAGGTACACACACACCAGACACCACGCTTTGACACTTGTTTTAGTATTTTGGTTATTGTATTAAAAAATTCAAAATTTATTTATTTCATGTAGGCCAACTTGTAGCTTTTATGACATGTCATAAATCTACCACCGGTTCGGAATGCAGATTCTGCTGAGAAGAGCCGGCAAGAAGCTCAACTGCTGAGCTTCTTGCCGGCTCTTTAAAAAAAAAAAAAATTTTTTTTTACAATAGGTAATGTATACACTGCTTCCACAATGAAACTTCAAAAATGCATACGTAGGTACACAATCCAATGCATGTCAAGACGGGCAGTAAAAGTAGACCCATTCCCGTTGGTGGCACCCGTTCACGAGCATGACGCATGATCCAGCCGTTGCTTCGCTCAACCATATTGGAGGCAACATAACAACCCGCACCCCACGACACCACCATAGAAGTGTTTAAAGAAAGCATGACATACTTATTAGTAGAGGACAGTGACCCTAAGGGACCTAGGGGGTGCCATTACTTTTGGAGATTGCTTTCAAATTCATTTTTTTTTTTTGGTAAAGCTGCCTAAATAGCAAATAATAATCTGTCAAGTCTGGTGTAACCTGTAATAGATTCTTGGCTTGTCATAAGAGTCACTTGTTACATTTTTTTTAAAGAATATCGGCCAAGCTAAACTTGACTTATATTCTCCTCTCCCCTCCAATATAAGCGGAAAGCTCGTGCTAGGAGTGGGTACGACAATAGTGCAACGGGTGGGGCTCGAAACTGACCGTTCAGTTTTCAGTCCGCATCTTAACCGTTGGGCTATTGAGGCTTTACATGAAATAAATCATACTGTTTTTTTTTTTTGTTTAATTTTATTCGATATTTGCAGCTTCTCGTTGAAGATGGAACAGATGAAGAGCTGGCGATGTTCGCCATGCTTCTACCGGCGGCCCCTGTGTTGCAGCTCCAGCAAATTAGGAGCAAAGACAACGAGACCAATGTCGTAAGTCTTATTCTCTGCTACCATAGACAGATTTTTTTTGTTGTTTTTTGTTTGGCACGCATGCATGCTTATTGCATAACTAGCTTCTTCTCGTGGCTTCGCTCACGTTAAGTTCGATTTTTCCAACCCCTATTTTAACCCCTTAGCTGTTGAATTTTCAAAAATCCTTTCTTAGCGGATGCATATGTCATAATAGCTATCTGTATGCCAAATTTCAACCCGATCCGTCCAGTGATTTGAGCTGTGCGTTGATAGATCAGTCAGTCAGTCACCTTTGCCTTTTATATATTTAGATAATTATCGTAAATTTTTCCCTCTCTTCTGTCGTGTCTGCTTTCAATCCCATAGGGAATATGAGGGGGGAGGGAGTGCACCTGTGTTTGCACTTTTATACATTATAATATCTCTGCAGAGATTATGGAGATTTAAGAGAATTTTGAAAGCCGAGTAATATATCTATATTCATTGACATTTCTGAGTAGGTATGGACTGGCCCGTCCATATTAGCACCTACTTTCCTAGAATCACGAAAGAAATCCCACTGCAATTAGTGGAACTAATACATTTTTTTACATATTATAATTGTATAAATAACTATGTGATTCATAGCTCATTATGTCTATTCTTATATTATGTGTGGTGTACAATAAATGTATATTCATTCATTCATTCATTCATTCATTCATTGTATCCAGAGTGAGGTGTTCTCCCACGTGGCGGCGCTGCGCGAGGACTCCAGCATCCAGCACGGCGCGCACGCCATCAAGGCGCTGCCGACGCGCAACTCCACGGAGCGCGTGCTCGCCTGCGCAAGGTCAGTAGACTCTATCCCTGGGACTCGTGGCATTTTTATATGCCACGGCATATCAAATAGCTCCAATAGTATTTTTGAAAACATAAATTCACACAGATGTTCTGACCACCTCCCAGCCATAGTGGTGAGCGCTGTGGCCTTATAACTGGGAGAACTCGGGTCCGATTCCCGACGGGAGCAATTTGGGAATTTATAATTTCTGAATTGTCTCTGGTCTGGTCTGGTCTACCAGTCGGTTCGGGAAGTAGATGTAGAGCTCTGCTTAAAAGAGCCAGCAAGAACCTCAGCAGTTGCTCTTTTCAAAACATAAGTGTTATTTAACTTATTTGCTGTTCTTGTTTCGCAGCTGACAGTTAGTTTTTCAGCTGACAGTTCTTGTTTCGCAGCTGACAGTTATTTTTTTTCAACTGACAGTTCTTGTTTCGCAGCTGACATTGTAATTTCTCAGCTGACAGTTCTAGTTTGGCAGCTGTCAATTCTTGTTTCGCAGCTGACAGTTGTAGTTTCTCAGCTGACAGTTCTAGTTTGTCTGGTGGGAGGCTTTTGCCGTGGCTAGTTACCATTAGCGCCAAGCGATTTAGCGTTCCGGCACGATGGCGGATAGAAACCGATAAGGGGTATGGGTTGACTTTACACTGCTATACCCCTTCCAAGTTAGCCCGCTACCAAAGAGAATGTAATCACTCCGTTTTAAGAGGCGGAACTTCAAAGAAAAAAATTTCGAGACTTTGTTTTTATTTTAGCCAACTTCATAAAAGAAAAACAATACTACCAACCCATGTAATGAAGAAAGAATTGTCAAAGCTAAGGATGTAATGTATCGATAGATATGTCTTATCGATAATTAGATTTTATCGATATCGACAAAAAACAGGGATGTGCTACCAAATCTATTGTTCTAAGATCAAGTTCAAAAGTTGCGTAAATAAAACAAGGATCAATATGAGTCTAGTATTTATTCATTTTTATTCACAATATTACAACTAGTTGAAACAAAATTAGTTACTGAATTCTTTCTTTCTTTCTAGAAGTTTTTTCAATGCAATAGCTTCTTTTTATCTGCTAAGCAATGCAAAGTATCACTGCAGTCTTCTTTTTATCCCATTCGATAAAATAGCAGATAAAAATTAAAATAATCGTAGGTAGGCATTCTACCGGTTTGATACCATTGGGAAAAGCAAGAACTTCTCAGAACTTTTATCATTCATGCTGCAAACTTCACATTTTCTATTATCCTCCAAGATGGTTCACAAATTTAATTGAGGAATTAACAAATAAACAATTCCCGCTAGTAATTAATTATTTATAGAATTAATATTTATTTAAAATGTTTGACAAATATTTTTCTCTTATTTATTATACTGACAACTGACTGAGAAGTGACAACGATTTTCTTCTTTTGATGACTTTTCATAATGCGCAGCCAGTCGAACCAAGAACCAACTCTTTTTAAATAACTCCTTTTTGACACTATTATGTTGGCAATATGACGTCACCCGTTAGTTTCGGCATGTTGCTTAACCCAAAGAAATAAAATGTTCATGTAAGAGAGTTTCTAGAGGCTGCCCGCTACCATCTTAGACTACACCGTCACTTACCTTCAGGTGAGATCGCAGTCAAGGGCTATCTTGTCATCGAATAAAAAAAAAAGCTGACAATTCTTCCTTCGCAGATGGAAATCTGGTCACACGGGCTACGTGGCGGTGTACAACCCGGGCGCGGAGGAGGCGCGCGTGGACCTGTCGCTGCTGCACTCGCTGCCCGAGGAGGCCACCGTGTACCGCGTGTCGCCTTCCAACCAGAAGTAAGCCTTTTTATTCCCTTTATTTCATTAAGATCAGTAAGATTACTGCCAACACTTAGGACCACTTTCACCGTGAAATAATTTTAAACTTTATCTTCATAACCGCTAAAGACCAGAATCGCTTGACGCGCGGCGCCGCAGGCGGCCGTGTGACCTTTTTGATTTTTTTTTTTAATTGGTAGTGTCCCTCTACCTACATGTAGATACATTCTTACTAATATTATAACAGCGAAAGTGTGTTTGTTTGTTGGTTTGTCCTTCAATCACGCGGCATATAATTGAGGACCAGGAGAGTGACATAGGCTACTTTGTAGCCCGGAAAATCAAAGAGTTCCCGCGGAATTTTTGAAATCCACGCGAGCGAAACCGCGGGCATCAGCTTGTTTTTTATAATAATTTCCGGTATTTGTTCCAGTTACACCATTAACGCGATCATACGCAGCAGCGACGTGTTGCTGGCGCCCAAGTCCTCGGCGGTACTGTCCTACGTGCCCAAACAAGCCACAGAGGAATAGAGTGGAATAGAGAAGTTGTTTTGTGAGCTTACCGTCTGTAATGCGGTACTTGGAAACTTTCTTTTGCATTTACTTTTATAACATTGAATGAAGATTCGAATATATTACATTGCTGAACAATTTTGGTATTTTATTTTAATTGAATTCATCTAAAGTACACTGAAAGAAAATCGATTTACCCTACCAGTACTATAAAAAAAATCTAAACCCAGATAGAATAGATTATTTCTCTTGCCTTGGCTATAGGTAGGTCAGCTTAGGAACTAACGCTTTTGTTTTCACGAACTTAAGGGTGGAAATGAAATTAGATAAAGGATTGTTTAGGAGCTACCTATGTAAAGAGATACTCCTGCTTAGAGGATGATTAGGTATGTTGGTGAAAATGGGCTCGAGTTCTACACAGATTCCACACGATCGAATTTTTTCGGATTGCATCGATGTAATTTTGAAGTAATGACATCAGCCGCATGTTACTAGCCGTCTGAAAAATTCCGCTATTTGAATTGCAGAGCTCGTATTGTACTATATTCCTCCATCATCAGAATTTTTCTACATGCTAAAACTAAGTTTTCTAACACTAAACAGCTAGCCTGCTTAGTATTAGAAAACTCAGTTTTTGCATCCATAAAATCATTAATCATTACAATCTACTACAAGTTTATTTAGAGGGCATTTGCAATAAAACAAAAGAATAATATAAAAATCAGTAGATATATTATTAAAAAATGTAATAACATTCTGCAGTGTTAACATTTTTAAAAGCATAATTTTTTGTACAAATATTGATAATAATAGTTACGTAGGTACTTTCAAAGGTTTAACGTGTTGCACAAATCGCTACAGTAAGTATGTATGTAGACTTAACTTTTACCATTTACAAAAGGGCGAGCCAAAATGGTAAACCTGTTAAAGAGAATCCGAGGTTATTATTAATATTAAATTCACTAGATGTAGATTTACCATACAGTGACGATTTTAAAATTATAAAACCGGGTCAAGTCAAAAAGTTTGGTCTTGCCTTGCCCTTTTTGGGCAATGTGCACTCGTCCTTAAATCAACATAATATTCACAGATTTGGTTATTCATAAAAATACCCTGAGATATTTTAAGTTCTATTCACTATTCTGAGTTATGTCAAAGTCCTTGACTTCCGTTTTATATATTATTTATTATTATATTATATCAGTAAGTAACGCTGTTACTGGTCAAAAAATGTGTGTGATAACTTTGCTAAGGAATAAATCTATTGATTACACATAAATTGAATAAATTGTATAGAAAATAGACGTTACTTAAAAGAAAATAAACGCATAAAAGAGTGAAAAAGGTAGGTTTTAAAATTTTAGTAAGTACATAATATTATAAAAGCGGAAAATATGAAAGAAGTACCATTGTTGAATGTCGAATAGACAACAAACGAATCTAGAAATCTTTAAACTAAAAATTAGATCAACCTATTTGATTTCGATTGTGTATAACAGAATTAGTAGATATCACTTTTTCCCAATGCGAAATTGTGTTTAATAAAAATTATTCGTTATATATTGGCCACAGGACATCGCTACTTGAGTTGTCCGGAGGAAGTCTCAGGTCTCCCAAATTTTGACACATGTATCTGTAGTCACGGATGAAAAGCAACAATATCCAAGTAGTGTAAGAGAAAATTATGGTGAAAACTATCCGAAGTAGAATACTTACTAACGGATACATTTTGAATATAATTATTATGCGATTGTATGAGAGTTTGTTAATTAATTATTATTAAACTGTTGAGAATAAGTAATGTAGGAACAAAATGGAATCCTAAAAACATAGGCGCAGGCAATGTTTAAAATATTATTTAGTATTTTAAATGAATTTCACGATGCCGCCATTATCAATTTTGTACATTGGGACTTATGATGTCGTAAAAGCATTTGACCAGATAGAACAGGGCACATGTGAAAATGATTTGGACCAAAGTTTCACTATACACATTCGTTGATGGTGGAAAAAATTGTGTCGATGTGGTGACCGCCTTGTCTATTAGATAACTTGGCATCTTATACCTAGTTTTGATCATGGACAATTTCACTGGGAAATGCGTCATGTTATTTATTTGACTATCGCCTTACATTAATACAGCGAACTCAGAATGATAAAAGTATCATAAGGCAATAGAAGAACGATATGAATGTACTTTGATTACCGATAATTTCGAAATAGCTTAAATTAGACAACATTCTCACGGGTCAGGTTACGAATTAGCAGAGTTGTTTTTTTATCCACTATTTTCTTAATCTTCTGTTGAGGGTAGGGATTCCAGGTATTTAGTGTGTAAATGCAACCTGTCTAAGGGTTTGCTGGTTTGGCTAAGTGTTATGATCGGTGCAGCTATCTTCTTTTGGCGGGTTGCTTGGGCTTGTTGAACTGGAAGCTGGCGCACTTGGGAATGTGCCGCTCCGCCGCGGACTTGTTAAAGCGTCGCTTGCAGTGCGGACACTGCACGTAGTCGGGGTTCTCTGACGGCGGCGGTGGTGGAAGGTCGCTGAGCTTACCTGAAATAAATTGAAGAGTTTTATAGCTTCAATCGAGTGGAGGGCAAAAGAGGGCGAAGAAGGTCCTTGCGATGGGCCGACCAAATTAAGTTTGCTTTGGGTTCATTGCACGAATGTACCAGGCTGGGAGAAATGGGGAATGCTCATTAGGCGAATCAAATCTGCAGCTAAAGACCTCACCTTCGTGATGACCACGACCGCTCTGACAAGAGCGTTACGAAAAGAATAGCCTCAATTTTCCAACGGTTAAAGGTCTGGACTGAAAACTGAAAGGTCAACTGTACGATCGCTATCCGTCGGACTATTGTCGTACCCACTCGTTAAACACAAGTTTTCCGCTTATTTGTAGAGGAGAGGAAAATATTAGTCAATACAAGCTGTATTCTTATAAGAAAAAAAGGCCAGTAGCAGACATTACTAGGGTTGCTAATCATACTGTTAGAAACAGTAATTACTATTTATTCCGTTCTCCGTCATCTCTCATGCTCTCTAAGTAATATACTTCTGCCTCCAGTTCAGAAGGTTGTTATGCTCCACAACACTCACCTCCCGCGTCTAGATGAGCTTGCACCTGCTTGGCTGCGCGAATCGCTTGGATGAACTCCTCGTGTTTCTGCCTCCAGTTACTGTTCAGAGACTTCTGCTGCACCTTGGTCGTGGACGGAGTGCCCTTACGTAGCTTATTGATGAACGGCTCCGCTTCTGTGCCCTGTTGGGAAAACATTTCAATTTTATCAGTAAGCTATTATAAACAGCGCCAGATTTAATTCCGCTTTCGCGGCTCTCTCATGGTAGGGGTGTGTACGCCGCTTTTTGGAATAAACAGCCTTGCCGCGCAAGGAGGGGGGGGGGGGGGGAGCTCAGTCCGATCCACGGTACGTTCCGTTGCGCACGCACCTGTGAACCTGTTCTGACCTCAGTCGCGAGCGGTTAGAGTGGGGACTCCAGCCGCTCACTTTTCCATCTCGTACAAGCAGCCTTCCCTCATAGCCAGGCGCACGTTGGCAAGGGGATATTGCTTTAGGGACGAGCCCAGTGGGCGCAACTAGACAGCCTTAGCAGATATTTCGGAGTCTTCTCATATGGCCATCGAGGGGTTCTAGTAAGAAACCCCCGGACCCCGACTACAAAATCCGAATTCTCCCCTAGGATGTCAAGATATTGTCCCCCTCACCCGTCCATGAAAAAATACTCACAGCAAGACGGTGCTTGAGCACGTCGAAGGGCTTGCGCTTCTTGGCGTGCGTCTTGCGGCAGATCTCCTCGTGCTTGGGCAAGCGGTCGGGCGCGAAGTGTCGCCCGCACACGGGGCAGCCGCCTTCGCTGGGGACGCCGCTGCTGGCTGCGGACGGGGCCGTACGGGATTTCTTTGTGCCGCTTGACGGATGTGAGTTCTGGAATATAAGGTCAAGTTGTTATAGTTCTTGCAAGTCACGAGTGCGCGTGGCTCGTAAAATAAGTTAAATAAAAATAAAAATTACCGTGGCTGGGCTGTTTCTGAGTACCTGCAATAAAAAACATTAAAACTTATTAAACATAAATATTGGATATGAAATCGTACCGGAACGCTAAACGACTTGGCGGCACGTCTTAGATCTTATTTGATAGTTGTCACAATTGATTGATTGATAATCTCACAACAGGCAATAACTGTTAAACCCTAGTTGAAATCCCATATTAACAACCCATCGAATTATTACCCCTAGAAAATCCCATTTAGTTCTATTCTCAGTTCTCATACCATGCGGAAAGATAAGTTTTCAACACCATTGGCTTACATGGGTCGTTTTGCCACTAATAATAACATAAGCCATATTATTTCGGGTTGCAATGCCCATCACCTCGTGTGAGAAGAATGGTAGGTATTGGTGGAATTGGGGCTCCAGTCGTTCATTTGTCCATCCTGCACATGACCCTGGGAAGCTGTATCCTTAGAGACGAGCCCAATGGGCGTTGCGCCTGGAAGGCTCCGGTTGTGTTCTTAGGAGATCTCGGAGCCTTCCATTATGCGCTGAGGGTGGCTGTAGAGGGGGTTTTAGTGGGTAAAATCCCCACATAACCCGGGACCCTACCCCACGTTTCGGGTATCTTTAAAGAAGATTTCCCCCTCGTTAAAAAAAAAAAAGTATTGGTGGAAAGGGGTCACAACTCACAACCCTAGGGGGTTATGATGTTACAAGAGAGAACGAGAAGGTAGGTAAATAAAGAGACACTCACTGGAGCTCGCTGCATGGCCCCCTTGGGCTTACTGGTCTCCCGCGCCGGTACCTGGCCAATACACACGCTTCATTTGAATTTCATGCACAAACACTATCACTAAAAATTTATTAATAAATTAATAAAATATTAATACAATTTTACTTTAGAAGGAGACATTTTGACGTTGATTTTTCATGATTTTTGAATTCGGAAACGTCAATACATTTTTTTAATTTTTAGTTTGACATTCATCAAGTCATTGAGGTTTTATTGAAAGATCACCGTGTAGATCATTGTTTTTTTTTTGGAAAGTGATGCATTGATGTTTTCTAGGGTAGGATAATACGTTGAGTGGGGTAATGGGGTATGGTAGTGTTTAAGCCTGGCAATACACGTCCGATTTTGTTTCCGATTGTCTGATCAGGCTACCGGATCGTATTTACTCAATACACATCAGATTTTTCCGTCAGGCTTTTTCTGAACTCAGTCGTTCCCGAGCTATCATCCCGAGTGCTTGCGTTTGGAGCAAAGCAGAAGAAAAGCAGATGGATGACGAGTTAATAGAAATATAAATATTTTTTATTCAAATAAACTTTTACAAGTACTTTTGAATCGTCAATGAATCTACCACTGGTTCAGAATGCCGTTCCTGCCGAGAAGAGCCAGCAATAAACTCGGCGGTTGCTCTTTTCAAAAAAAAAAATTTTTACAATAGGTACCAAAACTATGCTATGGCTATGTATACAGTGTTTCTACAATAAAGTATCAAAAATGCAAAACAATTCAATGCAAGTTAAGACAGGCAGGCAAAAGGCAAAAGCAGACCCATTCCCTTTGGTGGCACCCGTTCACGAGCATGACGCAGGATCCAGCCATTGCTTCGCTCAACCATATTTGAGGGAACGTAACAACCCGCACCACACGACACCACCACAGAAATTTTAAAGAGAGGAAAGAGAAAGAAGAAAAAACGTCGCTATTGGATTCATCCAATCAATTTGACAAGACTTACTGAGAGTCATTTCTATTTAAAACATCCAAAATAATTCATAATAATAATAATTTTATTATTATGAATTATTTTATTTTATTATTTTTTTTTTAATTTTTTTTCATAATTTTCGCCCATTATTCGAACCACAACGATGCGTCCACACAGTGTCAGCGCTAGATCTTTTGGGCCCTAAAAAATCCCAATAAGCAAAATTCCGCCCTAAATTTGGAGCTAAAATCCCTAAGTTGGGAACCCTGACTGGCAAAATCGGAAGGAGTAACCGGATGTCTATTTTGTCTCATACTAGAAGTATGTAGACCGCGCCTTCAGACAATCGGACCGACAGTAAAATCGGAAACGCCTCGCGCCCGTATCCGACTCGGACGTCCGATCCGGCCACCGGATCGGACGTGTATTGACTGTTCATACAAAGTAATGGCTTCAATGCCTTCCGGTAGCCTGATCAGGCTACCGGATCAGACTATCGGATGAAAAAACCTGACGTCTATTTCCAGGCTAATAGTTTAGGTAGGGTACGGTATTCTTCTTTCTATTTCATGGTAATTGGTACGTAAGTATTTTATGCTAGGGAGATTTTTGATAACCTCTGAAATAAATTTTTCAGTCAGTTATGTAAATTGTAAACGTTACATAACTGACTGAAAAATTTTGAATGTTTGAATTGAAAATCTGTAGTATATTAACTAAGTATTTTTAAAAATTTGATTCGTGTCAGTTGTTGGTGTAAATAAATGAAAAAAAAAAATCTGTAGCCTAAGCACAACTTTCGAACAGTAAAGGTAAAATTAACGGCAGCAAGTTTTGTATGAAAATGACAGGAGCGTTCCTATCATTTTTCCTAAGCACGAACATTTTAACTTGCTAAAAACTTGCTGCCATTAAATTCACCTTTACTGTTCCAAAGTTAAAATGTTCGTGCTTAGAGCTCTGCCCAAAAATTAAAATCTATGGAATCATTTTTGGAATTGAAATCGTCACTCACCCTATTTTCGCTGACAACTCTGCGAGGCGGCGAGGCGCGAGGCGCAGTCGCAGCGACCGGGGATGGTTTACTTTTAACTGGACTCTTAGGCCTCTTTGCAGCAACTGGACTCTTAGTCCTCTGTGCAGCAACTGGACTTCTGGAAACAAGACTGATGTTGTAGGATCTACCACTGCCAGTTGGCAGATTCCAGAAAAGCTACATCAAACGTTGCTACAAAATCGATAGGCTGAATTTTGTTTCTTGGTGCAATAATGCATTTTGGTCATAAGTGTTGGCCAATCAGAGGTGGTGGTGAGTAGGTTCTGGTAATTAGCCTAATTGCTGTTCAGCTACGGACCTGGTATTCTGCCCGCCGGTCTGACCAGCAAGGAAAGCTAAAAGCCCTGGAATAGTTGCCGTAAGACCCTATCTGAGGTCCCGCGTATCGCGTAGTTCAGTACCCGTTAAGTGATTTAAGTAGTTATTACCTTTATTGTCAGAACAGTGCGAAATAAACTAAGTTCCAACTACGGCCCCGTGTTTCTCTTATAAGACCGCCGAGCTTACGGACTAACATTTTGGTATGTTTTAATTGCGTATGTATTAAAACTACACACAAACACGTACGTTATCTGCTCGATCAGCATAGTTCAACAACTTGTAATAGAATTTTGTATATGCCTGTTTCTATTTCTACTACATGATATTATGTTCTACTAGTTGATGCCTGCGACTTCGTTCGCGTGGATTGAGGTTTTTAATTCCAGCGGGAACTCTCATTATATATGCCTATCTATATGTTATTCTAGACTGTAATCTATCTCTGTGCCAAAGCCGAATCGGTTAAGCCGTTGAGGCGGCAATGAGTAATAACAATCATCCATCTACCTATCCATTTATCCAAACTTTCAAATTTATATAATACTAGTTGAATCCCGCGACTTCGCGTTAGCGTGGATTAAGGTTTTTAATTCCCGCGGGAACTCTCTTATTTCCTGGGTTAAAAAGTAGCCTACGTGTTATTCCAGACTGATCTATCTCTAATATCTATAATCTATCTCTGTGCACATCGGCCAAATCGGTTCAGTCGTTGCGGCGGGATTGAGTAACAAACATCCATCTACCTATCCACACGTCCAAACTTTCGCATTTATAATATTTCTAGGATGTACCCTGTGGATTGGGTTCCCCTTATTACCTTCTCGGTGGCCTTTTAATTTCAACGACGGCTTCAGGCGACCGCGGCGTGGGCGTGGGGGCGAGCGCTTCGGGGAATGTTTCGTTTTCAATCATTTCATTGTTTTCATTATCTACGCGATCTATTTCGTCCACTGTTGGAATTATTTCGCCGTTGCTGTGTGGCTGAGGAAGTTAACGATTTTAAAGAATTATTTATAAGTAGTCGATGCCCGCGGCTTCGCTCGCGTGGATTTAGTTTTGAAAAATCCCGCGGGATCTCTAAGATTTTCCGGGATAAAAAGTGGCCTATGTCACTCTCCCGGTCCTCAACTATACCCATGCAAAAAATCTCGTCGATCCGTTGCTTTCTTGTGGCGTGATTGAAGGATAAAACAACAAACAAACACACTTTCGCATTTATAATATTAGTAAGGAAGGATTTTATTTTATTTTATTAGGCTGACGATAGTCAAAGCTGATGGAAAACACCGTTGAGGTATAGGTTAGAGCGTGCTTGCCTAGAAGATGCCGATTTAGTATTGCCTTGATTATAACATGTGGCAGGAATCACAGACGCCTGAAAGTCGTTCCACAACTTAGTGGTTCGATAGGACCAAATTAACTTTATTAATAGTGCCTTATCGGAGTTATCGGTTATTTTTTTATTTTATCAACCATTATTATTCAGTCCAGGTACCTAATATTTTCGTCAGGCCTCTCTAACCTGCTATTACCTAGTTAAAAGCTAATATATTTTCTTACCATAATTTTCTCTGTATTCATATCCGTTTCGTGATTATGGTTAAGGTCGCCGGAACCATTTACCATATTGTCTGTTTTCTGGACCTGAAAAATTATAAAGAGACATAATAAATGGGTATAATCTTGAACGATTCAGAAAGGACTTGCCTTTACGCAGATTTAGTACTGAATATATTTTGCCACTTTCTGCGGTGAGGTGGGGTAATCACGTACAGCACACATTTACTCACTTCCGCACTCTCTTGTAAATACTTAATGTCTCTAGGAACACACACTAACTCAAAAGCTCACACTTACAAGCTGAACTGTACGTTACGTTTGTACATGTACTTCGGCAGAGGAATTGCCACGGAGGAGGACGACTTTGAGTGACTTTGACGGTAGGGTGGTAACTAGCCACGGTCAAAGCATCCTGCCAGAACAGACCAGAGACAATTCAGAAATTATAAATTCCCAAATTGCCCCCGAAATTGCCCCGAAGCCGAGACCTCCCAATCATAAGACCACAACGCCTATAAACGTCAATACAGACACAGACAGTTTGTACAGGAGCTTGCAATTTACCTGAGTGGTGGTTTGTTTTTTAACACTATGCGTGCTGAAGTTGGTGAGCGTTTTTTTGACAGTCTTTTTCTCCACCGAGGTCTTGGTGGCTCTCTCCACTGAGGAAACTTTGGTGTAGCCGTTGGGCAGGGTTTTCCGTGGCGGCGGTCGCTCCGTGTTCTGTATCGGTTGGAGAGGATAGCTTTTGTCGATGCCTTTTGTACGCCGTTCTTCGAACATCTGTCGCACCTAAGAATGAATGGAAGAATGAATGGTCTGGGAGAAAGGAGGTGGGTTGATAAGGCCCAAAATCCGCCCCTCATACACTCGAAAAAAAAAGTTCCAGATTCCGACAAATTGTAAATGTATTTATATACTTGAAGATATAAACTTTATTTTAATATAAAGTTTAGGTGATAAAAAAAATAGTAAGTTACAGAAAATATTACCCAAAAAGAGAGTGTTTCTTTTACTTTTCTTACATTTTCATACATTTTAGTCGTTTTTTAAGCTTTGATTTAATATTTTAGAACGAGGCGCTCCATGAACCAAAATAAATTAATACTCATATAAAAGCTTATAAAAAGGAGCATCATTATCAGTTACGTTTACCATGGTTCAAGGAGCGCCTCATTCTAAAATATTAAATCAAAGCTTAAAAAACGACTAAAATGTATGAAAATGTAAGGAAAGTAAAAGAAACTCTCTCTTTTTGGGTAATATTTTCTGTAACTTACTATTTTTTTTATCACCTAAACTTTATATTAAAATAAAGTTTATATCTTCAAGTATATAAATACATTTACAATTTGTCGAAATCTGGAACTTTTTTTTTCGAGGGTATGAGGGGCGGATTTTGTTGCCTTATCAACCCACCTCCTTTTTAAAGAATTATTTTTAAGAATAACTTGTTTTAAACCTTATGGAAATGTTAGCTTTTGACCACGACTTCATCCTGGTAAGGTTCTTTGGGGTTAAAATCCCGAGGGAATCTTCTGTTATTCCAGGATATTGCAATAGCGGCTATTAAATTTTTTTTGTGTATGCAGTGCTTTTATGCTTATATGAAGTGCATGCTAGCTGTTGCGCATCTGTAGTATGTAGTAAGGTATATAGCAACAAGGATCTGGGGGCTGATTCTGTAACTCAGTGACTATCAACGACGATAGGCATTTTTTATCCATTGAAGGTTTGAAGAGAAATGTCATATACTATTTCATAGTAAACCTTCAATGGATAAAAAATATATGTGGCTTTAATTTTTGTATAGGCATTGAGTTACAGAATCAGGGGTCTGGTACCTTTCCCGGTTGGTGCGTAGCCGGGGGTGCGGGCGGCGCGGGCTGCGCGGGCGGGGTGGGCGCCGCGCCGCTGCTGGGCGAGTGGCGCACGCGGTCCAGCGCCCGCGCCTGTTGCGCTTCGTACAGTGAAGCGATCTTCAGTTCACGCTCCTGGAGTTGCTTTTGTTGGAAGCGTGCCTGTTGACAATACAAAGCTTTTTAATATGGCTGCTATAAGTAGCACCTGCGTAGATTTATTCCTTCCCTGAGAGCTTCCCGGATATTATAGGTACAAGCTTTTCGCATGGGGACTGATTTTTAAAATTCCCGCGGGACCTCTTTTTCGTAATTAAAATGTAGCCTATCTCACACTCCAAGTCCTCAACGGAGCAACGGGTTGACGTCATTATTGTATGGATGTACCATACGTCCATACCATACCTTAATTACGTCAACCCGTTGCTGCATGGGTGAAAGACAAACCGGGTTGAAGGAAAAAGGTTTTTTGGGCGCTATTGAGGATCTGGAGAGTGACATAGCTACTTTTTAACCCGGAACAACAAAGGGTTTCCGCTGGATTTTTTACAAACCTAACTTGACTCTGATGAAGTCACAGGCAAAAGCTAGTCAGATAACTGACTGGTAGGAGTCATAAATCAAAATAAATGCTAAATAAAATTTTTAATGCTTGTAATATTTCGATATGACCTTAAAAATCGCAAGTTATAATAAATGTAGAAAACAAGAGGGTGGGAGGACCGGCGCCCACGCATCGCTGCGCAGGCGCAGGACAACCTGCCAATCGGCGACTTTATTGTTCTGTTGAGCACCGGCGGGCACCGGCTACCGCTTCCGTAATATATTATTGCGATAGCTACTGCCTGAAGGTCGGTGTTTAGAAAATGAATCAATCATACCTACACAATAGTCGTCTTTCTTCTCTTGTCATTTTTATTTAAAGTAGTGCATGTTTAGCTTCTAATTTTCTTTCTTTTACGCCTGTAATTGACAACCATACTATATTTTTGTAATAGAATTTGTTTGTCTTTCTTGTATGGAAGTTGTTGGTGTAAAAAAAAAAAATAGAAATGAAATGAAATGAAATGAAATATTTTTATTTGCAAGAATATGGGTATACATAAGATCTTAAAACTTGAAGGTGCCGCATATTCAGTCAGGTAATAACTGACATACAAAATTCCAGTTGCTTAAAAACTAAAGATTAAAGTTTATCTTGTATAATGTCATTACACACTGTTTAAGCATAACTTAGACCTATCGCATTCAAAGAATTCATTTAGCGAATAGAAAACATTTTGCGCTAGCCACTTTTTTAGCGTAATTTTAAATTTTTTGTAGGGTAACTCTGAGATCTGAGATGGAATTGCATTAAATACTTTTATGCACATGGCATAACAATTTTTCGAGTCATGGCAGTCTGAAGAGATAGTTTATTTTCTTTTTACTATCGTTGATAGCTAGTTATTTTAGCTGCAAACAGACTTTAGATATGTATATTATTACTACAAAAGGCAGTACCGAGATTTGAAATAGCCGTTTTTAAAAACGCTATCGGCATTTATAGCAATATTGTTCAATTGACAATACGCACTGCAAATAAAACTGTAATCGATGTGGCCATCGGAATCGTTTAGCGTATTCACTCAAACGATCACAGCTCGCTTTAATTGACGGAGCAAGTGAATTTTCATGCTTGTCACAGTCAGGATACAAGTTTGTTTGTTTTTCCGAGATTAAAGACTAGCATGAGTATATAACTAACTCTCTCTCTCTCTCTCTCTCAGGAAGCAGTGATAGCCTAATTAGGCCTACGGTCTACGTTGATGGGTTGCTATTGATGTAACTCTCCAGGTTCTCAACTACCTATGCAAAAAACCCATTTAAAAAATCGCATTGAATCGTTGCTCTTTTCCTGCATGATGAAGGATAAAACAAAACTAACTTTCGCGTTTTTAATAATAGATAATTAATTTTATATACTTAGTTAAGATAGAAACAATAGGTAATATTATGGTGACGACGGGCGTACGTACTACCAAAGACTACCAGTCGCTCGGTCGTGACAAATCAAAGTGCTAAATAATTATTTTACCTATCAACTATTAGAATATGGGATGCTTATTCATTGTTATCTAGTAGCTAACATATCACTGGATGATGTCATTCTTACACTAGAGAGGTAATAAAGTTGGTGAGTTTGTTTTTGCTTTCTTTCAAGTTAAATCTTGAACTAATTTTATAGAAAGCTAACTAGCAAAATATACGATTATGTATCTAATAACGAACGTTTTTCTCATCTGCATGTCGATTCCGTAAAAATGATTGCATCAGTGTAACGATCGCAATGGCCTCTGATTGGCTGAATTTACGGCATTCGTGCTGCATCAATGCATTTTAACCAATAACGGGAGGGTACCAGCCAATCAGAGACGATTGGGATCGTTACACTGATGCAATCATTTTTACAAAATCGACATGCTATACAGAGATGACCAGTTTATTATCATTAAAATCCTACGTGGCATAGGTTTATAAGTGGGAAATTATTTTAATCTATGCGCTACAAATTGCAGTGATCTGAGGGCATTCGCTCCTTATACAACAAGCAACCTTTTAAATGTTAATTAGAATAAATAGCAGACCTTGTTTAAATAATCATAATAGGTAGCTGTAGGAAAGGTCGGAGACGGGAGAGCGTGCTTCTATTGATACAACTTGAAGCAAAGTTATTCTGAAAGTATTTTTTGGTTTTCTATCTACTGTTCTATCTACGTTATATACTACATACAAACGAGTTACAAAGGTCATAGTGAAATAAAATGTCTAATTGAAATGTCCGGGGTAAAAGCTCCAAAATCCGGGGAACTTACGCTTCCGGTCCTGGGGGGCAGGTTTTAGAGATGGCAGCCCTACTTATAAGTATGTTATGTATTTTATGTTATTTATTGTGGTCTAAGTGACATAGGTTACATTTCTTACAAACTAATATGAGGGTAACCTACCTATATCCAATTTTCCGTAATTGGATTGCTGTTATTATTTGACAGGCACAAAAAATAGAGTTGTGGAGGAAGGGGCTTCCCTTCGTGAGCCTATTCATGGGCCAGTAAATAGTAATGTACTGAACATAGATATAACTAAATAGAAATACTTCATTGCACCAACCCTGTTGGCTAATCTACGGTCTCGAGTGAGTACTCAGCTTCGTATCTTCAGTGACAGATCACGATTATCTAAATGAACACAATTAACATGTACAGTGGCATTCTTGTTAGGCATTCATTGCAATGATCAAGTTGATTTAAATTTTAAACAATGTAGGTGTAACGGGGTGCTAAATACCACCTAAATACATACATTTAGTGTTCAGGTAATCACGAATCCAGATACAAGTGGAATAGTTAGAATATAGTGGGCCCGAGAGTCTATGACATTTTTGGGAACGTTGGAGATGATGGTTTTTATGTATTGCCTTATTATGGCAAGCTAGACCTGCCTGATCAGCTATTGTGGTCTCTTGGGCTAAAAAATAAGATTTCATAAGCAATTTAAAATAGAATCATTTTGAGAACAAGATTATATAATGAAAGATGCGAGAACTATTTTAAAATACTATGTAAATATTGTTCTCTACAATATTTTAGTCTATATTTAAGTTTTATGGCATTAGACATTAGCAATAATTTAGATATTTATATCTTTAGTCCAAGGCGAACGTCTAAGGCGATCTCGCACAATGACCATACAAGGCACACATATAAAGTGTTGATGACTCATTGGCAGTCATCGACCTTAGCTCGTGATAGGGAACATCGTGCTTTGATGTATAATGTTCGTTTGACTGTTATATTCGGCTATCGGAAATATATTCAGCTCAGTATAACTAGTTTTTTAATAGTAAAATAAGAAAGCCTAATCATTTTCTATCTGTCCGTACCCGGGACCCGGGAATTGGAAATTCCTGAAAAATTTTCTAACGTCAGAAAAACCAAAAACCAATCCCGGGGATGAAATAAATAAGGAAAACTGAAACTCTAAGTAACGCCTAATGAAACTGATCGAATTAAAATCATCTTCGTTTTAGAAACCTCTTGCAAAGTTGCAACCCGCATGTGTTTACTATCGACCGAAAAAATCAGCATCAGAAATCAACACATTAAGAACATAGGTATAGGCAGATGTTTTTTAGACTAAGAAAGAAATGTTCAGATCATATTTTCAAGGGCGTTAAAATTCAAATCTATCCATATATTATATATCCTTTGATTTCATTGTTCTTTGATTGAATCGTTCAACTTTTTTTAATTTTCCCATAATCCGAGAGATAAAAGTGAATCAAAAACAAGTGAATCTTTTAAGTTAAAATTTAAACATCTTACATTCAGAAAAATACAAAATAGTAGACCATAACATAATAGACTTTGTAACAAACCTGGTAAACTTATCCTGACGACCTTAGAGTTTCAACTAATGCAACACGATACAATAAAATTTGATCTTATTCTAAAGGTGACAAAACAAAAGGATTTTTTTACAATCTCGGTTCGCATTCTCCATATACGGTGCTGACTCAGAACTCGCAAGGTAAGGCGTGTGATGTAACAGACTCGCTGACTAAGTTAGCGTGCCGTCTTTATTGTTACAGCTTTAAAACACTGTTATGCAAATTATTGTTTATTACTTGTTGTTGGCATGGACGTCTAGGTTCGTGACCAAGGAATAGCGCTTTACAAAAGTCTATACGTCTTTGAGACCGATTGAGTTAATTTTCATGTTACATGAAGACAGATTTACCCACAGTTAACGTAACTCGAATTTAGTAAGATTAGAGCTAGGCTTCCAGGGCTTGAAATGGCTTTGAAACACGCGGGCCGGCTAAAAGGGTTCTGCTACAGATAAGTTCGTTAGTAGGTAGGTAATACTGAAGAATCTGCGTTTTGAACACTGCGAACTGATTCTGATGTCCCAAATTCACAGAAATTGAACATTTTGCGAATTGAATATTCTACGTGTAGACGTAGGTATGTTTATGGTTCGGACCGAGCCTCTCAAGAGACGTCATGACGAAAGCCAAAATACAATTTGAACAATCTGTCTCAATATAGCACACGCGCTTGCATACCTATCTTCCATTAGGTAAATGTCTGCTATTCTATTCTACAAATCAGATTGCTATTCAGTAAATATATAAAATATCCTCGAACAAGTAGAAAGTCATGGAAAGTTACAGTATTATTGTAACAGGTACTCAATTAACTTAGGAAGTCTAAACAGGTTTGAGTAACTACAACCAGTAGCCAGTAGGTAGGTAACTAGCGTTGCCAGACGTCCCATATTTCCCGGGACATCCCGTATTTTAGGCATAGTTTAAAATGCCCCGGCGGGACTGACTCTGTCCCGTATTTGAACCGTACTTCGTTTTTCACTATGAAATCGATCTAAGTATTCACAAAATAATTTTGTTTTTTATTTGTCCCGGGTAAAAAAACTGAAATCCCGTATTTTTTGCCTATTTAACCATTTGTCCCTTATAGGCTGAAAAAAAATCTGGCAACCCTATAGGTAACTTACTTTCACACGTGATGCGTCTAAAATATTTCGTTTTACAGTTGAATCAATTCTGGTGATTGCTATTGATTTTTAGCCAAAGCTTTAAACCAATAATAGTTATTCTATTCTAACTACCAAAGACTTGTTAAGTAATTAGAAAACAGACAAGGACATCAAACGTCGGTCATGTATTCATTCATTTACATAAAGGCCATTCGTGGAAAGAAATAAATATAATTCTAAAGGTTTTGTTTAAATCAATACCTACTAGAACTTTCAAAGACGACTTCATTACATATTGAAACTTTGCTACTAAAGTAGATGATTTTATTATAATAACCGTGAAATATAATGTCTAACATTTGGCTCAACTATTTTATCGGGCCTGCCCCAGATATTGCGTCGATATGATAGCTACCGCATTGGCTCCTTATATTTCGGAAAAAAATTAGTGCCGTGGAAAAAATAGAAAATCTAATAAGCATTATACAATAGTTTTGAATGAATTTAAGTTTGAGTGTGTATGTGAAATTAGTGGATATTAGATAACTAATTATAGACGTCTGTATGTAGGTACCAAAAATAAATATCAAAGTAGAAATAAATATAAACTAAGTAAATAAAAATGGCTGGGTTCCTCGAATCCAAACTTCTTCGCATACCAAAATGTGTAGGCAAACTTACAAAATAATACACTCGGTATTATACACATGCCTTGCCTACACATTTTGGTGTTAAGATAAGTGTTCGTATCAAAATGTCGTATTTCAAAATCAATTTACCTGAGAATCTGGCAAAGTTAGCCAGCCGTTTCTTATTTCCGCTGGATTAGCTCCTTTCAAGGATGCTGAAGCGACGCGAGGTCGCGTTATCCAATGATTGGGTTTCCACCAATAACCACGATCTATGGTACGCGATAAGTCATTGGACTCCATCATTAAATTCGTATACACACCACAAAAATTTAATACTTGGAAATATCAAGAGATTATCAGATACTAACAATATCAATAGATAGAATTTCGTCAAAAGTTTCACTCAAATTATTTAAATAAGATACTTTCAACATAAAAACAGATAAGTAGTTAATTTAAATGCTCAATAGGGAAAAAAGAGCATGAGACAATTTGCGTAAAAAATTGCTATCCAATACAACTTTTAATAAGCTGATTGCGGTCAGATTTTGTTATAGAAAGCGTTTAATTTTTCGAAGTTCTATAATAAGAAACACTTGAAACGAGGAAATAAAAGCCGAATAACTTCACAACAAGCCTTTGATACTATTATCGTAAAGTTTGAAAGCTTCGTTAATAAAAATAAATAATCTTATAATTGAAGGAGCGCGTCAACACGCAAGCCAACTTTCAGGAGTCTAAGAAAGAAATACGTGTAAGACCAAGAAGTTCAAAAGCTGAATGAAGGCAAACCTACCAATGAAGGCAAGTGTTTGTTTATTTCGTTGTCTAGCAACAGTACACGTGGTACTTCCAATGTCACGGTGTGAATAACTCATGACTTCGTGAATTACCGCTAACTTGACCCTGTTAAAGTTTAACTTCGATCTTTAGTAATGCTTATTGTTAGTGCCTTAAGCACCTGCATTACTAGAGCTAAAACGGAATCGGAATGCCGGTTTAAGCTAAAATCTATTGTGGGATAAGTGGTGTAAGGTTGGAATTGGAGAAACAGTTTGTTTTGGCATGAAATTGCTCGTCGTATGTAAACAATTGTGGGAAATAGAAGGTAGAGTTACTTGCGGTTTTGTGTACGGATTGGTTTACTTAGTTTGCTTTGTGCTAATGTATTGATAATGTATCTTATCAAGTGTATTTTATCGATTGAAATTGTTATGATCAATTCAAACAACAATAGTTCCTTATCCTGTATGAAATTATCTATTACTTACTAGCTTTTGCCCGCGGCTTCGCTCACATTAAGTTTGATTTTTCAAGCCCCTATTTTACATCCTTCGAGGTTAAATTTTCAAAAATCCATTCTTAGCTGATGCCTTGGTCTTAATAACTATCTGTATGTCTTTCAGCCCGATCAGTCCAGTGGTTAGAGCTGTGAGTTGATAGATAAGTCAGTCAGTCACCTTTGCCTTTTATATATTTAGAAGACTACTAGCAACAGTCTGCGACTTCACTCACGTAGAATTAAAAATTGCGGCAATTTCGTTTATCCTATCCTGGAAGTATTTCGAAAAGTCCTGAAAATACATAGTTGAATGATTTAATGTTGTAATTTTAGTTACCTAGAGTAAGGTAATTTTAGTTACCTAGTTTTAAGCCTTCATATTTTTCAACAAATATGCAAAATACAGCGCGAGGAACGTCTGCGCATAAGTTAAATACCCATTGCATCCGTACTTTCTAAATTTTAAGTTATTTTTGTCTCAGACGTCGTGACATGACGACTGTCTGGTTTTATTACCTTTTTTAACACACTTTCGCATCCTTATTACATTATGTGTTTGTTTAAGATATATCAATATTTGTCTTTCAATCAAGCATATACATTTTATGGCCCGATCCGGGAATCGAACTCGGGACCTCGCCAACTGTAGCCGAACTTGTTAACCACTAGACCAACGAGGCAGTCAATAGGAATCTACGTGGGGAGCAGCTTTGGAGATCACGGTCAGCAACAGTGTTCGATATAACACGTATCAGGGATGGAATAGGTTTTCTGACAGTGAATTATGGTCCATTGTAGATAGCTAAATGCCCACGCAGCTTGTTCATACCATAAATGAGCAGGCTGGGCTGATTCATAATCTGTTCCTTTCAGGGCGACGTTTGTTGACGTCATCACTTTCATTTCTAATTTGATTTCATTGAACGTCCGCTACAGGTCAATGGTTGCACCGCTTATTATTATGATATCGTTCGATATGATCTGATCGCTTATACTTTTAAACCTTTTTAAACTCAAAAGTAAGTAAGAAATTGATTGTTTTGCCACACACACACATATTTTGATTCGTAATTACTTTCTCTACAGAGGACGATAATTTTATTTGTTTATGATGATATAACTGTATAGCTGTTTATACATTTGTGTTTAACTTCTGAGAAACCTGCACACTTATGCCCAAGAGTGGCTAGGCGATGGGTTGAGATGATGATGATTTTGTAAAAAGAATATTAGCCAAGATGAACTTGACTTATTCCTCCTCTCTCCTCCAAATAAGCGAAAAGCTTATTTGGAGGAGGGTACGACAATAGTGCAATGGGTAGGGCTGCAATATGCAACCTTTCAGTCCGCAGTCCGCACCTTTAACCGTTGGGCTATTGAGGCTTTCAAATTGTAGGTACCCGGTAGGTACGTTGTGCAAAATTACTAGTAATGGAAATCTTTGTTCAACATTTTGTCGATCTCAGTCTTACTCTATCTCAGTCGATGAATGTATCATTGTTTATGGTAAACATTGTATTTAGATGGCAAAATTATTATGTTCTAATATCGGGCTTCACATTCAACCCACGCGCGTCCTAGGGTCGTCCCACGTGGTATTACAATTAAGCACTGAGAGTGATTAAACCAATACGTAATGTTTACATCGAATATTGGATAATATTTTAAAGGTAAGTGGGATTTGGTGACAAGGTTTTTGAAGGTCGTCTGCTTTTGGTAACCTGAGTAAGCTTATAGTTCACGTAATGTAAACCTGAAAGTTATACCTTTTAAGTTAATATTTTGGCATTTAATGATTCAAAAATAGCGAAGCGAAGGAGAATGCGCTAAATTTTGTAATCGGTAGTAAATTACAAGTGGATAAAGCTTTCTGGGGATACCAGAAAAAAAAAGGGACTTACTCTTCCGGTGGTGTGGAAATGAGTTATTTGGCCAAAACGCGAAGAGTGGACTTTGCGGCGCTAGTACGCTAAAACTATTGATTCTACAAAAAAAGGTTATTCCATAAATTGTAGAAAATTTTCTCTAGTTTGATTTATTACATAATTATTTTCATCGTAAAACGAGTTGGAAAGGAGTTATTGTCAAAATACTGGTTTTGAACGCCATTTTTCCAATATGGCGGCGCGAGCGGCAAAGATGGCAAAGATACCAAGGTGGCAAATTGAAAATTCGAAAAGAGCACATCGAAATCTATTAAATCACCAATTTTCAAAACTCCCGGAAAACTTTCCAGGTAGAACTACCAATTGACTGGACTGGGGAGCCCACTATAATTTTTAATTTATTTTTATTTTTATTATTTCTTGTTATAGCGAGCGGCAACAAAGATATACATTCTCTGAAAATGTCCATAAATAATTCCCACTTAAGTAGATAGAACTATAAAAGCACTTTTCTACCTTTTATGCATTATACAATAATTATCGTGTATGGAGGTTTATGGCAATTATTACTTCCTCACTGAATAATTCAACGACAGCTGTTGTGTCTCGCTAATACATGTGTGCGGGTTCTCACCATTTACCTATATTTTTTTTAGAGGAATATATAGGTTTGTGAGTTCTTTTGTACGTACAAGTTTACCGAGAGTTCGCGTTAGCACAGTTTAGAAAATACAATACCTATTTTTTTATTTTTTTTATTCGATGACAAGATAGCCCTTGACTGCGATCTCACCTGATGGTAAGTGACGATGCAGTCTAAGATGGTAGCGGCCTAACTTGGAAGGGGTATAGCAGTGTAAATTCAACCCATACCCCTAATCGGTTTCTACACGCCATTGTGCCGGAACGCTAAATCGCTTGGCGGCACGTC
The DNA here is from genome assembly GCA_933228805.2 of Hipparchia semele. Lineage (NCBI taxonomy): Eukaryota > Metazoa > Arthropoda > Insecta > Lepidoptera > Nymphalidae > Hipparchia > Hipparchia semele. Next base: position 5,979,472 of record OW121725.1, on the reverse strand, counting down.
TTTGACGGTAGGGTGGTAACTAGCCACGGCCAAAGCCTCCCACCAGACCCTGACCGGAGACAATTTAGAAATTATAAATTCCTAAATTCTCCCCGCCGGGAATCGAACCCGAGACCTCCCAGTTATAAGACCACAGCGCTAACTACTGCGCCAGGGAGGTCGTCAAAAACCTATACGAATAAATCATCAATCTACTTCTACAATTTTTCGTTTATCTAATTCCGCAAACGGAAAAAAATTCGCGTACCTAATTGCTCTCCGGATGACCCGTCATTTTTTCGGTAACTTTTACCTACTTCGTGTAACTATTTCTCCATTTTTAGGGTTCCGTACTCGAACAAATAATAAAAATAAATTAAAAATTAAAAGGGAACTCCCCTACTAGAAACGTGTTTTTTCGGCGTTTTTTGGTACGCGCATTGTATGCGAGTTTGACTCGCATTTGACCGGTTATTTTTTATTAAAGTCACCGAGCCAAAGCAGAATTTCTGCTCAGGTTTATCGCATAGTGCTTGAAATGGAATTATGTTATGTTGAACTAACGCATTTTATCCTAAAGAATCCTATTATGCAAAGGCAATCAACCTACTGGGCGAACTATAAGCTGAATTGACACTGCGAAATTAGAGGCATGAAATTAGTTTCATGACATTAATTTCATCAACAATTTCACGTGTAAACTTCTAATTTCATGATGCATGCATTAATTTCATGCATGAAATTAGAAGTTTGCACGTGAAATTCTTAATGAAATGAATGTCATGAAACTAATTTCATGCCACTAATTTCGCAGTGTAAATTTGGCATAACAATGACAAACCTAGAATAGGTCTATAAATAAATATTTCGTGTAGCAAGTAGGTAATTACTTAATAGCTAGGCAGCGCTAATGGCAAAGGGAGTGCTTACGAATGCCTACATATCTAATGGTCTGTCTCTATTATTGCCTCACTAATTAGTAATTAACTAACCTATTTAAACTTTTGTTCCAAAAATCCCTAATATTTAACTCCTTACTGCTAACGTATCCTGTAAGTCATAAAAGTGGGGGGGTTATTAATATATCCCGTCTAATCCAAAGGATTGAATAATATAAAACATATTTTATTGGTAGCTACAGCTATGGACTGTCCTCGCATTTAATTGCATTTTGCGTTTGTGCCTATGATTAGACACGGTGTATGCTCAGATAAATTACTATTTTATTATTTCATAATATGCACGACGACAACCAGTTACCCGTACATATTACGACACTAGTTCATTAATTTTTATACTTATCCACATAATTAAAGATAAAATATAAAATCAATAAAATTCTTGGATGAAAGTAGAGTAGGTACTAGATTAGATTAAAATTACATTTTTAATCTCTGAGATTCGAATCACAATTTAAGGGGTTTGTAATGGATTTTGGTTGCAAAAATACCTGGTGCAAATCCCGTCAATTATGTTAATAGTTAGCTGAATTATTATACCTCGATTGAACCAAAAAATTGATATCTGAAAAATTGAAAAAATTTTGTTGCAGTTTAAAAAAAAACAACCGTTTCTAGGTATAGTACGAAATAGGAAGATGGAGGTTAGGTCTTCATTATACAATAGGCAAAAATAGATATCAATATTAAATAATATTGCGTATTCTACAGGGCAAGTTTTCTAAATAATATTAGAATATTAGATTCACCAACAGAATTTTGGATACCGTCGAATGATCTAACAATTCCATTAGCCTTCGAATCACGTAGAGTCGTAAATCATTATAGTTTTATATCTACAGTCATGGCACTTCGGATATTTCGGAAAAGGAACTTATTATGTGCGGAGGCTAAAAAAAAGCTTTGCTAAAATGACCCTGGCGCTAAATATGCTGAATGTGGTGGGAGGAAGAGATCTCGCTGCCGATAACCGTATATAGATTTGCAACAGCAAATCCTACGCGATTTTGTGCAGTTTGTGGCAATTATTACCTGTATCCGTGCATGATTTTTTCCTATCTCTATACATGTACGTGTAGCATGGTGCGGCATAGATTACAGACTTATTTATATATCAACCCTGATGCTGCAAGCGTTCTGCCCACCTAAACTATAGGGATTTAGGAACTTTCGATTGTGAATTGAAGACACGGACGATGTCGCAGGCATCCGCTAGTCTAAATTTATAAAAGAAAAAGCTGACTGACTAATCTAGCGGCGCACAGCTCAAACCACTTGCACTGGACGAATCGGGCTAAACTTAGAATACAGATAGCTATTATGACGAAGGCATCCGCTAAGAAAGGGTTTATGAAAACTCAACCCCTAAGGGGGTGAAAAATAGGGGTTTAACAAATTGAACTTAACGTGAGAAAAGCCACGGGCAAGACATATATATACGATGTTATGTAAAAAAAAAGACGTGTGGCACTCCGGGACTGCCGCGATAAAGCTATTGGATAGCATTTTTTATCAACGCCATCTAGCGGCTCACCGTAGAGGAGTCCCGTGTCAGGTTATTTTCGTTACGGAATTTCTGGATTCGGTCTCCACGCTCAAGGCCCGCGATAGAAGCTATGCAATAGCTTAAAAAACAATTATCTCTAATTCAAGTATATTATGGAACCATAAAGAATGAAAAGCTCTCCCCAGTCGTGCGGTAGGTAGGTATAAAACGCTTTATCGCGTAACAGTATGAAAGGGCGCCGAGCGATAATTGCAATATGAGGTTACGTGTGGATTATAACTTGATATCAACAGGTTACGACGATGCTTTCACCCTTCAAGATTGTCCAACCGTGAGAGTTTACTTACTTGATTTGGGAATTATGTCATACTAGTTGATGCACGCGACTTCGTTCGCGTGGATTAAGGTTTTTTTTAATTCCCGCGGGAACTCTGTTATTTTCCGGGATACAAAGTAGCATATGTGATACTCCAGACTATAATCTATCTCTGTGCCTCGGCAAATCGGTTGTCGTTGCGGCGTGATTGAACAAACATCCATCCATCCAAACTTTCGCATTTATTATATTAGTAGGATTTTCGCTTACTTAAATTATTATAAAGTTAGTAAAGTAGTGTTTATTAATGACAAGTTTTTATCCCCGCGGCTTGACTCCTGCCATCTATTAAACGTAATCCCGAAGTGGTGTTTCGTGGTTTTTGGTGGAGTGAGTGAAATTACCGATTTTGATTTTTCTCGATTTTAGCTGTTAGGTAAAAAATATATTTTTTAACAAACAACACAGGGTAACATTTAAAAAAAAAAACATAAGTACCAACCTCCACACGGAAGAAGTCGCGGGCAAAACCTTTAGTTTAAATTTTGTGAGACTAGACGCTAGACAAAAATTGAACGCCCTAACGTGTATGACCTGAATTAATCCCTTCTATCTGTAAAAGTATCGACCGAGTAAAGTAGGACATTCAATTGGTGTGTATTGCAATGACATATTAGTAGGTAAGTACTTAGTAGAATGTTGAAAGCGGCGTTTTATACATTGAAGTTATATATATGACAGGTATATCCGTATGATTACGGTCGTAAGAAGAACAGCGTCCTAAGAAAGTTAATGTAACTAGTAAAATCTCTCCTAGTATTACTTAACCTATCATTAGAGTCTTGACTTTTTTTTTGAAATCCACATTTTGCTAAATTGAGTCGCAAGAAATTGGGTTGGATTGTTTTAAATTTTTTTTAAGTAGGCATAAAAGTAGCCTAAGTCCTTCCTTATCTTTTTAACAAAATTTTTCGAAATAGATCGGATTACACTTAACTAAACACTAAATGTAAGAATTTACGTACCTACATACCTAATATCTGTATGATATTCACAGGAAAACAAAATTGCAACTTGGAAATCGTTTACCGGTAAACGTTTATATAATTATAAAACGTTATATAATATAAAACTTTATATATATAAACGTTATATAATATAATTTTATATAAATGTTTAACGGCGACTTTGCCCGCCCTTTCCACTAAATAATTATTAATTAATAATTATTTAGTGGAAAGTTAATAAACATGAGTTTTAAATACTATTAGCGTCCCTTGAGCTAGCGGTAGGTATTCGAATTTCGAAAATCCTTTCTTATCGGATTCCTACTGCCTACCATGATAGGTACCTATTGGGAATATATGCCTGCGTTTCCAGTTTGGGCGATTTATTTCTGAGATTGAACCGTCGACCTTCCAATTTTTAGTCCTCACCTATAGCCGATGGACTATTGAGGTTTTTATTGGGTTAAGAGTACGGACTATTTCGAGAATGTAAGCTAGGATCGTGACATCAAATAAGCGTTTGAGCCGTGATAAAGACAGAATAATTTACATATTTTAAGCACTTACGAATATGGATTCATTTAACGGAGTCACTGCTTGTCATACATTATGTTATTGATCGCTCAAACTGGGACAGAAGGTGTGATGACACATATCCCCATGAATAGGTAGGTATATTGCTGGTGTTTTCCGTGTATTGTATGGCTAAGTAAATGATGTTTTCATTGCTTGAATAATATTTCGCGTGGGACGCTGACATGGCATAGGTACGTTGTACGTTTCCTATCGCATATGGGATCTTAATGTGTCTTATTTAAGCTTATTTACCACTAGTATAATTATTTTGACTCATAAACGCGAAAGTGCGTTTGTTTGTTGGTTTATCCTTCAATCACGCAGCAACGGAGCAAAGGTACGACGTTATTTTTTGTATGAGTAGGTATAGTTGAAGACCTGGAGAGTGACATAGGCAACTATTTATTTCGGAAAAACAAAGGGTTTACGTGGAATTTAGGACACCTAACTCCATATAGACGAAGTCGCGGGCAAAAGCCAGTAAATAATTCACTTTGGAAATTCAATGGAATTGCTGATTGTATTATTCAAATAATTGGAAGAGTTTCCTTGGGAAAAAGAATACGGTGGATTCACCATTGCACAGGCATAGACTAAGGGCATATATATTAATTTCTAGAGCATCAATGCAAGAATCCTTACTAATATTATAAATGCAAAAGTGTGTTTGTTTGTTGGTTGTCCTTTAAAAGTGCTGCAACAGAGCTACAGATCGACGTGATTTTTTGCAGGGGTATAGTTGAGGAGCTGGAGAGTGACATAGGCTACTTTTTGTCCCGGAAAATCAAAGAGTTCCCGCGGGATATTAAAAACTAATGCCACGAAGTCACGAGCATCAGCTAGTTGTTTGATATATTCAAATAACACTTGAACTTCCGTTTGCATGGTCCACGCTTGAGAGAAAATCTTCTGTTTAATCTCAACAATTCGGTTCATTGACCGGTAATTCTTTATCTGATTGCTAAGTTTTGAAAGCCGCCACGCTGGGTGACTAATGGCGAAAGTGGAATGGCAAAGATGACCCCTTGCACCATTACCGAACGGCGAAATCGCCACCGAGCGAGCTCTGTCCCAAGTTTGATCCTTGAGTCAGGTTTAAAAACTCACGGAAATCCCTTGTTTTTCCGGGATAAAAAACCTAGCCTAGTCCAATGACTTGACAAAATGACATTTCATTTTCCAGATCCTCAACTATACCCATGCATGAAATCACGTCGAGGCGTTGATCCGTGATTGTAGAACAATTCAACAAACAAACACACTTTCGCGTTTAATAATTTTGGATTCGAGCGTTAAACTAGGTATACACTTTCGAAATCAATATTTGTAGAAACACTCGTCTTTGGTTTATCAGATTTCAGTAAAAATAGGTACTATTTAGTTTTTTATTTATAGGTACCTAGTGGGTACCTACCTGAGATTCAAACTTATAGCGCTTCTTTCTCTAGACTTCATGTTAAGGCCGATACACATATTGCGAATTTTTAAGTGTTCCGTAGCACGTAACTACTTGGTGTTATAAATACTTACAAAACTACCGACCGACGCGACGCGACCATGAAAAATTCTCATTATTCTTTCGATATATTTTATTGAAGTTTTTCCTAAATCACCTAGCAGTCAGCACTAATTTGATGTATTAGATCATATTATAAATTCAAATATTATAATTAGCTTTGTTAGTAGCAAATAATAATACAATTATCATAATTATTATTAGCATTCTCGACTTCAAACACTGATGTTACCCTCTTATGAATTCTATTTCTGTTAAGGCAAATATGTTCTCAATGACGTCACAGACTACAGATGTAATCAACTTGCTTCCGTTGACTAACTTGACTGGATGGATCATGGAATACCGAGGAAAACGTTAGAGGTCAAGGTTCGCTTACCAGACCAAAGAAATAAGTTAATAAAAGAGTACATCTCTCTTACACTCACTATGAAATTAGTACGAGTAATTGAGATGGATATAAAACCGTAGTTAAAAAAACAGTTTGTGCATTTGAAAAACGAACGTTGATGATTCATAAATGGAGTAGCATGGCCTATGTATTTAAACTTTTAACCGTTTAGTTTAAAGTTTAGTTTTCAATGGCAGGAATTGCGTTGTTTACATTTTATCATTAAGTTCAATTAATTAGTTAACGTAATATAGTAGTGGTTTCGATAACATGTTAGTTTTGTTTCGTTGATATTTATAAAACGACCGTGTGAAACAAGCGTTGCCTTACGTCCACTGACTGTGCTTACAAAAAAGATTATATTAAGTAGTCTGTAATGTCTACAATTTCGTGTGAATGGATATAAGTTTTCTTGAAAATCCTTTGTTTGATCTTGACTAGGTACCAAACTGACAAAAACGTTTCTCGCTGCGAGGCGTTTGTTAGTAGGTCAAAATTGCGGTATGCAATCTCAGATTAAGCGTACTGGACGCAAGCTATCTTTCTGAAAAGTTTCGTAAAGATTGGATAACTGTTACGATGTGATAACTAATGATAAGATAACGGACATCACAGTCCTTAATTTTTTGTGGACAGCTTAAAAGCTTTGAACTCCCTGGCGTAATATTTACCGCCTGAACCGCCTGAAGTTATTTGGAACGTTGTTTTTAAGTAAACAATATTATGTAGGCCTGTTAAGTGAAGAAATAAAAAGCTATATTGTTTAGTCGATCAAGGTTCAAGTAACCTAGTTATGTCTCACAAAATCTGGCCATTAACTTATTCTTTATGTTAATTCGTACAAGGTTTTCTTTTCACAAAAATTTCTCATATGCCACAGAATATGCATGTATATTTATTCGCATAGGTATAGTCGGATGGAAGGGCAGTCCGACTTGACCAGGAGACTTGAGTGAGTTGAGACGGATCAGCTGTGTACTTGTCTAAAAATGATTGCATATGTTGCTGATACTCTCGAGCGCTAGTGTATAAAATGCAGCAAGAACGCCAAATTTTTTTTTTTAAATTAAAGTGTTAACCTACACTTAAAGGAAATATCCTAATAGATTTATAAATAAAGGCGAGGAGATGTGGGTTCGAATCCCGCCGGCTGCGGAATTTTTAATATTATGTATTTATAAATCCACCATAAATTCAGCCAATCAGTGATGATTGCGATCGTTACATTGGTTAGTCATTTTTAGACAGCCCCACAGCAGGAGTAGGTGGCTAAGCCACAAGGACTATAGCTTTACGTGCTCTTTAAGGAATGAGGGTGTAACACTACAAAACTCCGGGCTATTACTGAGAAATACTTGACAGAGACCCAAATAACTTTGATCCGACCAGGAAGTCCAACTAACGGTCTTTGTTAATGGGATAATGAACGATTATCCCATTACGGTATTATGGTGACACACTATATTATGGTTTCTAAATAGCTGCTTTAATACTGAGAACCTCAGCTGAGAACTTGGAGAAGGTTTTTTTACTTTAATCATAAAACTCCCCTCGTTTTGAATTACTCTCGAGCATCCGAAACGATCTGAGCATCCGAAGCAGACTGAAACCAACAATGTATGAAATTAATGCATGCATCATGAAATTAGAAGTTTACACGTGAAATTGTTGATTATATTAATGTCATGAAACTAATTTCATGCCACTAATTTCATAGTATACCTAAATTCGGCTTTATGTGAATGTAATATGTCAATAATCTATATATATAAAATTCAAAGTCCTGACTGACTGACTGACTATAGAAATAGAAATAGAAATAGAAATATTTTTTATTCAAATAAACTTTTACAAGCACTTTTGAATGGTCAATGAATCTACCACTGGTTCGGAATGCCACTGCCATGGACTGACTGAGATATCAACGCACAGCCTAAACTACTGAAGTTAGAAACTTGAAATTTTTACAGTTGGTTCCTTTTATGACGTAGGCGCACACTAAGGAAGGATTTTTGAAAATTCAACCCTTAAGGAGGTAAAACAGGGGTTTGAAAAATCGAACTTAACGTGAGCAAAGCCGCGAGCAAAAGCTAGTAAAATTATATTCTGGTTTAATGTAATGTGGCAAGTTGCACGATGAGCATTTCGTTCTGAATACACAAGGGAGGAAACACCGTCGATTTATTGTGGGACCGGCTCGCCAAGTTGATACCGTTAAGATACCGATGCAGTTGCAGTTAGTAGGTAATAAAACTTATTTAAATTGAATTTTCCCTGATTTAATATACAGCGATGCCAAGAATAATTTTCTAAACATAAAAAATGTTTTTGAAAAATTATGCCACACCCACTAAGAGAGCTTTTTGTAATTTTTTTTTTGTTTTTATTTTTTTTACATATTGTAGGTTGTTTATCAATTATTATTTAATGCAAAACATGAACAAACAAAAAATTATAACGCGCCTACTTAGTTACCTATGTGTTTTTTGTTTGGTGGAAACTGGAAAGCAACCAGATAGGTACGAGTAACCAACCAAGAAAATATGTAGGTATAATAAAGTTGAAATTATGGACATAAATTAACATAATAAGGTTTCAGAAGTGATAATTTCAGGCCTATCAAACAAAAGCAACAAAAGTCCTGCGTTCAGATTTTAGAATAGCATTCCAGATTTTATTGATCTGATAGAATGTAAGTTGTATAGCTACATAGATCGATCTTGTTAGCTATGCGGTATGCACCTGGGTACAACGGACCTATCTATACATTTTATCGATTTCTTGGCTCCCAGGCAAAGCTTCCAGGCATCCTGTCGACATACCTACGTACCTACTACCTATATTATATGAGCTCCATAAGTCTAAATGTATGTATGTATGTATATATCTGACTTATTTACTTGTAGATTTATTTTGTAATTATATAGAAATGATTTAATCCTATTAATATTACAAATGCGAAAGTTTGGATGGATGTATGGATGTTTTTTAACCAATCACGCTGCAACGACTAAACCGATTTGGCTGAAAGGCACAGAGTTAGAATAGCACATAGGCTGCTTTTTATCCCGGAATCAAAAAAAAAACCTCAATTAAGTATATCAGCTAGTTTCCCATAAACCATGCGCTGACTTGACGTGAATTCATAAATGTTTAAAAAATAAATTCAAATCATTAGGTAGATACATAGATAGGCGGTAACTACTTGTGGTAGTATTATATTGATAGTAGGTAGATAGGCTACTTTCAACAAGCTTACAGCAACAGCAATTAGAAAAAATATATTTATCCGAGACTAGGCTTTTTATCTTTTCAATTACTTCCTTTACATATTAATGACTGCACAAAGAGTAATGAGGAAAGCTTTTTATTCACAACAACGTTTGAAACTGCAATAAGCAATAAGTAATTCATCAAACAAATCATGTTACAAACATGGTATAAAATATTTTCTAATTTACCTGCATTTGCAGAAGTCTTGAACCCCCATTCTTCTCCATCCTTGCGATTTCAAAAATATCACTTATCGGAAGACACGGCAACAATTCAGTATAAAATACGTAAAATAAAATAAACAGTCCTATTAAAAATTAACAAACATTACACGCGATTTATCAACAAAACCACACATCCTTCACAAAATTTGACACAAAATATTTGACTTTACGAATCAATTTTGCCGCGTTATGCTTTTTTTAATTTGGAATGATTTTTCGGTGTTTTTTTTTAATTTTCGCAAGCGCAAGGCATGCAGCCGTACAGCCGTTGTGAATGAGGTCGGTTTAGCGATTAAACAAGCTGTGAAGCTAGTGGTCGCCAAGAGACTCGGCTGGCGGCTCGCTGCTGGGGCGAATCACCGAGAGATGGCAGGGCGTGCAGCCTGCGTGACTTTGAGCTGAGTAATCCAATAGGCATCGTTATACCTAGCTAGGTGCAGGTTACAAACACAAATGACTAAAGGCTATTTGAATTACGTTCACTGCATAAGTATCTTGGCTTTTTGTAGATAATAAATAATTTGTCTCCTATCGAGGTCTATATGCTAGACTAGCTTTTGCTCGGGGCTTCGCTTAGGTACGTTAAGTTCAATTTTTGAAGCCTTTATTTTCTGCCCTTAGAGGTTGAATTTTCAAAAATCCTTTCTTTAGCGGATGGCTACGTCATAGAATCTATCTGTAAGCCTGATTCATCCAGTGATTTGAGCTGTGCGTTGATAGATCAGTCAGTCAGTCAGTCATGTTTTTCGATATTCAGATGAATGTTTTCAAATAAAAAAGTTCTATTAGGTAACTATGTACAGAGCGTATTTTTATTAGTACAGCACGACGCCTACGTAGAGAAAAGCATCGAATGGGTCGATGCAAGCTATATTTTCCGCACTTTTTTTCCGTGGAGAAAATCGCGGAAAGTGGAGGTTGCATCGACGCAACATCGGCATTGCTGCATCAATGCAACGTCTGCATCTAGGGTAGATACGTACCTACTACTATTTACTACAGATTGCAGTGTTCAGTTTGCACGAAAAAAATTTTATTCTCTTGTACACTAGAAAAGAAAAAATCTACAGAATAGTAGAATGGTTTAGGCGGTTTTAGCAACTTTATCGTTAAAATAAAGTTTAACCGATTTTTCAGAAATTTTGTATTACCTACTAGTTAAACCTATGTAGTAAATAAGTAATACTGATGACTGTTTACGGCTTCGATCACAGAAAAAAACCGGCCAAGTGCGAGTTGGACTTGCACACGAAGATTCCGTAGTCCGTACCATCATAACAGCGATTGTTAAGGTCGTGCAAAAACGCTGAAAAAATCACGTTTCTTGTATGGGACGACGTGGAGCAAAATAAAACACAAAGTCACACCGTATCGGCGTTTATTTTACAAAAGTTACATACAAACATTCATAATTTATGACATCTGCTATGAACGTATCGTCTACCGTACGAACACACGACGCGATTTGACGACCGCGTCGCAGACTACGCGCGTCTTACTTAGCATCTACATAACAGACACGCCAACTTACAAACCCAACATAGGTCGACAGCCGACTTGTTTGAACGTCTTATAGGTCGTGTAGGCTACAAACATACAGAACTCGCGACAGAAACTGCACGGCACTCCCGCTGAACACAGCATTTTAGCGTGCACCATCGACCTCTACGATACTATTCTGTAAAAAGTACCCTTAGTACAAGTTTGCACATCTCGACAACGATGATAGAATTTCGAGCATCGATGTATATAACGTCAGACTAAAATAAAAATATAGATTCTTTTATTAAAGTCGTAAACTTTTCTACTACCAAATACAAGCTTTTCCCCTTGAAACGCTGGCTGCAGCCTTAGAACATTCAAAAGGCTACAGCTGTATTGATAAACTTGAGCCATAAAACTTGAAATCTATTACCGTTTTCGAGATTGTTGAACTACCTTTATGCAACTTTGCCATTACTGATTGCAACAGAATGAGAAAATATGTGAGTGAAGGTCCTTGAAACTATTCTGATAAATTGTAAGGAGAAATGTCAAATTTAGTTAGCAGGACATTCATTGCGGAGCTTACATGAGGAGCTTAGCTGCAATCAGCTGTCACATGACAAAGCCAGTCAAACGTGCTAGTAGGTATCATTGAGGTCAATGGCATTTGTTTTGAATCGCGTTATCACTGAAGATGGCGCACAAACGAGGGCGTGAATGGACGTGCCTTGTATTATAACTCGAGCAACATGTGCTGAACAAGTTTCTATCTCACGATTTGGCTGCTTCAGGAGTCAATTATTATACCTATACATGGAAAACGGCAACTTTGCCAGGTCCTTTAAGGTGGTCGACCATAATATTATTGTCTTGGTTTACGTGTCGGGCCGATTTATTGGCATGTCCGTAGACCGCTTTATTTGTCATTACATAAAAACTCAATTCACTCGCTGTGATTTCTCTCTTTATATAGTTTAGGCACATTTTAATTTAATAAAACTAATGTAATATAATAAAAATAAAATATTAGATAGAATAAATTAGTTTGTGGGTAAATATTTACTGAATTAAATAGAATCTATGTGGCCACATAATTATATCTAATTTATTAACAAAACAAACGATAGATTCTGGCTTCTTAATCTTATTTAGGTATTTTACTATTGATTATAGTGCGACATCAAAAGTATTACTTGTAAACAAAGATTTTAAACTGTTATTCTAGTTCCTAAATCATATTACATACTTTGGAATGCTTATAAAAATACTGGTAGTTTTCTTTTTCATCTATATGAGGTACTGAGAAAGGAAAATGATCAATGACTGATGCTTTTACAGAACTTTTAACTTAAAAAAGAGTATTTTATAACTACAGGCTATACTTATCAAAAAAAATGTAACATAAAAAATACGATTAGCAAATAAATTAAAAGTGCCCTTTACAAAAATATTTTATTCAACGAATCCAGCGTCAAACTTTATTTATTGCTGCCTAATATTATAATTATAATTATCTATAGGTAAAAACTTTATAAAAACAAAACAATTTTTACACAATAATATGTTAATTTAAAAGGATTAATAAAAATGGGTAAAAATACAAAAATCACAAATTATAAAAAATCCAAGTTCAAAATGGTAGATACCTATCAGAGATTATTCATCTAAGACATTTTCCTTGAAAACCAGCGATCACAGGAAAATAAGTTGAAAACCTTTGAAAACCTTTTTTATGAATAGAAACGGGTAAAAAATCTTTTCATACTGTTTATTTTTTTTCCAAGTGATTTTTTCAAAAATAAGATAACTTACAAAAGTTATAAACTAGTTTTAATAGCTCTGTCCGCGTAAAATCATACTCTACGAGCGTGAAATTGCGTTTGCGCTAATAATAAAATTTCGCACCTTTCGAATACCTGGAAAAGCTATACCACTAGTGTTTTCATTTTATTTTTTGGGATAAACAACATAGGTTAAATATAAAATATAACATTGGTAAGTTTCTGAACAATTTTCATTAAAAAAAAATAACGTTGTATGTACATCAATAACGTTAAAACTTGAAATAATAACGTTGTACATTTATTTACGGCTTAAATAAATATACAATTAGCCTAACTAATGGTATTTTTTTATGTTTGAATATTCAAATCGAGTACATACTTGTAAATAGGCATCTCTGAACCATTTTGAGTGTAGGAGTCCTTGCACACGGTGTCTTCTTCATGCGTGTAAAAAAAAAGTATTATGGTGGTTTCGACAAAGTCGGACACTTTGTCGAAACCACCATAATACTTTTTTAAATTAAATTGACCCACTATAATCGAATGGGTTGTCAAAAAACATAGAGGCTCATACCACGATTCACTACGGATTATGACACGAATAAAGTTCTTAACCAGTGCCGTAGCAACAGTTTACACACCCATCTTAACAACGTAGATAGAATTTCGAGCTTGACTCACAATAACTGCAGATTGAAATAGAAATGTGTACTTAAAAATTCTTGTTTTAAAGACGTGTTTTCAGTAATAAAGCAAAATTTCTGCTTAGGGCACTGGCTGAAGCTGTATGGACATACTTGCCTGAAAACTATCGAGAGTATAAACTCGTACTAACCCAATTGTTTGGAATTATTATGCCACCGTGTGCTAAGATTCTATTCGTACTTGTATTCAAATCTTGGGTTTAAAGAACTCACAAATTAGGTGCTATACTGTATATATACCGTATATAAGAAATGCATCGGAGTGATGGTTTCACACTCTCTAAATTTTAAAACACGACTAGTAGGTATAATCTAGAATATTCGTAATTACATAATTTGCTACTACATAATAATAATATCGATTTGCAAGATATTTTTTGAATAGTGGACATGATATAAGGCTTATATTTCCCCTTTCCCCTTAGCTGTCTTTAAAGCTAATTAAATCGGAAAAAATTCGGAGGACGCTTACAATGTTTTGTCTTTGGTTTTTCACATGTATCACGGGATAAGAAAGTCCTTTGTACTGAGCTTAGCGCGTCGCTTGCACCTTTTTGCGGGAAACCACTCTTTTAAAAATACTAAGGGCAGACATCAAATAGATTTTATATATACGTAGGTATATTGTTTGCTTTTATGTATATGTACCTAACAGTGAAACGGGCGGAAGTTGAGTCCTTCGCATATTAGTCCCCTTTGAATAAAATGCACAATGTAATGCATTTTTTAGTTACATTAAAAATGTAACTAAAAATAGTATTGCATGAAAAATAAGTTTTCGTCAATGAGAAATATGAAAATAAATTTTATTCTATTTAAAATAAATACATATACATATTAGTAAAGATTACAAAGTTTGAAAGCATCTAACTTAATTTAAATTTTCTTTGCTCTTAATAACTTCATCAAACTTCAACGAACGATTGTTCTGTTTTTAACCGACTTCCAAAAAGGAGGAGGTTATCAATTCGGCCGGTATATTTTTTTTTTTTTTTTTCTATGTATGCCCGCCGATTACTCCGGGGTTTCTGGACCGATTCAGAAGATTTTTTTTTGAATCGACAGAGGAAGCTCGCGAAATGGTCCCATAAATTTTTTTACCTTCAACTCCTCAAGCCTGATGCTGCAGGGGTATTTCCCCCCTAAATTATGGGATTTTAGGAACCGTCGTTTACGTATTGGTATGTTTGGCCTAAGCATATACTACATCATAGAGCTCCAGGTCCTACTCCTCAATCCTGATGCTGCAGGGTACTGCCCACATAAATTATAGGGATTTAGGAACTGTTAATCATGAATTGTTATTGTATGTAATAAGCATATACTACACCATTGAGGTCTAGGTTCTAGCTCCTCAATCCTGATGCTGCAGGGTACTGCCCACTTAAACTGTGAGGATTTAGGAACTTTCGCTTGCGAATTAATATTGTTAGTATCAAGCATATTCTACATCGTGAAATTCAAGGTCCTAGCTCTTCAATTCTGATGCTGCAGGGGTACTGCCTACCTAAACTGTGAGGATTTAGGAACTGTCATTTAGGAATTCATATTGTTGATACCAGGCATATACTACATCATAATGCTCAAGGTTCTTGCTCCTCAATCCTGATGCTGCAGAGTTGGAGGAATTATGAACTGATGCTTTCGAATTGATATTGTTGGTACCAACCATGGACTACATCATGGAACTCCTAGTCCTAGCTCTTGTGTATTGTTAATAAGTACTGTAGATACCAAGTATAGAACTATATTAGTACCGTAGCGTTGGAGGGAGGAGAGAAAAAGAGCAGGAACAAGCTACACTAAAAAGCTTAAAATAAAAATTCTTTTCAAAAAACCGACTTCAAACGCCACTACAAAGTATAAAAATAATTTTATTTTGTACACGTTTGTTGAAGTCGGGCGGGCTTAACTAGAAACGATGAAATCGATGCGCGACGCTTACCTTATGGTGACATATAAGAGACACGTTTATTGAAATCGGGCGAGCATCGCGTATCGGTTTCATCGTTTCTATTTAAGCCGCCCGACTTCAACAAACGTGTACAAAATAAAATTATTTTTATACTTTGTAGTGGCGTTTGAAGTCGGTTTTTTGAAAAGAATTTTTATTACACAACCTTTATTTATATCTAAGTGAGCGACTCGATGTGGTGCGTATTGCTATTGCTAACTAGAACGGCAACAAATGTAGTATGTACATTTATCACGTAAAATTATGTACCTATGTACATAATTTTTACCTAATTACAACTTTGATTTGGATTCGATTTTGCTTATACTCATACTATATTATAATTCTTGAAAATTCTCCAGTTTTTGTTATTTTGAATCATGCATTCTTTTATTATTACTGACATTTTTATAATACTTATGTTTTATAAATGTAAAATAAATTAAACTCTACATATAAGTATTTGTCAACTGGCAAACTCGCACTTGCACGTATGTTGATATATTTTGACAACCTCCCTGGCGCAGAGGTGACTGGTGAGCGATATGGTCTCATAACTGGGAGGTCTCGGGTTCGTCTCGGTTGGGCCGTGGCTATCGCAACCACCCTACCGTCAAAGACGTGCCGCCAAGCGATTTAGCGTTCCGGCACGATGGCACGTAGAAACACATTAGGGCTATGGGTTGAATTTAAACTGCCATCCCCCTTCCATCTTAGACTGCATCAGCAGTAAAGGACTATCTTGTCATTGATTTAAAAAAATAAGTCCACCAAAAATGCTGAAAAAAATTTTTTTCAAAAATGAATAGGGTTCACACCTGAATTGTACATCTGTAGTACCTACGCGTAGGTTTTTTGTAATTATTTCTATAAGTACCTGTTTGCCAACAGGCATATATATTATATATATACCAATAAAAAAAAAGACGTGTGGCACTCGGGGACTGCCGCGGTAAAGCTATTGCATAGCATTTTTTGATGGCGTTGATAAAAATGCGCCATCTAGCAGCTCACCGTAGAGGAGTCCCGTGTCAGGTTATTTTCGTTACGGAATTTCTGGATTCGGTCTCCACGCTGGCCCGTGATAGAAGCTATGCAATAGCTTAAAAAATAAGCGAAGAGCAATTCTGTCATAGTTCCCGATCAAAAAATATCTTGCAATACAACACTCTGCAGGAGCAGGGTTACAATATGCGGTTACCGTGCCTAGGATTTCACACAACACAGGTATTAGGTATATAACGTTAGGCAGTCTTTGGGTAGGTCGGAAGATTTTAGCGACTAGGTATAATTATATTTTCGACAATAATTGTACTAATACCACGATTAACTATACCGACCAATTGCGACTAATTAGTTTGGAGACGTCTTAAAATATTTCAAGCCATTGCAAATTTTGTCTAACGCATTCTAGCGTGGTGAGCAAGAGGGTTGGTTATATACTCAAAGGCAAGAGGGCAATAAGTCAGAGAAGTCCGTTTCGAGAAAGTGACGCCTACTTTGTTGTAAACAACACAAGGAAACTGAAAATATCTTCTCGATAACTCGGTCAATACTTACTTGGTTGATATAAGTACATCATGCAGAGATTCCTCACACGAGGTATAAGAATTACTGACATAAGCCTTCTGAAAATCAGACGCGGCTGCTTTATCGACCATCACAATTATTCCACTAATGCGAGCCCTATGGCATGCTTTTAAGAAATCTCTCCTTCCCCGAATGCGTTTCGTAGCTTGAAATTTTTAAGAGTTCCATCTATATAATTAGCGACAATTCTGTATTATTCTACCGACCACATTCTACGAACTAACATCAATTCAACTTACACATTATTATTCTATACGTAATATTAGACTATCACGTTATTGTGGTTTAATATTTTTCATGTTAATTGGTGTCATAGGTTGGGGTCAAAGCGAATTTACTTATACTCTATACCTATTATGTTTTTTTAACAAAAAATTAAAAAACATTTCGACATTTTCACTTTGTGCGATTGTATAATACCCTGAATTGATACAAGTAAAAGTTTCAAAAAATTTTGGACAATTTAAAAAGGGTAAAAAATAAATGGTTTTCTTGAGTTGGAATGCGCGGAATGGGCGGTCAAACTGTCTTAGCGCGTCTGTTTCATCTTTATAATTAAAATTTTTTAGGTGACAGGTCAATAGAACGTCACTTACTATGTACATTCATAAGGTTCAAATTACGAAAACAGATTTTCTGAAAATGATATCTGATTTTCTCAATAACTTTAGAAATTAGATTGTGAATTGTGATGAAGTGCATTTAAACCTTATAATTACAACAATATGGTAAAAAAAAGTTACGTCCTTTTGATCTCTCGCCGAAAAAGCTGTAGTGCCGCATAATATGCACGTACTCATAACATTAATAATATACTTACATGTATTTACATACATACATTTCCGTACGATGAATTTTTATTTGACCGCCCGGCCCGTGCGATTCGAGTTCCGACCATAGATGGTAAGGATAAAAGTTATCAAATTCTTTGCATCAAAACCCATGAGAAATAAACCATAGAAAAGAAAGGTCATAAGAGAAAAGTTAGATCGTCCAACAGTGAAACTATTTCTGTGCTTTTAAAAATCTATCTAACTTTACGAAGACTGGTCTACGTGTTAGGCCATGGGATAGAATACGAATCTAGGTTGTTATGGCTACACACATCTTCTCTATGACAAACACAGTAACGACTAAAGAGCATGCAACTATTACAAGCATTATCCCTTTGAGCCAATTCAATTATCTGAACATTAATATATCTAATATTAATAATTATTTATTTATTGTTTCGTAAAATGCAGAAATATAAAAGTCATAAGATATATATATACTTATATCCTTTTGCAATTAGATTTTAATTGGCACATTTGTAAAATTCCTTCGTGATTCGTGACCAGCACTGAACATTATTTTCACCTAATATTGAGCATAATTAAAGTGGTACAATACGTTATCGTTTCATATACGAACGTTTCCCAGCAATAGATTGCACTAAAGACCCTCTAGAGGTGTTGACCTGTAGCGCATCCCATACTAACGGAGTTTGATTCTTAACTCAATATACAAGTAGGTACGACAAGAATCTATTGGCACTCGGATGACATTGACTGGGGAGTCGGGGGGAGCCGGTGGCGAGATTGTGCTAACAGCAATAAAAAGTCCTGTCACAAAGTGATGTTTGTGAAGATCGCGGTGTTAGTTTTCCAACTTTGGCCACGTGCCAGAAGATCCGTATCGTACATGAGTTGACATTTTTTCGTACACACATTGGATACATCATACACACATAATTATACCTAATAATATTATATTAGTATCTAGAGCGTGCCTTCAAACTATCTATTTATTTTTGGATAGGTTCCAGTTAAGAATCAAAGCCGCTACGGACGCGCATGTGAGTTTTCTAGGCTGGGTGATCTTCTTAGAGAACCAAATAGCACAAAAGATTCCATTTCCAAAACAGAATATGCGACTCCAACTTTCCTCATCTCACTTTGGAGTATCCACAGAGTAGCAAATGAAAAACCATCAGGATGCTTAATCCGTTAATTGAGAAGGTTACATCATGAAATCCCCGCAGTCTACGCCGAAGTCCCAGTCGTCGGACGTCCCGGTGGCAGTGTCGTCGTACTCAGCGAGGGCCTGTTCGTATGCTGACGCTTCGTAGGCTGTGACCCCGTCCAACATCGAGCATGCTTGGGAAACGTTGGTGTGGTGCATTATTGGCATTGCGTGAAGCGCAAAATCCTCGCCTTCTTGCGACCATGTCAGACCTGTAAGGTAGATATTAGGCATGTTTTTTTTATTCGTTGACAAGATAGCCCTTGACTGCGATCTCACGTGACATTAAACGTGGGATTGGTAAATATGATACATAAAAATAATGTTCTCCCGACCGAATCCGATCACGGCGGTCAACCTGCTCAGAGATTAGCCGTCTGTACGGGAGATATTATAGTGCACAAGTGTGTACGCAAACACAGGTGCACTTCCTATTCCCTCACTTACGGATCGGCTGGATTTTTTGCATGGGTACAGTTGAGGGTCTGTAGGGCCAACATGCTCGCCAGGAGAAAAATTTTTCTATGCATTTACTGATGAAATGTCATACAAATTCACGAGTAAATGGGTAGACAAAATTTTATCGCAGCGCGCATGCTAGTCCTACTTTACATAGACTTTTTATCCCAGAAAATCAAAGAGTTCAAAAAAAGTGGGTTGAGAAGTGGATAACACTTACGTCCACTCCACACGCCGTTGGGCAGAGTGACCCAGCCCCAGCCCTGCCCCCAGCAGAGCTCGTGGTCGAGCTGCCCCGCCAGTGGCACCTGCCGCTTGATGACGGCCACCAGGCCGCGCCCGTCCAGCGCGCCCGCCGTGCTGCGCGAGCGCGCGTACATTTCCGATGACGTCGTCGCTGCGAAGGCAAGGGATAAGCGATGTCCATTTAGGGTTCCATACCAACAATATTAGGGGGTAGTCACAGTAATATTCTAAAGGCGAAAGTTTGTGTGCATGCGAGAGTTTGTTACTCCTTCACGCCACAACAAATGAACTTATTTGGATGAAATTTGGAATGGAGATAGCCCAAGATTAACACATAGGCTATATATTTTTATCCCGGAAAATTAAAGATATCCTGCGGAAATTAAAAAACTTAATCCACGCGGAAGAAATCGGGGCCATCGTCTATGTTCATAATATACTACCCCCAATATTTTTGAAAGACCTATCCAACGATTTTTCACATAATTCAATAGACGAGAAAAACCCAAAAAAAAAAAGATTTAATTTCACAACTGTGTAGAAATCCACGCTGACGCGACGGGTCGTGGGCATTAGGTATTTAATAAAAAAATATATTTTTCCACACGTATAAATCCCTAATTGCTTTCCTCAGGTTGCGATGTCAAAAAAAAAACGCGAAAAATGAAAAGTCATGCGGGCAATGACCCGTTCGGATGTTGGACGCGGGGTGCTTTTGTTTTCCGAGATCAAATACCCATTTTCGAATTATACGAGTATAATAACATGTTCAAAAAGGTCACTAAACTTATTAACACCGTAAAGGTTTATAAATGTGTTTAATAATATAAAAGTAAAAATTCTTTTTACAAAACCGACTTCAAACGCCACTTCAAAGTATATCAATTGTACCTATAAAAAGAGTTCCCTTGATTTCTCCAGGATCCCATCATCAGAGCCCAACCTAATAACACTGGGAAGTACAGCCTTTCATACAAAAAAAGAATTTTCCAAATCGTTCCAGGCGTCTTCGAGTAATCGGGGAACATACCTGCATAAAAATTAAAAATATAATAAAAAAAGATTCCGACGAATTGAGAACCTTTTTTGGAAATAGGTTGGAACGCTACTTCAAAATGTAAATCTTAAAGTTGCATGTAATGCAGTGCCCCAATCTCAATATAAACTTGCATGACAATGTCTGAGAATACAAATTAATTCCTCTTCAAGGAACATAACAATAAATTAATTTAGTTTCCAAACTTAAATGGAATTGCTTTCTTGTTAATATATCTGTTTATGAACAAACTACAGTACACACCGTTTACAGGGGCACGTAGTATTCGGACGACTTGATAACCTCCTCCTTTTTGGAAGTCGGTAAAAAATATCGAAAAAGTTTAACGATAAAATCATTATCAACATTATATTTTTAAAGTAGATACAAAGATAGAGTTAGGGATTTGCGCTAGTATTTTGCGTAGACAGAGGGTGCTGAAGGTATTGTTTTAAGCGATTTAATGCGACATGGCTTATGCATTAGCAGTTTAGAAGTATCTACCCTATACCGAGTTACCGACCCTTTCGAAACTCCAAAGTTCGGGTCTGGTGGACCTTTTTTGTCGCTTTATATCCAAATACTTAAGTTTGAAAATGTTGTAAGTTCAGAAATATGTGTTTTTCCGCGATCCCGTTAGGTTATTTTTAACAGACTTCAAAAAAAGGAGGATGTTCTCAATTCGTCGGGATCTTTTATTTAATGTATGTTCCCCGATTACTCGAAGATACCTGGACGGATTTGGAAAATTCTCTTTTTATTTGAAAGGGTATATTTCCCAGGTGGTTCCATTGTCATCAGGTCAGGATTTGATCATGGGATCCTGGAGAAATCGAGGGAACTCTCCTTTAATAGGCACAATTGATTTACTTTGTAGTGGCGTTTGAAGTCGGTTTTTGAAAAGAATTTTTATTGTCAGTCTAAGATGGTAGCGGGCTAACTTGGCAGTGTACATTTAATCTATACCCCCTCATCGGTTTCTACTCGCCATCGTACCGGAACGCTAAATCGCTTGGCGGCACGTCTTTGACGGTAGGGTGGTAACTAGCCACGGCCAAAGCCTCCCACCAGACCAAACCAGAGACAATTCAGAAATTATAAATTCCCAAATTGCCCGCCAGGAATCGAAACCGAGACCTCCCAGTCATAAGACCACAGTGGTCACCACCATGCCAGGGAGGTCTTATTGCGACAGATTTCCTTCACCGTTTTCGGGTAAACGTTAATTTTCATACGTCTATTCATATAGGGTTCACTAAATACCTACTTAATCCTAATTGCAGTCTCCGATAGCCGTCGCAATAAAGCCGTATTCAGAGGATGAGGGAAACGTCTTCCATTATAATCCTCGTAATAACTCCGGATCAGGGTGTATTTAATAATGGCTTTGGTTTAATATGGCTTTTCGGTACGTGCCTTGGGACTAACGAATCGGCTTTTTGAATTTAGAATAGAACAGAATATCGTTTATTCATTGACATTACATAATACCTACACAAAAATGAAATAGGTACACTTCCTACAGAATTACTTAAAATATAACTTAACTAGTGTCTACTATGTTATGCCAATAAATGGATCCTAGCTCAGCTCAATGCTGTGGATACAGATGTAACCAGCTTAGGGGATGTCATAGTAGCTATTTGTATGCCCAATCCGATCCGTCCGTGCGATCCGTTGTGCGTTAATAGATCAGTCAGTCACTTCCTCCTTTCATGTACGAGTAGTTATATAAGAAGAAGAAGATAGAAGATTTAAGAAAAACTTACGTCGCACTCTGACTGTAGGTTTTTTGAAGGCGGTTCGGAGATACGGCATCGACATCACCAGCTCGATGTGAGGCGGTGGGGGCAGCTGGAACAGGGTTACATGGATCTCTTAATGCAGTACATACGCTACAATGTTATTTTTTTGTTAAAACATTAAAAACTAGTGGTTCGCCCCGAACTGAGACCTCGCGATATCCCATAATTCCCAAAAGTTTTAATTATATATTGTAATAATTAACTTTTAACATTAGACGCAATAAAAAAAATAATAGTTGACATAAAACTGTTTTACTGACACAGCGCCATCTATTAGCATTATAGTGAAGCTATTAGCTTCACAATAATGCTAATAGATGGCGCATTAAAATTAAATAATTTCGTTTCTTTATAACATTTATCTAATTTTAGTATTTGTTGTTCAAGTACAGGATATAACTGAATTTTCAACCAAGTTTCACGTTCTAATATTCAGTAATTCAGAAGTTATAGGGCTCTGACAGACATTTATACGGACACACTTCTCTGTCTAGTAGGCAAGCGCCCTAGTTGACTCAGAGAACTCGCTTCGCTCGTTCAATAATTAACACGGGTGTACCTTACACTTAAAAGAAGACTTCAGCCACGGTTATTGTAAATAGTTTTGAATATACAGTGGATTTTATTTATTACGACCTTGGTTGTAGCGACCATTTGTCTATAGCGACGTTAAATCTCAGTCCCTTGAATTAAAGCATACTTTAGTATGTACAAACATATGGCTATAGCGACTTTGGATGTAACGTCGAGTTCGGGTGTAGCGACTGTTTTTATTGAATAGTTTGTAATAAATTCTTGGAAATCCCAAGCAGATGTTGCGACCGGAGTCGGCCGCCAAAGATACAAAAGAGCTTTCTTATCTTTTGTTTACATCCATACAGATGGTCAGCAATCTTTACTTTTTGTTTATAAATATTAGCTAGATAATTAGGTAGGTAAGCGTGCAAATTGGTATTCAGAGTAGCAACTGTGTACTTTTGAATAAGTATGGCTCCTAGACGCACGTTTACTGTTAAAGAAAAGGCGGAAATCATTTCAAAATTGAAAAATGGTGCAAACAATGCTGATTTGAAATTTGAAATGAATATAAACCATGAACATGTCTGTATCTTTTTGCCTTTGCCTGTAACGACATCCGGATGTAACGACGAAATAACAGTGGTCCCTTCATCGTTGTTATAGCCGAAATCCACTGTATTAATTAATTTTACCAGACACCGCCGAAGAAGACATGTGACTATGTAGTTGGAGTGTAGTGGGAGTTTTTTAGCATCTGGATACTCACTACATAACTGTCTGTCTATGCTAGATCTAGGTTTATCGATAACAAGATCGCTACTACACAGCTACTGATAAAAAACACTTACTGTTTTTGTTATTGCAGCCATCCATTCTCTTTGAAAGCATTGAAACAAAAACAACTGATTATTTAATTATAGTTAAAAATTATACTCAATTAAAACTATCATAATGCCCATCTGCGTCTCGTTTATCTGGACAGAAGAATTTAATTAAAGCCAATTTCCTTTGGAACAAGTCCCAGATATTCCCGACCAGTTCAAGCGCCTCGAAAAATAAAGAAGCCTTCGCTAACAGAGAAATAAAATGTCATTTACAATTTCAAGACGTCCTCCGAAGTTTCCTTTGCATATAAATGAAGAAAGCACCCAGATAAGTAGATAAACCTTTGCGGAATCTTAAAACATCTTTAGACCGAGGAAATAAAGAAAAGGACAAAGGACGCCATTTTGTTAATGATTCCTTGCGATGTTTTAATTAGATTTTGAATTATACCCGTTTTCAGTAATTATACTAAAATCATCCCATAATTAGCATCATCGTATAATCGTATAATTAGCAAGAAGTCTTGTAGAAGTTCACTTAAGTAGGTATAGCCACCAAGCGCCTTACCACCTCCTTACCTAAAGATATTTTCATTTCAGTTTACGGTTTAAGATTAATTTTCACGTACGTTTTTCATAAAGGTTGATAAAAAAATTAAATAATTATATTATCAGTAAAAAATAATTTGATTAAAATGTTTCAGACAGAAATGTTTGAGACACTTTTATTATAAACTTCGGATCCAATACAGCACCTATCTATCTATTACCTAAAAAAATGACAATTTACAAAAAAAAACATCGTAGTCCCAATAAGTGCCTGAGTGCAGATCTTACATACAGAGAAGCGTTATAAGGCCATAGACCACCACGCTTATGAAAATTGACAGATTTCTCACACCTTTGAGAACATTAACGAGAATTCGCAGGCGTGCAGATCAATTTATAGAATAAAATATTTATTTATTAGGTACTTAGCCCTCCCTTGTGTGGTTGAACGTCTGACTTGACGTGCACATACATTACATTATTTAATTCTATTTATTATCTGTCACTGGTACGCGTATTTAGGTGTCTGGCGGAGTCGAAGTTTCCCGTTATTTATCGTTCACGTCGGGCGTCGAAACCGCTCAATTTGTCACGGCCCTTAATTCCGTTCCAGCTCAATGCGCGCCCTACAAGTTCACGATATACTAGGGTTACTACTTTTAGGCACAATACCACCAAAAGTCCATACCAAAAACACATATACACACACGCACGCGTGCACACACACACTCACACGCACACACACACACTGCACGAAGTTGATCATTATTTTTTAAAGTTATACTATTAGGGAAGCAAGTGATTTCCACAATACAGGGAATCCTAGTAATCTCAATTCTCAAGACTGGGGCTGTCTGAAATCGAACTCTGAACCCCCTGAAAAGGAGGTTAAAGTCTTAACAAGGTGCATTTACTACTAGCGCTGTATACGATGTACCTACTCGCCAATTAATCTCTACTATTGTCCAGGAGCAAATATGGAGAGTCAAATAAAATTCTTGCGTTATTCCCGAGGATGAGAAAGTTTGGGGAATCAGGTTTGGTGAATCATACACGGAAAATTTCGAAGCTCTGCACGAGTTCTAACTTCCACCGCAAGGGAGAGTGTTTACTTTATTATATAAGGGGTTATTCTTGGGTTGCTCGGATGCACGTTGCTTCGGTCAAATATCCCAGAGGAACGTGCATGTCTAAATTACAACATGGGGTTATTCAAGGGGCGGACCAACAAACTCCTGAAAATGTTCATGGGCGGCGATAATCATTTAACATCAGGTGATCCGCCTGCTCGTTTGCTTGCTAAAAATATTAAAAAAAAAAAATGTCGTCCAAGCTCGTACATACGGGTCGGCATTGTCCTCAAAAATATATTGAGATAATATAGAATGTTTTTTCAAAAAATTAATATTCTTTGAAAAAAAAAAACCAATCATGAAAGCCAATCTGAATTAGAGTAGATAAAATTTTCTCTCCCCTCCTAATACGCGGAAGGTTGTGTACCTATAGGAGTGGGATACGACAATAGTGCAGGTGGGAGTCGAACCGTCGACCTTTCAGTTTTCAGTCCGCACTTTTTGCTTTTCTCCTGGTCCTACTTCTTAAAAAACCACGCCGTACATGATCGTGGCTTTTATGAAAAATCTACACTCCCTTGTAAATAAATATAAAAAGAAGTTAAGAATTTATTTATATCCACATAAGCATTTAGTGTGATGAAGAGAATTATTATGCTATGTTTTATTTGAATATGTGTAAGAGTCGTTAAACTTGAAAGACGTAATATCTTATTCGTAGTTGGATCAAGCAAAAGAAACTGGGACCATATTTAACGCATTTTTATCAACAGACTGGACTATCGTCCATGACTTCGCCCGCGTCGATTGAAGTTTTTCAATTTCCGCGTAGTTTATTGTCCGGGAGAAAATTTAGCTTATGTGTATTTTTATTGTGATTAATTTATATTGTGATTAATGGGAATGGGAGACGACCCTCAGCAATGACGACGAGAGAGAGAGACTTTAACAAAGTCTCTCTCTATTTACATGGAGTGACTTTACATGGAGGTGGTAACCCTACGCCTGACAGAGGTACCTAAAGCTGAGTAATATACTGGCTGGAAAATATACTTTTCGCGTCCTACGTGATCGCTCTCATAAATTAAGCGTCCCATTTGAACACTCTAGCATAGAACCAATATAATAAGTATTTAGAGTCCACGGCCAGGCCAATATAATAGGTATTTAGAGGCCACGTCAAGTTGGCCGTCGTTACAAAATGAAGTCATACTGTAAACACGACTACGACGGAAGTTTTCTTCTGTGAAGAAAGCTTCCGTCGTCGCTAACAATCGTTAGCGTATCGTTTTCGGGCAAACGTTGAAAATAATATCCACAGTGGATAGGTATACTTATAGGAATATACTTCTCCTTTCCCCTGTATGCTTTAGCATAGGGAGAAGATAAAATGATATTTCTTGTCAGTGGATAAAATTGAAGATAAAACGAGACGCTGGCGACCGCTGGATACAAGAGGTCATGAAGTGTGGAAAGACCTCAGTCCAGGTAAGGACGTCACCGGTTAGGACGTCACCGGTTAAGACGGCGACGGACGACGACGGCTATCAAAGTTATTATCGCTCAAAGAGCACCAGCCGTTCAAAATTACCACCATTACTCTTTGCCGATTCTCGGCATAGTAATGCGATCCTATCTCATTATTTATAATAATTGGGTGGAAGGACGAGGTCGAAATACGAAGCGATTGTTTCCTAGGGGGTGATGTAATTCATCATGTCCCCCCCTTTTCTATTCACGATAGCAAGTCACGGCCTTATTACAAAATCCGTATGGAACTCTCCCGGTTTCCATGTTTAATCTAATTAAGAGCCAGTTTACGTTTATTATTCGCTCTCTGATCTCTCTCGCTCATTCTAATATTTTCAATTATTGTAAAAATCTCAGTGTGCTTTTGACCTAAATGGTTCATTACTATACTTGACAATAATACGGATATTTTAGACATTTTTTTTTTGCAAAAATGCAAAACGTAAACTGGCTCTTAAGTTGCATTGAGTTTTGCACGCAATTTCATTCGTTTATGATGAAATATGAAATTTTGATGAAATGATACATTCAGCATCAGTATATACGAGTACAACCCGAAATATTATGTATCTATAAAATATTAGGTAATAGGTAGGTGCCTACTAAACAACAAAATGTAGAGAGAGTATAGTCATTTTTCATTACTCATACACGGAAAGTAGGTCTGAAGTTGCCTGAGAAGCGGGTTGAAAGTAATACTTTTCAGCCCTAGGGAGAATCGTTTTCAACTGACAGCTGTCAAATAATTAAAAAAACTAGTTGTCACATTTTTATTGGAATTCAAATGAAACACGACATACCCGAGTGCATCCATAGACAAGAAGAAAGATAATGTTCTAATTTTAACATAAACTTTAAATAAATATCTCACCAAAGTTGTTGATTTATGTAAAATAAAGTTCACTCAATTTTCTTTAGCTAATTTCTATTTTTATTTTGACTTTCCTTATATTCGTAATGAAAAGCACAGTGTTTACCTCGGGATAAAGACTTATTTAGTCCCTCGAACTATAGGCCCCCTCGCTACGCTCGGGCGCCAAACCCCGTCTCGGGACTAAATAAGTTACTTTCATCCCTAAGGTAACAATGTACTATTTCATTACTCATACACGGAAAGTAGGTCTGAAGTTGCCTGAGAAGCGGGTTGAAAGTAATACTTTTCAGCCCTAGGGAGAATCGTTTTCAACTGACAGCTGTCAAATAATTAAAAAAAACTAGTTGTCACATTTTTATTGGAATTCAAATGAAACACGACATACCCGAGTGCATCCATAGACAAGAAGAAAGATAGACTTTATTCATAAAGTAAAGACAACTGATTCATAGACATTCATAGACAATCATAGACAATACTTGACTATTAAAAAGCTAAATGCATAGCCCGCCGGCTAGGCCAAAGAAAAAAAAAAGGCGGTAAAGTTCACTCAATTTTCTTTAGCTAATTTCTATTTTTATTTTGACTTTCCTTATATTCGTAATGAAAAGCACAGTGTTTACCTCGGGATAAAGACTTATTTAGTCCCTCGAACTATAGGCCCCCTCGCTACGCTCGGGCGCCAAACCCCGTCTCGGGACTAAATAAGTTACTTTCATCCCTAAGGTAACAATGTACTATTGTATTATGAACTTTACGTTATGTATTACGGTCTGGGATGTGGCCACATTTTTGCTTTGATTTTCTATGGCTTTAATATTGACAAAGGCTAGGCCGTAGAGGAGATTTACTCGCGAATAGCCTATATTGCCGTTAGATCAAACGCACATCAAAACGTGTGGCAAAAGAGACGTGTATAGGTCTATACACACAGAACGTTAAATTTGCAAAATGTTTGATATTACAAAAATTTAAATATGTCAGCATGGACTTTTGGATATAGTAATATGTCGTTTAATATAAGGACACGTCACTTGCAACGTTTCCATAATCTTTTCGTATCACGTTCCGTAAGAGGATTGTCAGCTACGCAAGTTTGATAAAGGGCCTCCGATCTCAGTGACAGGATAGGGCGAAGATAAATAAAACGGTATTATGGTGCGGGCTACAGCCAAAAGAAATGTTGAGCTTTCATAACACGATAAGAACAAAAGAAGAACTCTATTTATCTACTAGCTGATTACCGCGACTTCGTCCGCGTGGAAAAAGTTTAGAGTGCTAATATTCGCGAGAAGTAATGTCCTCTATCTCCAATAATATTTAGTAGATCTTCGCCAAAATCGGAAAAAATATTTCTAATAGTACACAATTTACTTCGATCACAGAAGAAAATGTGATCGAAGACAATTTATAATCAAGAAAGAATTAACAAATTCGGTTTAGATTTGACGAATTTATGTGCCACAATCAATAAAAACTTTCATCCCCTATCCCGGATAAACCTTATTGCTTATCAGGATAAAAAGTATCTTAACAGATTATGTAAAAAATATACAATCTAGAAAGCTAACTAAATTTTATGCATACGGAAATGTTTCATATAGGTTACAAACATCTACCACAGGAACCAATAGTATATTCATAGAGTAAAAAGATCTAGCTATCCATCACTGAAGGAAGTGATCTAGTTCATCATTGGATTGTTTATTGAGGTAAGTACTTGCAGTAGTTAACAAAGCTATTTTTTTGTTCGGGAATCGAATGTGGTTTCCTGTTTATCTACAGTTTACCTCATACTAGGCCGGTAAGGTAAACCATGAAATTGAATGGAATTATTAACTTTTACACATAGCTTTTACAGTTTCAGAGGAGAGTAGGTACTCTGCCTGCAATCGGTGAGGAAGCTGCTACAAAACTCGATAAGATTATTGTCGCTTTTCCTTTCGCTACCCTACATTACAATGTTAGGTACGGTATAAATATCTACCTACATGAAGGTTCGGATAATAACTACGAGTACAGTATGCGGGCAGCATATTAAATAGACCGAAGTAAGTTAACCACAATATTGCTCTAAAGTTAAACTAACGTAATCTCAGTTAATTTATTAGAGTTGAATTATTATCAGTTATCACATACATATTATATAGGTCCTAAATTCCTTTATGAACACAAAAATTTATATAGGAGTATGTTTGCATAACATAGACGACAAAGTTCATTACAATATGAAGAAAAACAAAATTATTTTTACAAAAATAATTTTGTTTTTCTTCATATTGTAATTTTGGAAAATAAGGTGAAATAAAAAATAGTTGAGCAATTTATAATAAAAAATGCGAAGACAATAGATTTTTTGGTGTGTAAGTATTTCTTCAACAAAATAACTTTGACAAACTACCAACAATATCATAAAACAACTCTTATATTGTGAGGGTCCCTATTATGTATCCTGCGTAAGATTTTATAACCGATAAAGTTTGATAACAAACGACTACGCAAACGACCTTTAAGGATAAAAAGAATCGGATAAGAAAGGGAATAGTCGTAGAAAGGACGCGAAAATAAAAACGAGACACTACAGTAGTTTTGTAAAAAAAAAAAAACAACTTATCTGAAATTGTAAGCTTGATAAAATTTTACTGTAACATGCTTTTTATACGCTTATCAGTTAGGGTTAACGCTATAACGCAACCAGCCCTGGTAGCATGGGTGGGAGAAATTTTATCCCCGGGAAAAGGATAAAACGTTTATCCCCTCGCTTAGCTTTATCCACCGATCGGGCATGGGCACAGCGGTGGAAATAACACTCAGTGGATATACTTATAGAAATATACATCGCCTTCTCCACTGTCGCCATGCTTTAGCATAGGGAAAAGATAATTTTATCCCCTGTCAGTGGATAAAATTGGGGGATAAAACTTTTATCTCCTGCCCATGCTACCGGTGCAGCAGTGTTATAGAAGTCGGCTTTGATAAGGACTGAAACTCGGTTCTCATAGTGAGTATTTGATTAAAATTATTTTATACCGGCTGAAGCTCGCGACTTCGTCCGCGTGGGTTTAGTTTTTAAAATCCCACGGGAACACTTTGATTTTCTAGGATAAAAAGTAGCCTATGTCACTCTCCAGTTCCTCAACTATACCCATGTAAAAAATCACGTCGATACGTAACTCGATGCCCATGTCGTTGATCTGACCAGATATGAGAAGTAGTCGACCCCTCTTGCAGTGATTTCCATACGGCCTCCAGCAGACAGAAATGGTGCAACTTTTGAATTAAGTGGGAGATATCTCGAGGGAGCCACGATCCTCAGAGCTAAAGAACAGACGCGAAAAGAAGAAGATAAGAACTCACTTCATTTCAGCGTCAGACTTCGCCAGCATCCACACGACATGGCCAGGGTTTCTCCGGGAGCCGAGAGCCATGAGCTGGGAAAGCCGAGCGGCCGGCGGGAGCGGCGGCCGCTTGGGAACCTGCCCCGTCCAGCTCGAGATGGCCAGCATCTCAGGACACTCCTTCACCAGATGCTTTTGCGTTGCCATGCACTTGCCCGATGCGTCCTAGCGAACAATAAAATGAAACGTTAGTGTGACGTATTTACGAAGAGCTCGTGAATAAATTGCGTTTTTTCCTCATAAAAGAATTTAAGCCTTACAAATATAAATGCGAAAGTGCGTTTGTTTGTTGGTTTGTCCTTCTATCACAATCGACGTGATTTTTTGCATGGGTATAGTTGAGGAACTAATTGAAAATCAAAGAGTTCGCGCGGGTTTTTTAAAAACTAAATCCACGCGGACGAAGTCATCACGTGCATCAGCTGGTTTGTTTTAAATTAATTAAGTTATTACTTAATCCTAGAAATAAATAAATATTGCAAACTTGAAAATAAAATAACGCCATCCAGGATTATTTTTAGCGCAATTTTATTGATACTTCGTAAAAATAAAGAATGGAAATTACATAAATTCAACCTAGATAGACTGATGGCAACTGCAAGTTGCTTATAAAAGGTCTTCAGATAATGTTTCAGATGTATCTAAGGCTACAGATTTGTTCAGTCTTGCGTGTCAATTTTGTAAAAATGATTGCATCAGTATCACGATCGGAATGGCATCTGATTGGCTGAATTTAAGACGTTCTTGCTGCATCAATGAATTTTAACCAATAGCGGGAAGGTATCTGCCAATCAGAGGTCATTTTTAGAGAATCGACACGCGAATACTCGTTTACAACGCGACTGTGGGTGTTATCACTTATCTTAAAACAAATCTCCAAGGTATTTTAATTACGTAAGTTTAAACTTTAACTGCTCTCTGCCACGTCATTAATTGTTTTAGCGTCAACTCTTCATAAGGGTTCTCACGCACTACGCGGCAACAACCACGACCAAACCACGACTGGTTATGGTCGTGACCACAGCTCGGTCGCTAAAGTTCGTACGGTTAAACGCACGCTCATAGCAAGTTCAAAAAGTTTTGGTCGGAAAGACTAGTCGCGGCGCGCTTTTCTTTAATTTAAAAACCAACCCAGAACTGGCATCGTAAATCTTGAATTCAAATTCAAAAATATTTCATGTAGGCCAACTTGTGGCTCTTATGACAAGTCGAGAATCTACCACCGCGCACCGGTTCAGAATGCTGATTCTGCATAGTAAATCTATCCACTTGATTTTCTACATTACGAAAATGAAATAATATCGACTCACTACTAAGAGTTCAATTTATGAATAAAATATGAAATAATGCATTGTTTTGGGACATTGCTGTGCATCGTAAAGCACCATCCCTTGTAGAGTAACTACATGATCATTGGATAGAATATTGGATAGAATCAGGCGTTACTTTGCGGAAGTTCATGATAAGCAAGAAAAGGCGTTCCTTCGGCGGATTATAGCAGAATAACTAACCTTTTCTAACTACATGATCATTTCCGCTTAGTGCGTGAGGTCCCTAATACTTTTTAGAATCATTTACTTTTTGATAAAGTAAACGAAAACCAAACTTTTAATTGGACTCATCAATTACGATCCAAACAGGACGATAAAAAATACCTATTAAAATTATGAAAAATACCTATTAAAATTATGAAAAACTTAATTTTCCTGTTTAATAACTCAGATTTTTTTAGAGTTGATATTATTATTCTTTATCTAATA
This sequence comes from Hipparchia semele, assembly GCA_933228805.2. NCBI lineage: Eukaryota > Metazoa > Arthropoda > Insecta > Lepidoptera > Nymphalidae > Hipparchia > Hipparchia semele. The sequence continues at coordinate 5,946,130 of OW121725.1, read as the reverse complement.
CAATACATACAATCTTTTAAATTCTTTTAATTTTTCGAACGAAAAGAAATGCTGTGTTTACTTTTAAGTGGTCACTACAGTTAGCAAGGTTTAATTTTAGAGTGTATACCAACCGGTTTTTTTACCGGTAGGTATTTAACCAAAATTTTCCGGTAAATTGAAACCGGTTGTAAGCCCTGCCGTTCACAATGGAAAACTGTTTCCCATTACCAATATCGTAAGTGCCCCGATGAAGCCTGTAATATTTCACAGAACTAAACTCATTGTAATTCCAAACGTTCAGTAAAGCGTTCATTCTATTATGCCGTGGCTCGCGCCCCGCGCCTCCAAGTCATTTTAATTAGAAAACTTTTGAGTTCTGCAATGCAATTTCACCTGGAACCATTGAGTTCAGAACGTGGAGCAACTACCCTCCTTCGATCAGGCGCCAAAATACGAGAACGTGAATGGGATATTCTTAATTCACTCTATTTTATTATCCGACATCAAAAAAGGAGGTTATCAATTCGACAAGTTTGTATGTAATGTTATTGGAACCGCAAAATATTCACATATATGATGTATTTACGTATGTAATTTTTGTCCACACATTGCTTTGAAGCTGCTAATCAAATTATGATCATTCTTTTTTATTTTCTTACATGTACTTCAACTTAGAGTAGTACAATAAAACTTTCATCAGAATTGGTTCAGTAGTTTTTATGATATGGACACATTTCCCTTTTCAGTTATTCTTTATTTCGGTTTATTGTAGTCGGTTTAATTTTTATATTTTTTTCATAATAATTTCAAACCTCAATTAGTCTCACCCCATCATATTTGCAGTTTGCTATTAATCCGACATAACTATGTAATATGTACGAGTATATGCACTTTCTAGTTGTCTTAACATGCGTTGGATTGTATTTATTTGTATTTGTATTGTATTTAGTTGTATTTGTATTGTATTGGACTTAGGAAACTTCATCGTGGAAGCACTGTATATATAGCATAGTTTCATTAACGATTGTAAAAATTTTATTTTTTAAAGAGCAACTGCCGAGTTTCTTGCTGGCTCTTCTCGGCAGGAAAGGCATTCCGAACCAGTGGTAGATTCATTGACAATTCAAAAGTGCTTGTAAAAGCTTATTTGAATAAAAAATATTTCTATTTCTATTTCTATTTCTAGCAGAACTACATCTGTATGGCAATTCAGCTGATGGAAGACGAATTGTAGCGAAAGTTCATCAGAAATGCAAAACTGATTTAATAAGTAAATATTTACTATTTTAACCCAGATTTATATATTGTTTTGAATATTGGATTCGAGGAATTGTGACGAAGTTAAAACCCTCTAGGGGAATGCAAGCCCTACCAATCTCAACAGACCCGCAGAAGTAATTAATCCATCTATTTTTAGTCTAGATTGGAAAAGTTTTACGGACTTTTTGACCTCTATGATGCGAGCCCATAAACTTCTGATAACTAGAAATAAAAATTCTTTTCAAAAAACCGACTTCCAACGCCACTACAAAGTATAAAAATAATTTTATTTTGTACACGTTTGTTGAAGTCGGGCGGGCTTAAATAGAAACGATGAATCCGATACGCGATGCTCGCTCGATTTCAATAAGCGTGTCTTTTATATGTCATAAGATAAGCGTCGCGCATCGATTTCATCGTTTCTAGTTAAGCCCGCCCGACTTCAACAAACGTGTACAAAATAAAATTATTTTTATACTTTGTAGTGGCGTTGGAAGTCGGTTTTTTGAAAAGAATTTTTATTTTAAGCTTTTTAGTGTAACTTGTTCCTGCACTCTTTCTCCCCTCCCTCCAACGCTACGGTACTAATGTAGTATATAGGACCTTCAGTAGGTACTTATTAACAATACACAATTTCTAAAGACCAGGAGCTCCATGATGTAGTTAATGCTTGGTACATACCAACAATCGAATCAATTCGAAAGCAACGGTTCGTAATTCCTCCAACCCTGCAGCATCAGGATTGAGGATCTAGAACCTTGAGCTTTATGATGTAATATATGCTTGGTACCAACAATATCAATTCGTAAGCGATCAGCATCAGTATTGAAGAGCTAGGACCTTGAACTCTACGATGTAGACTATGCTTAATACTAACAATATCAATTCGCAAGCGAAAGTTCCTAAGTCCTCACAGTTTAGGTGGGCAGTACCCCTGCAGCATCAGTATTGAAGAGCTAGGACCTTGAGCTCCACGATGTAGACTATGCTTAATACTAACAATACCAGTTCACAAGCGAAAGTTCCTAAATCCTCACAATTTAGGTGGGCAGAACCCCTGCAGCATCAGTATTGAAGAGCTATTACCTTGAGCTCCACGATGTAGACTATGCTTAATACTAACAATATTAATTCGTAAGCGAAAGTTCCTAAATCCTCACAGTTTAGGCGGGCAGTACCCTGCAGCATCAGGATTGAGGAGCTAGAACCTAGAACTCCATGATGTAGTCTATGTTTATTACATACAATAACAATTCATGATCAACAGTTCCTAAATCCCTACAATTTAGGTGGGCAGTACCCTACAGCATCAGGATTGAGGAGTAGGATCTGGAGCTCTATGATCTAGTATATGCTTGCGCCAAGCATACCAATTCGTAAATGACAGTTCCTAAAGCCCCATAATTTAGGAGGAAAGTACCTCTGCAGCATCAGGCTTGAGGAGTTGAAGGTAAACATTTTTATGGGACCATTTCGCGAGCATTCTCTGTCGATTAAAAAAAAATTCGCGTGAATCGGTTCAGAAACCTCGGAGTAATCGGTGGACATACATAGAAAAAAAAAAAAAAAAAAAAAAGATACCGGCCGAATTGATAACCTCCTCCTTTTTGGAAGTCGGTTAAAGATATTAAAATGGGTACGTAGACCCATTATACCTACAAATGTAATAAGTTGCGAGAGAGTTGTCATATTTATTACTAGAGGTTCCACAATATGGTCCCGCTTTTTTTTTTTCAATATGACGCCTTTGAGTATTTAACTAACGAAGGTAAGGTACACAGTATGATAGTGTAAGTAGTAAGTAGTAAGTTTTGGCACATGAGGTTAGCTCCTCCAGTATTATAATATTGTGTCATCTCGCGGGATAACACGATATTTCACAAATATGAAAATAAGGCTTTTTAATTCCTTCGGGAACACTTTAATTTTCCGGGATCAAATGTAGCCTATATGTTAATCATCAGCCAAATCGGTTCATTCGTTGTGCCGCGAAGGAGTAACAACCATGCACACACACACACACACACACACACACATTCACACACGTACACACTTTCGCCTTTATGTGTGATGTGATGTGTTATATTAGTGTGATGTGATCTCTATATCCATCAAATTGCACCCTAACTTCATTATATATACTCAACGTTCGAGTCTCTCACTGAACCCTTCATAAAAATCTTCAATAAGAGATAACTTTACAGAGTAAACGTTCCGTGTAAACTGATTTTGTTTTGGCGATTGGTAAAAGTAAAAGGCTAAAGCGGGTTACTACTATCTACGGCAAATACTCGTATGTAAGTATCTCCTACTATTTAGATCATAACATGCCTGAAACCCCTGAATAAATTAACAGATTTTGAGTTGCTTGCATATTAAGTGGTTAAAGCTTAGTTACAGATTAAACCACCAAAAATTACTAATTTATTCTCAGTGTTCATACCGCGATAGTGAGGATGAAATCTAATTTAAAAAAAACATATTTGAGTTCGGGAATATGTAAAAATAAATAAATAATAATTACTAATGAATAAATAGAGAATTTTATTAGTGCTGCCAAACGTCTCTAACTTGTACACGCGACTCTCTCCAAGTTATTATAACTTTTGTCGCAATAATCTTCCCTTAGTCATGAATGATTTGGAAGATTGTGCGATATTGGAAATCTACCTTGACTCATGTGCTAGGGAAAAACTGCGGGAGTGTTTTCTGATGATTTATCTGAGAAGTTTGGTAATTTATTTAGGTAGATAACGACGATGTAACGTCGAACGATGTTACTCTGGGAAGTTTTTGATGATCTCTAGCAATGGGGGTGGACTATTCGCTCACCCACTAGGTACTTCTACTAACACTGAGTGTTTTAATTTTAGTTTCATAGCTATTTTTTACCGATCAACTGCATGGTCGACTTTTTATACGACTGCCTAAAAAAAGGAGTAGGTATATTGTTTACAGGGTTCATGTATGTATGTATGTATGTGAGTTCCTATATTCCACCATAACTTCTATACGTCTGAACCGATTTTGATGAATGAGGTATCGTTAGAATCCTTAGCTTATTCCGGGTTAAAAAAAAATTGATGGGGTGACCATGGTCCTACATTAAAGACTGAAGTTGAAAAAAAAATTTCGAAAATAAGATTAAGTAAGTATATAATCATTATCTAGAAAATGATGAGTAGATTCTAAAAATATATAACATTATAGCTCAATATCCCGTGATTCACAAAAAAATATCATTTAAAAATGTGAATAAGATTCCAAAGGCACTGTAGTATTTTTAACTTTTTAGTTCGTTTTTTGGCTGGGCAGTCGTATTTTTTTAATATTTTTAATTACTAATATAATAAGTGCAAAAGTGTGGTTTTTTTTCGTTGGTTTTTCCTCTAATCACGCAGCAACGGAGCAACGCATCAACCATTTCGACCCGTTCGTAAATCCAGTTTTAAAATCTACCAGATTCACATTTTCCCTAAGAAGTTCTTAAATTATGGTTGAAATAAAGCATATTTTTATCCTTATGAAAAGCCAGCGAGCTGAGTAAAAATCAATCAATAGATGTGTCTGCAGGCATTTTGTGTGAGTTAATAAGTGAAAAAGGGTCGTCTATATAATATGCTTAGTTGTCTTGAATTTAATCTTGATTGTATGGTAATATTTATGATTAGATAGGTAGGTGCAATGGCGTGTAGAATCCGATTACCGACACCTGCCATACCTTTCAAATTAGCCCGCTACCATCTTAGACTGCATCGACTATGTTGTGAACGAATAGTAAAAAAAAGGAAGAGTAGGTACGATTATTTTTATTTCTTTAACGTATGTATTCGTATACAATACCGAGAGCATTCTCGTACCTACTCTAAAAAGATTAGGTACCTACTCTACATCTGCCTTGCACTCTCTTTTCATCGTTATATGTATTAAAAGTTAGTACTCATTTAAAAAGAAAGCTAACTAACAAGTATTTAAAATTAAAAAGACGTGTGGCACTCGGGGACTGCCGCGGTAAAGCTATTGCATAGCATTTTTTATCAACGCCATCTAGCGGTGAGAGGAGTCCCGTGTCAGGTTATTTTCGTTACGGAATTTCTGGATTCGGTCTCCACGCTCAAGGCCCGCGATAGAAGCTATGCAATAGCTTAATGATATGCTAAATGAAAATATTGAAAACGGATTTTTTTCTCTGATCTTTACTTCTAACAGTTAAAGTTCTGTAAAAACTGTTATCATTCGTAAAAAAACCACCCAGAGAAGACTATAGTAACCTCCTTCCTATATATCTAATCAAAGGTAAGCAGGCCGAAATCGGCCCATCCATTAGGGAGCTACGAGGGAACAGACAGATACATAAATACACAAATACACACGTCAAACTTATAACACTCCTCTTTTTCTGTCAAGGATTAGAAAGAGTAGGTACTTCATTGAACCGCTTAAACACTTGTAAGAATCAAACGCCATAGTCTGATTAAATAAATAACTGCGATGCGAAACCTTAACGAAGACCAGCAGAATAAATTTATAATTAAAATAATGTCTGTGCGCGACTTCATCCCTCATCCCTGTGTCATCCACAAGCGGGTTTTTCCTCGTATTGATGAAGATTTATTCGTGTCAGCCATTTTGTCGACCATCTTGAGTTCATCGCGTATTCCTGTCGCTCACAGTCTAATTAATATTAGCTTTCTTTGCGTCTCCTTATAATATCTTATCATAAATTTTTTCTTTTGTTTTAAAAATTATAAGCGAAGAATTTTCTTATTTGATGCCCTTTCTTTGATATCCATTCATCTTCATTTAGTTTTTTTTTAATTAACCAACTCTATTACTTTCACTATACTTACAATTGTCGTGAAACTTTGAACTTTAGTCCATGTGATGTGAATCTCCTCATTGCAACGCATAGTAATATTATCTAATAATATCTATTTAAACTTTATTCGGAGACAACTAACACAGAAAATGAATAAAACACCATGCCGCCCTTAAAATTGTTTATACTTTGAATTGTTCCAACTTGTCTCGGTATCCACTCCATTGTAACTTACTTAATACTTACTAACTTACGTATTTCCGTGACAACAAACTGCCGCTACGCTTTCCTGTAACTTGTACTTAATGAACCGATGGCAGAAAATATACATTTTCCATACAAAGCGGGACTAGGACAGAAGGCCTGTGGGGTTAGTATAAGATTTAATTCGATTGATCGTATTCGTATACTATGACATTAGCGTCAAAGTAAAATGAACTATAACCAGATAAAATTAGAGCTCAATTTCGTGCATGCATTCTTATACTTTTACGTATACGGATACGCTCCAAACTGAAATCGGTTGTACTGAATTTGTGACTTTAAATCAATAACTTTAAGGTTCATTTTACTTTGACGCTAATGTCATAGTATACGAATACGATCAATTGCGTTAAATCTTGTACTAACCCTACTGAACGTAATATTTTCCTTGGCTAACTTTTACGGCACGGGGAATAAAAGACGAGATAAAGCTGATGTATGCTGTGTTTTCTTCGTAACATCGCTTGCCGATAAGTTTATGCATGGAAACAATACTTCGAGGACAATATTCGAATGTCTCTCTGAAAAAAATGTCTTTTTTATACCGAGGTAAACAATGAAATACCGATCTTTCGCGAATACAGCTTGATATTATCTACTTTGGGGTTTTAACACTAGATTAAGATAATTGGCGCCACAATTCCACTTTTGTCGAGAAAATTTACCTAAATAAACGAAGTTCAACTTATACCAATATGAAAAATGCGGAAGTGTTTTTTAAGCTATTGCATAGCTTCTATCGCGGGCCTTGAGCGTGAAGACCGAATCCAGAAATTCCGTAACGAAAATACCCTGACACTCCAAGACACGGACTGCTCTCACCGCTAGGTGGCGTTGATAAAAAATGCTATGCAATAGCTTTACCAGTCCCCGAGTGCCACACGTCTTTTTTTTTAAATGTGTTCCTCCCTTTTTTCCTCCGACAAGGTAATCTAGATAGTCTGCGTTAGTTTGTTGGTTTGTCCTTCAATCACGCAGCAACGCATAACGTGATTTTTGCCTTGAGTATAGATATTAAGCTTTGGAGAGTGGTATCGGTGATCATTTATCCCGGAATAACAGAGTTTCTCAAGGATTTTCAAAACCTAACCCCACGTGGATGAAGTCTTCTTTCGTAGAACGTGATCCAGATCGATTGAAGGTGTCAAGTGTTTTTCAGAGAACGGATGATAAACGAGTTTCTCGGCATTCAATTATTGAGAAGGTTAGCTTTTTCTCAGCAAGACACCTGTTCCAGTGATCTTCGGGTTTTTAAACTGCTCCTAATATTCGACGATTTTCAATTTTTTAAAATGATACGTATGAAGAGGAGAATTTTCAATAAATTACATAATTAGCAATATATAAGTATACCTACTAGCTGATGCCCGCGACTTCGTCCGCGTGTATTTAATTTTTAAAATTCCTCGGGAACTCTTTGATTTTCCGGGATAAAATGGATACGTTGGACAAGTCAGGCATCACCTTTATTTTTATCAAGACTTCGTCTTGGATTTAGTTTTCATAAATCCCGCGGGAACACTTTGATTGGCCTATGTCACTAGCAGGTCCTCAATTATACCCATGCAAAAAATCACGTCGATCTGTAGCTCTGTTGCAGCGTTATGAAGGAAAAACTAACAAACCAACAAACAAACACACATTCGCATTTATAATAATAGTACTAAGAATACATAACAGGTACAAATTATCAAAACATAATTACACCAAAACAAACAGTATACCAAACTTAATCGCAGCAATGATGGTTTGTAAGACCCTTCAATTTTTGACGACCTCCCTGGCACATGGTGAGCGCTGTGGTCTTATAACTGGGAGGTCTCGGGTTCGATTCCCGGCGGGGGCAATTTAGGAATTTATAATTTCTAAATTTTCTCTGGTCTAGTCTGGTGGGAGGCTTTGGCCGTGGCTAGTTAGCACCCTACCGTCAAAGACGTGCCGCCAAGCGATTTAGCGTTCCGGCACGATGGCGTGTAGAAACCGATTAGGGGTATGGGTTGAATTTACACTGCTATACCCCTTCCAAGTTAGTCACCTTAGACTGCATCGTCACTTACCATCTGGTGAGTTCGCAGTCAAGAGCAGTCATCGAATAAATAAAAAAAACTAGTAGGAAATGAGCTGATGATCTTCAAACGCTTGAGCAGATCTTCATTAACTATATCTAAGATCCACCTCGAATACGTTAGCTTTCAAACAGAACAAACAGCATCAAAATCGGTCCATTCGTTAGCGCGCTACGAGGACACAGGGCTGATTTGTGGTTCAATCACGACGTAACAGAGCAACCGATCGACGTGATTTATTGCGTGGGTAAAGTTGAGGACCTGGCGAGTGACACAGGCTAATCAAAGAGTTCCAGCGGGATTTTTGAAAACTAAATCCAAGACGAAGTTGCGGGCATCAACTTGATGAAAATAAAGGTGATGCCTGACTTGTCCAACGTATTCGTCGCACGTTGTGTATGCCTTAGCCCTTATATTCGAGTTGTTACAACTCGTTGTAAATCTTTTCAAGGGTGAATTCGTTTTCAAATTAAATTGGAGCGCTTCTTTGATGAAAATTCTTTCCAAAACAATTTGCTGGGTATCGGTGTTAATTATTGATGCGTAAAATTTTAATTAGGTAAGTACCTACTTATTTATTATAAAAATAATACAATTTTAATATTTAGGACCTATTTCACCACCGCCAATTATACTTTCAACTCACGAGGGCGCGTGGCTCATAGTTGTGTGCGTGTCGTATCTGTATAAGTGTGTGTTCTTTATTCTTTATTCACACATAACAAAAATCAAAATATATACATATATTCTTTGCGCCTCTAAGTCTCATGACTTGTTGAGGCGCTGACGAGAGCCGAACGAGAGCTTGCTCGCGCCTGAAATACAAGAAGTGAAATAAAACTTTTCTTAATTGGTATAATATTTTATCCATCTTCGGTCTGATAATGTAGTTGGGAGGGAGTTGATCATAGAAACTTTTCCAAATTACTACTAAAAAGATTTTTTTTCTACAATTTATTACTTTGAGTATGGGGCACTGAAACGATACACGGCAAATGGCAATATGTAAGTACATTGTACTTGTATGTGAGGGTGTGTGGGCATTGGGGGGGGCGCATTAGGTATGGGACGGGAAGGGAGAGCTGAGTATTAAGGGGGAAGACGACAGGAACAGGGGAAGGGGGAGAAGAGGTTGTAATTAAATTTGTCATTCTGTATCCACTGTCACTGAAAAAAAGTAATCAATCAGGACTCAGAACATCGCGTAAAGCCCGAAACACACACAACTCTCAAGCCTTTGACGCGTGACGGAAACTGTACGGCAGGATATCCCATATACTATCAGACGAGGTGATTCTGTACAGGGTTTAAATAAGACTGAATCCGTCGAATAAATCTTTCGCCAAACGTTGGAACAGCCAGGTTGAATCGTTCCGCAAATATGGAAGTGATATGGAACAAATCCTTCCGTCATCAGACGAGGCAATTAACTGTATGACGCAGCGCAGGTCATACGAGTACAGCAGCGCGTGAAGGTGACGTCACGCGACTGCATCGACGCAGTTCCGCAGGTTTCGCCGAGTGAACGCTTTCATAAAGTCCCTTGCTATCTCGTTACGTTATTTACAAGAGCGTACTTTTGGATGAGGCAATGTGTTATGATTCTTATTCCCATTCGGGTTGTCAGCTAGCTGATGACATCGCCCGCGTGAATTTAAGTCTTTAAAAATTCCGTGATAAACCTACACTTAGGTAGATTTTTTCAGAATAGAAACTGGCCTAGATCATTTCTTTTATCATCTTCTACCTACATGTAAAAGTCCCGTCAGTATTTGTTCAGTCATTCAAGATTAGCGTGAACGTTCAGATCTGAATCGACAGTCCGACAAAACTTTAGAATCACCCGTTTGGGATGTGCCACTTGTATCTTTCAAATAATCATATGAGTTTTAAGCGCAAGTTCCATCGCGAATTGACTATCTAAGTAAGCTTAGTGTCTAGCGAAATATAAAGCTAAGCTAAGTCGGTTAACTAAAGTGTAAATTTGTCTAACGACTGCAGTTAAAAAGCTTCACTTGCTTGCGAGTCTAAAGCAGCCCCTCACTGGTCAATATCTTTTGAACCTTGTTTTAGCACTAAACTAAGCTAAGCTAAGCTAGTTTAGTTGACGGTTCGGTTAGCCGCTTACGCCGGTTGTTTCGAAATCACAAACACGTCAATTTTACTTATTTGTGTAGTTTTGTGCTGTAGGTATATTGATTTTGTCGGAGCTCTTGCCCCGGGGAGCGAAGTTTCCCAATCAACAAATCGAAAGCCGTCGTAAGTTGAATGAGCACTTTATCGAGTGTATGATTTTGTTTCTCTTTGCAAATTGGTCGAGTAGGTAAAGCCTGCAGGCGTGTAGCAGATCTTCCATCCTTACTAGTATTATAAATGCGAATGTGTGTTTGTTTGTTAGTTTGACCTTCAATAACGCTGCAACAGAGCTACAAATCAACGCGATTTTTTGCATGGTATAGATGAGGACCTAGAGAGTGACATAGGCTTTTATCCCGGTAAATCAGAGAGATCACGCGGGATTTTAAAAACTAAATCCACGCGGATGAAGTCGCGGGTATGAGCTAGTGCAAAATGGTGAAGCTCGGGCATAGAAGGATTGATGATCGTTGGGATACCAAGGTGCTGAAGTGGCGACCCCGTAACGAAAAGTGGAGAGCTGGTAGATCCACCACTAGGTGAACCGAAATCATACAAGTCGCATGAAGCCGCTTTATGCCTACAGGTTTAGGTGGCCTAAGACCGAGGCCTGTGGAAGCCATACAAGAAACCTTTGTCCAGTAGTGGGCGTATATCGGTTGATGAAGTAGAAGGAGAAGCTTGGACGTAATCTGCCCATTCGTTAGTCGTGTGGTTAGCTGGATTTGTGTCGTGTTGCGTTGTTCGTGCATTTGAATGGGCCAAGAAATCCCTAAGTCTATAATGGCCCAGTTCAAGAATGCCATATGTCCATTTTTGCTGTTTTGGAAAATGGACTTAAGGACTTCTTGAGCTGGGCCATTCTGGACTTAGGGACTTCTTAAGTAAGGCAGGGGCACCCAAATATTTTTTTATTGTACATCCTATCCTTTCAGAAGGGAAGCGTGCTAAAAAAACTTTGGAAACCCCTGCTTTAGCGTGAGAGAAAGTAGAAAGAGACGATACGTTTGCAATATGGCTAGGGCAGCTCATGACCTTCAATCACCTGAGCAGATCTTTACAAATTATCCAAGATCCAACTAAATCACCTTAGCTGTCCAACTGAAAAAACGCATCAAAATTAGTCCGTTAGGGAAGTACAGATCCACGTCAAACTTATAACACCTCTCTTTTTTCGCGATAATAATATAAAGAATTTCGTTTTGCCTTACAGTATTCACGTAATTCTGTAAAGTAACGCTTGCTTCTCCAATATTCCTAACAAGCGGATTGTAGCCGGAACAAATACCTACACCAAATCAACTACACAATAGTCCAGCATGCAAACAGTGCACTGACCTTGAACCAGGCCATAGTGGAGTCGTCGTACAGCACCACCCACTCCTCCGTCCACGTGTTCCACAAGTATTTCCCTGTAACAATACCGTTTACGTTCACACTTCATGTTGCTGTCGAAAGTGTCATACGAACACTTTCAATTTTCAATTTTTTTTTCTATGTATGTTCCCCGATTACTCGAAGGCAAGTGGACCGATTTGGAAAATTCTTTTTTTGTTTGAAAGGGTACACTTTCCAGGTGGTCCCATTGTCATCTGGTCAGGATCTGATGATGGGATCCTGGAGAAAAAGGAGGAGGTTCTCAATTCGTCGGAATATTTTTTTCTGTGTATGTTCCCCGATTACTCGAAGACGCCTGGACCGATTTGGAAAATTCTTTTTTTGTTTCCCAGGTGATCCCATTTTCATCGGGTCAGGATCTGATGATGGGATCCTGGAGAAATCGAGGGAACTCTTCAAATTTTATAGGCACAATTGATTTATTTTGTAGTGGCGTTTGAGTTCGATTTTATAAAAATAATTTTTACGTTTATATTATGTATCTATCTTTTACTAAATTGTGAATTATTTTTCACTCGATGAAAAGCTTATACTCTTCACTGCGATCCCATATGGTAAGCGAAGTAGACTTTATAATCTGGCTAACTTGGAAGTTCTACAGCAAATTGATTAAACCCACCGCCCCATGTGTGGCTACTGGCTTCGTGCCGGAACGCTAAATCGCTTGGCACGACTTTGCCGGAAGCGCGATAACTAGCAAAACTTTACGTACCCACCTACCCACTCATAATTGTTTGCAGTTAGATTATATGAGCAGTCAGCACATATCAGTGAGTATAAAACGTTATCAGCAGGCCACAAGCCACCACTCACGTTATTGCAGAGATCGGGTCAGATGCTGCGGCTTACAATACCTACCTATGTTATCTTGTACATCTCAAATATCCTTGCTATACCTACTATATAGCGTATACTCTTCTATGTATCATAGAGTACCTTTAGCGAGGTTGTATACAGGGTAATGTATGTGGGGGTTGTTACCGCGGCTCGTTTTAACGCGCTCCGGCACAAGACGTCAATTATTATTATTACCTAATCAGTTGGTTGCGAGACACAGCTTTCAGCTTTGTCGTGCTATCACCCCACAGCCACAACAAGGTTTGTCCTTCAATCACGCAGCAACGGAGCAAAACGGATCGAAGTAATTTTTTCCACAGTTATACTTAGTTAAGGAATCGTGAGCAAAAGTGTAACTTAATTATAAATTATAAACATTAAATATACTAGCTTTTGCCAGCGACTTCATCTGCGTAGATTTTTCTCGGGAACCCTTTGTTATTCCTACATAAAAAGCAGCCATTATCACTCTCCAATCACTCTCCCCGATACCCATGCCTGAAGGACAAACCAATAAGCAAACACACTTTCGTTTCGCATATATGATATTAGTAAAGATTTAAGTAAGGATGCAGCTACGCTAAATCTAAAAGAATAGACTAAGATAATAAACAACAATAACTGGGTAAGTTTTAAATCCTGAACGATCAAGAAAAAAATAATCGTTATATATTACTAGATGATGCCCGCGACTTCGTCCGCGTGGATAAAGGTTTTTTTGATTCCCGCGGGAACTCTTTAATTTTCCGGGATAAAATGTAGCCTATGTAATCCTGGGTATGGGCTATCTCCATTCCAAATTTCAGCCAAATCGGTTCACGCGTTGTGGCGTAAAGGAGTAACAAACATACACATACACACACACATACACATACAAACTTTCGGCTTTATAATATTAGAGTGAAGAGTGATATAAGTATGATTTTTAGGTCAAATCATAAGATTCTTATTGGCGAGTCACAAATCAAAATCCGTCATAAGTCGTAGCTGCCCGAGTGACGGGTGTTGATAACTCGCAAGGGCTGCGAAGGCTTATGAAACTTGCAAGGAACCGTTTATAATAAAAGTTTCTCCGATATATGATAGAGACGAATGTTTTGCCTCTTGTTTCGCAAACAACACCATTATAAGTACTTGAGAGCGCGCGTAATGGTAAATCTTTCGATGCAGATGTGATTTTTACAGCGATAGAAGAAAAAATTAAAAAGGGAAATATAAAAATTAATCTTTTTAGTCTTCAATCAATCAATCAATCTTTTTTTATTTTGCCAGAATATGGTACATGTCATACAATAAAATATAAATATTCTGCCAAACTTACAAAAAAATATACATTAAAAAAATACATGGAAATAATAATATATCAATTAAATTATATGATCTTACTAAGCTCCTAAAGCTAAACGAATGTAAGTAACTAATTTTGAGTCGACGGAAAACTTTTTGAGGTATCTCGCAGCCATGCTTAAAAATACAGCTCGTAGTTATTTAGCTTTTAAAACATTGCAGGTAGTAGGTAGCAAATATTTTACTATATCATTGAACTTAATGCTCCATCTGTTTGTTTGTACTGTTGCGATTGTTTTTAACCGACTTCCAAAAAGGAGGAGGTTATCAATTCGGCCGGTATCTTTTTTTTTTTTTTTTTTTCTATGTATGTCCACCGATTACTCCGAGGTTTCTGGACCGATTCACGAGATTTTTTTTTTAATCGACAGAGGAAGCTCGCGAAATGGTCCCATAAAAATTTTTACCTTCAACTCCTCAAGCCTGATGCTGCAGGGGTATTTCCCCCCTAAATTATGGGACTTTAGGAACCGTCGTTTACGAATTGGTATGCTTGGCCTAAGCATATACTAGATCATAGAGCTCCAGGTCCTACTCTTCAATCCTGATGCTGCAGGGTACTGCCCACTTAAACTGTGAGGATTTAGGAACTTTAGCTTGCGAATTGATATTGTTAGTATCAAGCATATTCTACATCGTGGAATTCAAGGTCCTCGCTCTTCAATACTGATGCTGCAGGGATACTGCCTACCTAAACTGTGAGGATTTAGGAACTGTCGTTTACGAATTGATATTGTTGGTACCAAGCATATACTACATCATAATGCTCAAGGTTCTAGCTCCTCAATCCTGATGCTGCAGAGTTGGAGGAATTACGAACTGACGCTTTCGAATTGATATTGTTGGTACCAAGCATGGACTAGGTTAATCATGGAGCTCCTAGTCCTAGCTCTTGTGTATTGTTAATAAGTACTGTAGGTACCAAGTGTAGAACTACATTAGTACCATAGCGTTGGAGGGAGGGGAGAAAGAGAGCAGGAACAAGCTACACTAAAAAGCTTAAAATAAAAATTCTTTTCAAAAAACCGACTTCAAACGCCACTACAAAGTATAAAAATAATTTTATTTTGTACACGTTTGTTGAAGTCGGGCGGGCTTAACTAGAAACGATGAAATCGATGCGCGACGCTTATCTTATGGTGACATATAAGAGATACGTTTATTGAAATCGGGCGAGCATCGCGTATCGGTTTCATCGTTTCTAGTTAAGCCCGCCCGACTTCAACAAACGTGTACAAAATAAAATTATTTTTATACTTTGTAGTGGCGTTTGAAGTCGGTTTTTTGAAAAGAATTTTTATGTAGCATAGCCGTGCGAAGCCGGGGCGGGTCAACTAGTTTTATATAAACCTATGTTTACTGTGAACATTTTTCTTTTAAAAAATTGGAGCGTATTCCACAGAAAATTGCAGTTCTCCTCGCAGTCATTACTGGAACAGCTGGCGCGGAAAATCGCAGCACTCCGCACGAGCCCGCAACATCTCTTTATACTAAGTTTTTCTTTATTTTGACGTTATCATATCTACCAAATTCTTTAGGGAATATCGCACCTTTAGAATTAAAGTGATCTAATTAAAAATTCAATCTGTGGGCAATGAGCAAAATCATAGTAGTACTCAGTTATGCTACCCAGGTACTGACCTGAAAGTATCAAGCTAATTAACTCAACTTGAGTAGGTTAGGTAGGTATATGAGATAATTTGGCTCGATTCAATAATAATATTATGGAAATATATAAAACCACGAGTAAGTGGTGTCGTAATCGTAAACTTCGAGTTGGTCTTTATGAAGATTAAAGGGAAGATTATGTGTCACCTGCGGCCAAGTTTACGAGCCTTTTGTTATTCCGCTGTCGTCAGCCAATATCTATACGTAGCGTACACGCAAACGGGCCGCTTTTCAATCGCCACCACAGAATGCACATTCTGTGAAAATTTCAAGTATCGACCTATTACGGTTTATGAGATACAGCCCGTTGACAGACGGTCGGATGGATGGACAGCGGAGGCTTAGTAATTTGGGTCCCGTTGGCACCCTTTGGGTACGGAACCCTAAAAAAGTGTATATTCTGTGTACTCCACCGCCATAAGTGACTCGCAAACACTGACATCAAAATGCTAATATGCTGGAATGGTAAATTGACGACGCCGATCACCTTTTTGGCACTGACAGCAACAGAAGTGAGAGTGAAGGTCCAAATAAGTAATATGTGATTTCTGATAAATTATTATGTAGTTGGTACCTTCTCTCTCTTCTCCGTTGGCCGTAAGGGTAAGTGGGAGCGCGTCAAGGCATGCCATCTGTATCCGGATGAGGCACAGGGAAGATAAATTCCTTGCTGGGGGTCTTTTAGTCAGGTTCACTACTCCAGATAAGACCCGCTATCCATCAAAGACGGGCCTCTATTATAGCACCTCATTCACACTTTCAGAATGAGGTTGCAGTTAGCATTCCGTCACCGCCCGGTCATTTGAGCTCGGCCGTACGAAAAATATAATAAGGGTAATTCGCAGTTTGTCTCACCGCAGAGTGGCTCGTCGTCGCTGACATTTACAAATATCCGATAAAACCCAAATAAAGCTCTGTCATTAAGCTCCCATATTGGGCGTATAGAAAAATTAATATCGTAAGTAACGGAGTAGCTTTACTATCGATTATTCATAAAATCTTTGAGTAGCTAAACTTTATTTGTGAAAACATAGCTGCTGATACTGAACTGAAAATCTTAATTAGATCTATGGTTGCGTACCTAGAGACAAGTCAAGTGCCACGTCTATTTCTAGTAGGTACTGTATTTTTTTCAAGATACTTACGTTTGTATCGTAGCATATAACCGCCCTTGATTTGTGTTCCGCCATGTTCTGTAACAAATGATTTCATAATTATTATAGAATAGAATAGAATAGAAATATTTTTTTCATTACTCATACACGGAAAGTAGGTCTGAAGTTGCCTGAGAAGCGGGTTGAAAGTAATACTTTTCAGCCCTAGGGAGAATCGTTTTCAACTGACAGCTGTCAAATAATTAAAAAAAACTAGTTGTCACATTTTTATTGGAATTCAAATGAAACACGACATACCCGAGTGCATCCATAGACAAGAAGAAAGATAGACTTACTTTAAATAAATATCTCACCAAAGTTGTTGATTTATGTAAAATAAAGTTCACTCAATTTTCTTTAGCTAATTTCTATTTTTATTTTGACTTTCCTTATATTCGTAATGAAAAGCACAGTGTTTACCTCGGGATAAAGACTTATTTAGTCCCTCGAACTATAGGCCCCCTCGCTACGCTCGGGCGCCAAACCCCGTCTCGGGACTAAATAAGTTACTTTCATCCCTAAGGTAACAATGTACTATTTCATCATACCAATTCGAAAAACGAATATTGGCTTCAGAGGATAGCGGGAGCAAAATTTAATTTTTAGTCCCATGGGAGTTTTCATTTCTCTCTTCTGATTGGTCCGCGTTCAATAATGGTCAGTTATTACTACTGCAATCGTTGCAGAAATTAAAAAAAACTCGAAATTCAAAAATGTTTGAGCAGCTGTTGTCTTCGATAAGTCACGTGATCATAGAAGGTTGATACTCCTCGCTTTTTCTCATAGGTAATGATGAAAAATAGTGTGTGTCACTCGGGGCCAAATTTTTTGTTCTCGGGCGGCGTATATTGAATTCCTCGCTACGCTCAGGATTCTACTTTAGAATCTTTCACTTCGCTCTGAATTCAAAATAGCGCCCTCGGGGAACAAAAATTTTCTTTGGCCCCATATAACACAAATAACTATTATTCAAATAAACTTTTACAAGTGCTTTTGAATCGTCGATGAATCTACCACTGGTTCGGAAATCGGAATGCTGTTCCTGCTGAGAAGAGCCAGCAATAAACTCGGCGGTTGCTCTTTTAAAAAAATTCTTTTACAATAGGTAACAAAACTATGCTATGCACACAGTGCATCCACAATGAAGTTTCAAAAATGCATAATACCTACATTTGCATGTTACAATCCATCTTAAGACGGGCAGCCATAAAGTAGACCCATTCCCGTTGGCGGCACCCGTTCACGAGCATGATGCATGATCCAGCCGTTGCTTCGCTCAACCATATTTGAGAGAACGTAACAACCCGCACCACACGACGCGCGACGCCACCACAGACATGTTTAAAGAGAGCATGACATACTTAACCCTGCCTATAAGCTCTGCCTGATTTAGTTTTGTCGAACGAAATGAAAGTATGAACTCGCCTCTCGTCATCGGCAAGTCGCGTAGATGGTCTCGCTACGAACAGCTACGAGTTACGACAGTCGACGTGCACGGCTGGTACTACGATCACAACTCGCGTAGCGCATACTTTTTTTTTGTATTTTTGGATTTGATATGACACTTTAAATTACATAATTGAAGTATGTGTAGATATGAAGAAATAGAGCACCGCACGCCCTCTTTATTTCTTCTTGTGGAGAAGTAGAGAGTGCACGTGATGCTTTATTTTTTTACTCTAATAGATAGTCCGATGGAATGGCAATAGATATCAAAATTGATATCATCATGATACATGATCATGATGATTTGATGCATGATCTTAAGGTCTCTCTTAAATAAGAGAGTCATTAATATCAGATAGAGAATCAGTGGCAGGACGGCTTTACACGCTCTCCGAGGTATGGGGTTGTAAGCCAAGCAACTCTGAGCTAGTTACTACATAAAATAATTTCACCGCAGAAAACCCAATAACTTTAAACTAACATGATTAGCAGCCAAATAAGCAATATCAACGACAAGACAATACCAAAATATGACCAATAATAATAAAACGGAGTAGGTACTTAGGTTGTATTAACGCAAACTTCTAATCTAGATCTCGGTTATTAGGCCTTTTTTATATTTTTATTAGGTATACGGTAACATGTATTCCAAACTATTACCAACTCCGAATTAAAGCAGCAGTCACCAGCTGGCATTATAACCGCAGTAATCCATCATTGTTCCTTGTGATCGATAATGCAAATACCTAACTATTTGTTCTATTTTCCCCGGTAAATACGCCTGATCAAACAGGCGTGTTGGTACATTGCATTAGGCATTATATTGGTTTATTGAGTGCAAAGAGATTTAGTAACGGTTACCAATTTCCCGAACGCACCTACTTTGGTCTCAGATCGATGTTTTTCCACGTGATAAAATCGTGAATTAGAATCACGGGCCCTAAATCACACTAATATTATAAAGGCGAAAGTTTATGTGTGTGTGTTGTGTTGTGTGTTTTTGTTTGTTACTTTTTCACGCCACAATGAATGAATTGATTTGGCTGGGAATGGAGAAATGGAGATAGCTCATACCCGGGATTAACAACATAAAACAACAACATTTTAGGCTACATTTTATCCTCCCGCGGTAATCAAAAAGCGGTCGAAGTTAATCTATCATCATCATCATCATCATCATTTTTTTGAAGTCAGTTACAAAGTCAGTTAACTGTAACTGACTTTGTAACCGACTTCAAAAAATCGACCTGGTCGTCTCATATCAAACATTTATTATAAGACTATTTTACAAGGTGATAATATAAGGCAATCTATACTATTATAATAAAGAGAGAGCGCGAATTTTGTGAGTTTGTATGTATGTCCAGAGCAAACTTTGGAACCACTGCACCTATTACAATAATTCTTTTACCATTTCAAAGGTATATTATTCCAGATGGTTATAGGCTATAATTATGTTAATAAATGTATTATGGCTAGATATTATGTGCAAATTTGTTAAAGAAGTCGGAATTTTTTTTGACTCTTAAAGGTTTTCAAGGCGTGCGCTGGGTCATATACTGTTATTGGATGAAAATGATGTATGGGTGAATTGTTCCTCTTAAAGAGTTCTAAAAAAAAGTCAGCGATAGCATATGTCTATATTCTAAGGATAACTTACAGTAACCATTTCTATCTTTCAAATTTTGATTAAAAATAATGAATTATTTTCGAAGCTTCTTTAACCGATGTGATGTCAATCTATATCTAAATAAATATGTTTATTATCGTAAGTATTTAATTTAGAACATATTTGCCCTTTACACAATACAATTTAAATAAATAGCTTAGGAGTTATCGGAAAATTAATATTTCCGCGCGACAAAATAATAAAATGGTGCCGGCTGGTGCGGCGGGGCACGGTGGCGGGTATCGGTGCGGGATATTCGTGTGGTTCCTGTGGTGATCTTATTGACAATCGTCTCCTATAAGAAGCTCACAAGAACAAATATTTAATTTTCAACCCGGACGAAGTCGGCGCGGGCTTCTAGTATACTTATAATACTGGAAAAGATGTTTTGAGTTTATCTCGCATGTTTGTTACGCATGCTCAATGCTCGTGATATCGTTAGCGTCCTTTAATTTTCCTGTTTACCAGCGATGTAGGAGTAATCAACCCAATGTAGTCCCTCCGTTATATAATACTAGCTGTTGCGCGCGACTTCGTCCGCGTCAATTTCTGTTATTATGATCGCGATTAAGAAGTTTTTAAAAGAATACATTTTAAATATGAATAATTTTCCCCGTTTTTGCAACATTTTTCACTGATGCTTCGCTTCTATTGGTCGCAGCGTGATGTTAAATAGCCTAAAGCCTTCCTCGATAAATGGACTATCCAACACAAAAAGAATTTTTCAATTCGAACCAGTAGTTCCTGAGATTAGCGCGTTCAAACAAACAAACTCTTCAGCTTTATATATGTATTAAGTAAAGTATAGATTGTTATCTACTTTCCTCGCGCAGAGGTGAGCGCTGTGGTCTTATAACTGGAAGGTCTCGGGTTCGATAGACACTTGGCCGAAGGACGTGGCTAGTTACAACCCTACCGTCAAACACGTGCCGCTAAACGATTTAAGTAAGCACGAAGTTGTATATTAAGTTATTTATTTATTAGGAAGCGCACGTAGTATACAATGTATTCCTTATTGTAAATTTTAATTATTCATTTTACATCGTACACGGTACACCCCATTTACGGACTAACTCAACATGCAATTAGGTAATTAACTTACAAGTACATAATCAAAAACAAAAACATGAATGATATTATTTAATTAAATGCTTTTTAATTTTACGCTTGAAGATCGATTCTGAGTTCCAAAATATGTCCAAATCTGCTATTTTAAATATATTGTTATAGGACATTACAATTCTGGCCCGGAGAAGTTACGATATGTTTGTTTGTAGTTCCATAAAAATAATCCTATGTATTTTAATAAGCCATATAATAATATAAGCTATGTATTTTAAGTATATATATTTTAAGTATATCTAAGCCTCAATAGCCCAACGGTTAAAGGTACGGACTGAAAAGGTCGCAGGTTCGAACCCCACCCGTTGCACTATAATTGTCGTACCCACTCCTAAGACAAGCTTTCCGCTTATTTGGAGGGGATAGGAGGATATTAGTCAACTTCAGGTTGGCTAACAGCTTTAAAAAAAAAAAAGACGTGTGGCACTCTGGGACAGCCACGGTAAAGGTATTGCATAGCATTTTTTATCAACGCCATCTAGTGGTGAGAGGAGTCCCGTATCAGGTTATTTTCGTTACGGAATTTCTGGATTCGGTCTCCACGCTCAAGGCCCGCGATAGAAGCTATGCAATAGCTTAAAAATATAAGAGAAAATCTCTAAAAGTAAGTAGTAAATAGAACGAGCAAAATGGCTACTTTTAAGAAGTTCACAAATAAGTGCTATATTTATCCGGGACGCAGACATAGTATCCATTTATTTAAGTCCATGAACTTTGGGAAATGGAACGCAACGCCATTGAAGGAATTTATTTTGGAACTTTAAATGGAAGTACGATAATTTGTCGTTTACCCGTTCTTTGAAATCTGAGGTATAGCGTTGTGTTATAGTTATTGCATTCACAAGGGCGCGTGAGCTTTACTTGTGGTTACGTCGTGTACATGCACATTGCGTAAGTGTACGTGTTTGTCGGAGCCCAGGTGGGAGCGGTGAAGGTGCGAGCGAGCTCTCGCTCAAATTTATACAGATACGACACACACACAGCCATGAGCCACGCTCCATCGTGAGTTAAAAGAACTATACTCATGAAGAAAAAAAGAAAAACGAATGTAAATTGTAAATTTAAAACACCCCCGACATGTGAATCTATAGCCGGACTATGTACGATATACCTGACACCCTGTTACCTATTAAGCTATTGCATAGCTTCTATCGCGGGCCAGCGTGGAGACCGAATCCAGAAATTCCGTAACGAAAATAATCTGACACGGGACTCCTCTACGGTGAGCCGCTAGATGGCGTTGATAAAAAATGCTTTGCAATAGCTTTACCGCGGCAGTCCCCGAGTGCCACACGTCTTTTTTTCTTTGTTACATCATCAGATCCTCGATCATCATCTATCTAACACCTACTCATTGAGAAACTCAATTTGGGAATTTATACTTTCTGTAGTGTCTCTGGTCTGGTCTGGTGGGAAACTTTGGCCGTGGCTAGTTGCTACCCTACTGTTAAAGATATGCCGCCAAGCGATTTAGCGTTCCGGCACGAGGGCGTGTAGAAGCCGATTAGGGGACTGCCATACCCCTTCCAAGTTAGCCCGCTACCATCTTAGACTGCATCGTCACTTACCATCAGATGAGATCACAGTCAAGGACTATCATGTTAGTGACTAAAAAAAGAGGACAATACAAAATGAATAGGATCTTTTTAGGCAAGCGCGCTCCATTTTAGGCTGCATCTTACCTTACCATCAGGTGAGATCGCAGTCAAGCGCAAGTTTAAAAAAAATCACCGACCAACTAGCAACAACCCTAGTACCAACATAGGTCGATAATTCCATGCTCAAACCATTAGGGAACGATTGTGCAGCAGTAAACTAACAATATCAGGCAAACAATGGAATCCAGTTTTTATAAATGTTTGCTACATTTTTCACAGTTAGGTACACAGAAAATGGGGCAAACTTTGTTGCATTGTTTTCGCTGCTACCCGAGGATAAAAGGTTGGATATTTGTATCTAAAAGACGGATTATGAGGCACTTTTACTTAGCCGTCTTAGAAGGTTAAAAAATCGCAGGAAACTATTTATTGTTAGGGGTACCTATATGTTATTTGAGGGCACTTGAGGGTAACCCTTTCCGGATCTGGACTCTGAATGTTTGCGGACGGCCTTAAGCTCCAAATCTGCGAACATGTCGAGGGTCAAGGTAACAAAAATATTATGTTTTAGCATCGGACTATAATGCTTTAATGCTCGTTGGTCTAGTGGTTAGCGTTTTCGACTACGGATGACGAGGTCCGGGGTTCGATTCCCGGGTTGGGCCAAAAAATATACTAGTAGATAGGTACTATTAGGTATTCAGTATTCACCCCCTTGCTTCAGAGATCACTTTATCCGTCGTTCCAGCGCCTGATCTCTCTCCGGTCGTGTCGGATTTCCGTCCCATCAGACTATGAGAGTGAAGAAATAGAGAGCGAACCTGTGTCTGCATTCGCACCTGTGCACTATAATATCTCCCACGTAATCTGTGAGGAGTTTGGCCGCCGTGACCTGTTTCGGTTGTAAGGACATTATAGCATAGAATACCTAATAGTACCTAAAGGATTATTGTGAGTAGGTAGCGTCAGTTGTAATTCTGTCGCTCAAGCGTCACACAGACAGATAGACAGATAGACAGAATGATAGAATAAGTGTACTCCTTGGCAACCAGGGTGGCCTGCTAGGCTTCTGGAGAGAGCTGAGATGGTTGGAGTAAAGAACATTGGAAGGATTGGTGCATCACAAACAACAGACCACGACTGGTTTAAGGGCACGATCTTCGACCGCAGTACATTGCGAGCTATTGAAGTGAGGTGCACGAGCCACTTTGTTATGAAAAAAGTAATACAGTCATGATAAAAAAAAGAATACTTTTTAGAAAAAAATTAACGGTAAAATATTCTTCTAAAAGCTTTTGCCTATTTTTTGACATTTTTTTTAGTTTAACTTTAATATACTATAAATAAAACCTGAAAAACAATTAAAAACTACACTGTTTTCGGAATATTATTTGATCGAGTGAAGTTAAAAATATGGACTTTTGAACGGTAAAATAATTTAGGACGTGTATACCACATAAATTTTAAACCTATCAAAACAAAGAATATTTGATTGTTTACTATTGAATCAAAAACAGGCTGTTTTCAGAGATCCTACCATTAAATGTGGAAGCCAACCCAGCATGAAGAAAGAAGAAAGAAAGAATAAGTGTAATGTGAAGTACGGAACCCTAAAACCCTGTAATAATATGCTGGGTGAATAATGGAAGCAGCGTCTATGATTGCGCTTTTATTTTTAATAGCAATCCACATTATTTTACACTTCTACAAATGGGGGTACGCCTTCCCCCATTGTTCTCGTGATTACCCCGAGCAATTTGTTTCGTTCACTATATTCGATTCATTGAAGCTAAAGGAACTATTGTTAATATATATTTTTTCTATTTATTGCGATGTCACAGGGAAATGGAACAAGTTTTATTGTTTTCACTATTGCTAAATTATTGAGCACTTTTTATATGACTGCCTGAAAAAAGGAGTATTTTGTTTTCAGGGTTCATGTATGTATAGAAACTCATTCTATATTCCACCATAAATTCTAAACGACTTAACCAATTTTGATGAATGAGGTATCGTTAGAATCCTTAGTTTATTCCGGGTGACATAAGTGACATACCATTTAAAAATGCAAAAATAAGATTCCAAAGGGCTGTGGTATTTAAATTTTTAGTTCGTTTTTGGCTGGGTAGCCGTGATTTTGAATTTTTTTAATTATAGCTTGCTAGGGCTCTGTAGTAAAATTACAAGGAACTCTTATAGTTTCGCCAAGTCCGGCCGTCCGTCCGTCTGTTTGTCTGTCCACGGCGGCGGAAAAATTGGAGAATCTGTCTGTGATTTCAAAGTAAACCCTTATCACCTAAGTAAAAATCTAACCTACAACCTAGTATTTGAAGTGGAAAATGAAAATGTCTTTGGCTATTCATAAATATTCAAAGGAAAACTAATTAACGCCTATAAGGGTGCGTCCACATCTGGCGAATGTGCCGCGAATGTGCAGCTCGCGAGCCGTTTGCGAGCTGCCCGCGAGCTGCACGCGTGCAGTCACGGCAATGGTCTGGTGCGCCTCTAGCGCAACTCATGCAAGGCTCGTAAAAGGCGTGCGCGCGGCGCGCGATCTGCGCGCACTCAATTCTCGCGCTTACAGTTCCGTTTACTGGCTCAGTACTTCCGAAGACGCGAGCCGCTAGCGCGCCGCCCGCTCGCTGATCGCGTACGGCGCATAGGTTGCGCGCGAACTGCGCGCGGGCGGCGCAGGAGCGGCTCACGAACAAAAATGCACGCGCGCAGCTCGCGGGCAGCTCGCAAACGGCTCGCGAGCTGCACATTCGCGGCACATTCGCCAGATGTGGACGCACCCTTACGTTTTGATATTTTGCGAATTCGTCTACGTAGTCACTCGCAAGTTATTGAATTCAAACTCCTTTTATGTATTTTCTAGAAGCTTTTCTAATACTTAGGAACGTAACATTTTACAGAATATTTTATGGCAATTTTCTTTTCTCCTTCACATGCTTTATTAAAAAGGTCTAAGAAAATCGATTTTCATTCAAAAGCGATCCGTTCCTTTCAAAGTTGCGTGTATTACTACTTATGTAATAAGCTATACAGGTTTTATGTATTAAAACAGGTTGTCGAGGAAGAGAAGCTATTATGTTACGTAGCTATAGATAATACCCATAACCTTTATATTATGGGCTTTATCCAAAACCTTTCACTAAGATTGGAAGGACTTTTTATGTTTCAACTCAGACGCGAAATGCTCATTCCAAGGATGAGGCTTTTCTATAGAAAAACATAATAAATTCGGAACTGGCTGATTCCCACGGATTCGTCCGCATGAATTTGTAATTAATCCCGTGAGATCCTTTTCACTTTCCGCGCATAGATTCAGGATTGGCAGCGTAGCGACTACCCATCGTAAATCTATGTTTCCGGGTTACTTTCCTACCCGTCTACGGTGTGCAAGATATCGAAGTGTTTTGTGCTAGATAACGCTGAACACATAAAATCTGGAACATTGATTCAATCGATGAACTACCGCTAACAAGTACATAGATACGTTCGCTGATGGTAAGTTTTAATTTGAACAGGCTTGATGTGGGACTTTGTCAGTATGGTATTTGTGTTGCCGCACGAATTGAAAACAAATAGGCATCTTTAGCTAAAACGTTTCCATCTCACACTAGCCCAGGTGTCGGTCAGACGCGACATCTGTGCCGATATTGGTTTTATGCTAATATCTATTGACTCAAAAGAGAGGCAGCTCCGCCAGTTCCCATTTTCACAGATAAAATCCAACGGATACTTTATTATCCCCCTTTGAAGGCTCATCCGAAAACGATCTTTTGAAGAATGGAATCATATGATAAAAGACTTAATAACGACTTTCGCTGGCTTCTTGAAATGCTGGGTCTGAGGCCCGATTTAAATAAACCTTAGGTATTTATTACAAAGAAAAAACTTGCTATTTATATATGTAACCAACACTTACCGAGTAATAAAATCAATCATTCCACTTTGTATGCCCCCGTCTTAAGTCTTATGTTATGTATGTTTGTTTTTCGACTTTCTTTTTAAAGTGTTTCGTTGGATTTATTTTATTTTATTTTACTTCATTTTGTTTTTTCAATCTCTAAGGGTCAGTTCAGTCAGAAATCCCAGAGTAATCGGTGGACATACATAGAAAAAAAAAGATAAGTACCGGTCGAATTGATAACCTCCTCCTTTTTGGAAGTCGGTTAAAAAGTCCAAACATGCGTTAACATTGTTGAATAAAGTTTGAAAAGAATTTTCTCAAACATTATATACGAGAAAAGTGGAGTAAGTAAAGATAGGCTACCTTTCATCCTGGAAAATTAATCGTGCATTTTTTTGTTTGGTGCAGTAACCATAAGCAGTGAGAGAGAATGTAAGGTAGAAATAAAATAGGTACCTTTCCGAAGTAAGAAATATGTTGTTTATGGATACATCATACCTACATAGAAATTGAGACGTAATCGATTTATGCTCGTTTTCACCAACCATACCTAAATCATACCCTAAATAGGAGACTCTTTATGTAGGTAGCCCCTAAATAAAATCCCTTATCAAATCATCTAATGTAATATTCAGCTTTAGGTGTACCCTGGTTCGTGAAAACGAAATCGACAGAAATGGTCACCCAACTTAGCTTGGGTAGCCCGTAAAACTCAGAAAACGTCGCGTTGGTGAAAACAGGTGCTGCCACTACACTAAATTAATTCCCGTCCCAATCCCATCAAAAATCGTTATCAATATCGTTAGTAACAATGTTTTCCGGCTTATTGTTTTTCAATATTCTAACTGAACGTTTTTTCATTGTGATTGTGCATTCGTGTCGAAGGAAAGCAATCTGACCCCGGGTGAATTTTTCAATTCAAATAAATAAAATTAGAGTGTCTATTTGTAATATCAAAATAACAGCTTTTTACTAAATGAATATGTAAGTAAATACGCTACTAATAACAAAAAACAATTTTTAAAATTTTTGTCTGTCAATCTGTCTGTTTGTTTGTTGCCGCTAATCTCGGGAACTGATTTTGACAGGACGTTCACTGGTAGATAGCTGATGTTAACAGAAGTAACATGGGCTACTTTTTAACCAACTTTCGAAAAAAGAATAAGGCCTACAAAAAAGGAGCAGGTAATCTGCGCTGCGCTAATGTGCCTTAAACCTCAGCCCGTGTAGGTACGACACTCCTTGAATATTTAATTAAATTGGCATATTCATAATCATATTACAATAGCAAGGAACTTCCAGCGTAGTATCACAAGCCTCTATTGAATTAATTTTAAATGTAGAGTCGACCAATTTGTATAACTACCCGCGGCTAGGCCTATCTTAATTTAAAACTCAATCATTTTGATGAATAAATTGTGTTTGGGCAGTGTAACTTGAGGTCGAATATTAATTTACTAGCTGTCCCCTCGCGACTTCGTCCGCGTGGAATTAGGTTCTTTGAAAATCCCGTGCGGACTCCTGATTTTGTCCGAATAAAAGTAACCTATAACACACTGTCTGCAACCATACCCATCAAAGAATCACGTAGATCCGTTGCTCGATATTAACTTGAAAAATTATGGATTTTCATACAAACATTCAACCCCTATTTAACCCCTTAGGGGGTAGAATTTTTTAAAAGTGTGAAACACTTACTTTTTTGTTTTCAATTTAAAGCCTAAGTACCGAATTTTATGGGTATAGCTTGAAAAATGACGGAGTTTCATACAAACTTTAACCCCCCTTTTTACCCCCTTGGGGGGAGAAATTAAAAAAATGTAAAATACGTAATTCTTTATTTTTAATCAAGAGCCAAAATATCAAGTTTCATAAACGTAACTTGAAAAATAACTTGAAGAACGAAGGACTATTATACAAACATTCAACCCCTATTTAACCCCTTAGGGGGTAGAATTTTTAAAAACTGTGAAACACGTACTTTTTTGTTGTCAATTTAAAGCCTAAATACCGAATTTCATGAGTATAACTCGAAAAATGACGGAGTTTCATACAAACTTTAACCCCCCTTTTTACCCCCTTGGGGGGCGAATTTCGAAAAATCCTTTCTTAGTGCTCGCCTACGTCATAAAAGGAACCTACTGTCAAAATTTCAAGTTTCTAACTTCAGTGGTTTAGGCTGTGCGTTGATCGTCAGTCAGTCAGTCAGTCAGTCAGTCAGTCAGTCAGTCAGTCAGTCAGTCAGTCAGGACAAGCCTTTTTATATAATTATAGATTTAACAGATACTGCGCAAAATACTTATGTACTAAAGTCTAAAATATCGCCGCATGACTTTTCAACTTCTCACCATCAACCTCCCTCTCACCAAAGGTTGCCTGTAGGGCTAACTTGCGTGCCACGATCTATTTAACCCCCGACGCAAAAAGAGGGGTGTTATAAGTTTAATGTGTCTGTGTATCTGTCTGTGGTATCGTAGCTCCCAAACGGATGAACCGGTTTACGTTTAGTTTTTTTTGTGTCATAGATAATTTTATGCCGAGTGTTCTTAGCCATGTTTCATGAAAATCTGTTCAGTCTTTTGAAAATATTTTAATTTCACATGTCGGGGGTGTTTTCAATTTTTAATTGTTACTTGTTTGTCTACGCGTTTACTCGTGAATCTCGAATTTTTACGTTTATCTTGTAATTCTACCTATTAGACAAACCATAAAAACTTTAGTTAATCTACTACGATATTAAGTACACGTTAGATTACTAGAAAAATTAAAAGTCAAATTTTTTCAAATCAAAAGTCACATTTCACTCCTTCATCCACAGGAGATGTTGACTTTAAGTAACAAAATCGCAAAAAATTGAATTGACATAGACACAAACATCAGCTGTTCGTGTATGAACTACTATTTTATCCCTACGTACTATATACGATAACAAGATCAACACCCAGAACGTGGTCTGCACGATAATAGGTATGCCTCGACCCCAAAGTTGCCTACAGGCTACAGGCTATGTACCTACATGTTGTGTGGTGATGTACGTAATTTATCGAATTTGCTATGTAAGCATACATCATGTAATAATATTATGTACTCATTATGGAATGAGTCGATAGTTTGATCGTTTTATTTTGGTTTATATAATATATTTTTTATTTATTTACTGGATGAGTGAAGGGCGATGCGTCATATGTAATATTAACTGTACAGGAGCAAACTGAAAATCAGCGCTGGGTATGAACAATGTCCACTTGTCCAGCATAAAGCTGAGTTTGCTGCCATTTGCTGATTATTAGGCTTGATGTAAGTTTTTTTTTGTTTAATCTTTCTTATAATTATGTATGCCTGACAACTGTAGAAAGCAAGGCAATAAATATTTATTTATTTATTTAGGTACATTTTATATATGTAATAATATTGTTAGCGGTTACTAATAACTGAAAAAAGGAAATTGATTACACAAAGTAAGGATTCCTTCATTTAACAATTAAATTAAACGATGAAACCGATGGTTTCTAGCCCGACTTCAACGAACATGTACAAATTAAAATTATTTTTATAATAATTTGTAGTGGCGTAAGAAGTCATTTTTTTGAAAAGAATTTCTATAGAAAATACCCAGGTTCCTCTATAAAATTAATTATTATTAAAATTGTTTATTAGAATTATTATTTATTTATCAATCTAATGGACGGTAGAGATCACCAGACATATTGAAATCACGTAACAGTTCTTTAGTATTTGTGTTACGTGATTTTAGCAGTAAACAAAATCGGAAAGTTACGATATCTGTAACTAAAGATAAACGCGGTCCAAAAATAAATGAATAGTAAGTGTCTATTTAGACGGACCACACCCCGTCCTCATCCAATTGTAAAGTAGCAAACCAGGCAGTGGTCGTGATGACATGACATAAGTGAATGAACGAAGTTGTGCTATCACAGACATAAATTACTGAAAAACGTTGAAAATGACGACTTTTTCATGTGCAATTGAAGCGCGTTAGTTATGCGAGGAGATCGCTTAGCTATAAAATCGCAACGAACGAAATGAGTTGCAGCTCACTTACTGCACAATAATGGGCCGATTGCAGCACTGACAATGTAGAGAAACTTTAAAATGTAGTGTAAGGTCAACAACTCCTATGTGACAAAATTGGAATATCTTCCTGTATCTGTTGTCCCGTTCGCGTCATGCGTTCTGTTGTGATATTTTGTTAAAATTGTAATAAGTAATATGTAGGTATCTTTGAATAAAGTCAGTTCTCGGCGAGCGGGTGTTTGATTCACAGCATAGTGACAGCGGTGGGATCTTTAATTAGCGAAATATACAATGAGCATGAGTCTCTATTAGAGGCTGTATTTCATTTTGTTTACTATTGTTTAAAGCTAAAAAACGCAACTCGATCATTGCGATTGGCGCTTGCATGTGTGCCCAGTGAAGCGAATAGCCAAGTCAGTCTGCCCTCTCTTTAAGTAAATATTATTAATTATTAAATAAGTAATTATTGTTGGTATGGTTTTACTGTACGTGATAATGGAATACGGCATTTTAATTGTACGATTGTGCGCCTGGTGATATTTTTGCCTCCGTGGTTGTGGCACGTCTGGGAGGAGCCTAAAAAACACAAATAGCTGGGAAAAGAAAGTAAACGTGTACAGTACCTAATAACAACTTCTAACATAAAGGAGATAAATAGTGCCGGTCTATCAATGGGTCGCTCTTTTGTATTCCACGATGGTTTCAAGTGGGAGTCGAAGTGTTGCGTGTTTATGCGTTACCAGTCACCAATTGTTTAAAATCTTTCTGTGTTGTCAACAACAACAACAATAATTGACCTACTAACTCAGATACAGAGACTACATACCTACACGGTCACATACATCATTTTCTTAATTTTCCAATATTTTATGGTTAATTTAATCAAAAATATTCAGCGCTCATAACTTTATGCATACCTAGTCTAAGTTTTAATTCGATTGATCGTATTCGACGACGATATTACCGTCAAAGTAAATTCGACGATATTACCGTCAAAGTAAAATTAACCTTAACTGTATCGCTTTAAAGCCAAAATTCAGTACAACTGATTTTAATTTGGCGTATCATATACGTAAACGTATAAGGCTGCAGATAGACGACGCGAAAATTTTCTTACGGCAGCCGCGCGATTGCCGCGTTCACTCATACGTGATTGACTTTGAATTATCTATGCAACGACATTTAAATTACCAGAAATCACTTAATCACGCGGCTTCGGCTCTTAAGCCTTGGATAAAAACATGTGTAACGTAAATCTATTATACTATTAATTCTTAGATTTCTACATATATAAGAAAGCTCAAAGAAAGAATGTTCTATACAAGCAACATGGAAAGCGAAAGCTGAAAATAGTTATTTGTGCATCAAAAGAGCAAAGTTAGTTTTCTTTCTTTCGAGTTTGAATCCCAAGCAAGCAAAGGATTCTTTTAATTAAATCGTTTGGCGTGCTCGTAAACTGCTCCTTAACTTCCTATAAAGACTTCTTAATTTTCTTAACTTCATCATCATATTCACTATCATACTTATCAACATTATAATAACAAACAATAAATATTTACTAAGCAACAAAGATCAAAAAGTTCAGATGATCCCCATCATTTAGGAAATCGGCTAAAATCGGATCTATCCTTTGCAAAAAATACCAACAATTCATTTATTTACACCTTCTTTTCTAAACCGGCTCATAAAACATTTCAAATTATAAATACACACAAGGATATAAAACTTCTGGGCGTTTTGTCATTTGTCCCTAAATATCACATTTGTTTAGGTGATGTGAATTGAAACGGATATTAGGATTTTCCCTAATAGTTATTTTTATGGCTAGACAGCCCATAAAGCTGACGTTAGATTGTAAAACGGGAGAAATTTACATGCGAGGTATTTCTAACCCTTAGTTTTTGGTGTGAGCTTGGCGTCTGCCGATTAATGTTTCACACCGTTTCACATAAAAAACTCGCGGGTTTCAGACAGACTCATATGCCGTGACGGTATAAGGCATGACGCTACGCTACGTTTTGCGTTATCCCGCAACTGCGGATAACTTAAGTGTTTACTTGTGTGTTAGGGAGAAGAAATTACATGCACGCACTGGTTGTTGTAATGGCAGTATATTTACAGATTAACTCTAGGCTATAAATATCGTGTCATTATGTGCATTTAGGTTTCACTAAACACGTACTGCTAACGTAATAATATTATTGCTCTACATAAAAACAAATCATCCAAATTGGCGAAAATGAAATTGCAAACAAGGTATCATGGTCACGTATTGAGAACATCCATACATGCCATATGTCACATCGCCGCGTTTACGCCGCCGCTCTCTACTCACATGTGTGCGACGTGGCGCGTACGCTATTGAGAACATCCATACGTGCCATATGCCACATCGCCTCGTCTACGCCGCCGTTCTCTACTCACATGTGTGCGACGTGGCGCGTACGCTATTGAGAAAATCCATACGTGCCATATGTCTCATCGCCTCCTCTACGCCGCCGCTTTCTACTCACATGTGTGTTTCGTGGCACGTACACTATTGAGAACATCCATACGTGCCATATGTCTCACATCGCCTCCTCTACGCCGCCGCTCCTTACTCACATGTGTGCGACGTGGCGCGTACACTATTGAGAACATCCATACGTGCCATATGACTCATCGCCTCCTCTACGCCGCCGCTCTCTACTCACATGTGTGCGACGTGGCGCGTACACTATTGAGAACATCCATACGTGCCATATGACTCATCGCCTCCTCTACGCCGCCGCTCTCTACTCACATGTGTGCGACGTGGCGCGTACACTATTGAGAACATCCATACGTGCCATATGACTCATCGCCTCCTTTACGCCGCCGCTCTCTACTCACATTTGTGCGACGTGGCGCGTACACTATTGAGAACATCCATACGTGCCATATGACTCATCGCCTCCTCTACGCCGCCGCTCTCTACTCACATGTGTGCGACGTGGCGCGTACACTATTGAGAACATCCATACGTGCCATATGACTCATCGCCTCCTTTTCTTTAATTATAAAATCTTTCAATAACCATCAATCTTGATGGTTCACATCTTCCCAGGCGTCACGTGACGGCCACGCTTTTTTCTTAGAACGGACGATCCATTTCTCTTTTGGAAGACGTACGTCATTGTCAGGCGAACGGGACGAGGAATGGATGTAGGTAACGAAAAAGTGTAATTGGAGTTCAAAGTGAATTGGTGAGACTCCTTATCGATCGGGCTCGGTTTTGTGAATGGCCGCTGACGCTCGGGCCGCCCTTCGTCCTTTTAAGTACTTAGGAGGTACTTCGAGATACCTTAATCGCTATTCAGCTACTTTGGATGATTGCCTCGTAAAACGTAGCGTGTATTTTCTATTGCTCTGTCGTAACACTTTACAGTTTCACGTTAATCCTTTATCCATTTGGTATTTTAGTATAATAAATTACCTGAAAATTTCTTCCACCGGTTTGGGCTGTGTGTATTCTGTCAGTCAGTCAGTTACAGAAATATTTGAGAGCTAGGATGAAGGGTTTTAGTGGGTGTTAGCAGGTCTATAACTAATGCTATCTTTTTCACAGAGGTCTCTATGGAAAAGAATAAGCATTATATTTAGAGTTGACAATTTATTGTGTACAATAAAAATTAGTACCTACTAAAGTTGCAAAATATTTTGCTATAATAGGCTATAATTCAAAATCGTAGGCCGAATTTTACGACTTTCAGTTATTATTTTTTCGAGTATTATAGGTTCTATTGCGGCGCTTTCAAGTTGCGGATTTTCCAAGGGATCAGTGGGGTTTTTAACCGACTCCTTAAAAGGAGACGGTTCTTATTTCGGTTGGTATCTTTTTATATGTTACAGCCATTCTAGCATACCTACTTGTGCCTACTAATATCATATAAGTTGGTCAATTTTGGGAGATATTGCTGCTCTACATAGGCTGTTATGACAACCCTCTGCGACCAGATTTACACATTCTCATTATTCCCAGATCAGTAAGGATTTCAATAAGCCTTTCGTAATAGCTGCACGAGTAAAGGCTGCAAAACAAAACGCGCGACGGAAACGAGTGCAATGTTAATCTTATAATACGAGTATAAGCTAGCCAAAAAAGTGATTTTATTTACTTGTTAACAGTTAGAGTTGGGAAGTTGGCTGTGTTACCCCGTGCCATGTAAAGCCGTCAGTTTTGATCTCTGTCCGGTTGTGGTGGATTGCAGTCCCATCGGACTATAAGAATGAAATGCATAAGAATAACACGTCTGATTTTTAATTGCGTGGCATTCTGACGTATCTTAATGTTACCAGAGAAAAAAAATCCCACAAAAAGATAACTTATAAAAATAAAAATCAATTGCCGCACATAGATATATGACAAATGCCTGACAGATAGTTTGGGATAAAATCGAACTACAGGTGGTAATACTGTTTTTCATACAAATAACTCGCTCTATTTATAAAATAACAACTGTCAGAATTCCACCGAATTAAAAATCAGACTACGTTTAGTCTTCATTGAAAGTAAAATTCAGTTACAAGAACATAAACACGTTCACTTTGACTAGCGCACGTCGCTTCGTGAGCTTACTCTACACCTATAGATATGATTTATGCACTTAATTCATTTTATATGTACTTGGAACTGTGCACAGTTCCAAGTTAATATAAAATCCTACACCCGTACGCGCGCTTTCAATGAGACTTCCTGCCTTACGTTGTCCGAGTCTTACAAACTTTGACAGATGCGATTGATTTCAAAGTTGGTGTACTGTTACTTCGGGTTATTTCCAAGGCATGGTTACCTTGAGCTGATGCTGCAATATCAAGTAGTCTGCAGGATATCCAACTCCTCAGCAACATACAGTAGATATTATAGTGTGTTCTATCTAGTTGTAGGATCTGACGATGGAACAGAAAACTGGGTAACAAGATGTCAGGTACATCGTACGTAATCCGGCCATCTATATATATAAAATTCAAAGTCCTGACTGACTGACTGACTGACTGAGATATCAACGCACAGCCTAAACTACTGAAGTTAGAAACTTGAAATTTTTACAGTTGGTTCCTTTTATGACGTAGGCGCACACTAAGAAAGGATTATTGGAAATTCCACCCCTAAGGGGTTTAAATAGGGAATGGAAGTTTATATGAAACTCCGTCATTTTTCAAGCTGTTTCCGTCAAAGTTGGTATTTGAGCTTTCAGTTAAAAATAAAAAAGTACGTGTGTCACAGTTTTTGAAAATTCCACCCCAAAATCTAATTCCACGCGGACGAAGTCGCGGGGGCAAAAGCTAGTAGATTCATATGTAGCGAGTATTTTCAATTTTCAATTTACATTTAATGTAAAATTAGGTACTAGTGATTGTTTTATTAGTATAACTATTAGACAATTTTTATAAGCGTAGCTTACTATTTTATTGTACCTACCTAATATTATTATAGAGCTTTTCTATTAAACAGAGATATATATTCTTCATTTGTGTAACATTATATTGCACGCTGAGTATTTCTTGGCGAGTTCTCGCATTTCGAAACAATGGCGGATTCATTAGATAGGAACCTGCCAAAGGACAGAACTTTAACAAAAGTCTATTTGAATAATGTGTATTTCATTCATTAGAGAAAATTAAGCTCTAGCAGCAGATTAAATGCTCCAGTGCTCCGGTATTTTACGTTGAAATACTGGAAAGAAAAGTAGAAATTAGGTATCTTGGCGAAAGAATTTCGTTTCGCTACGTTTAGAAAGTATAAAATACATTTGTAACACGATTTCAGCCATGTCACCCTCGAGTACTCCCGAGCTCGCCCCACACAAACGAAGCTTAATTCTTATTTAAATATCAACTTAATAAAACTTTATGGACATGTTCTATAAATTAATTTTGACGACCTCACTGCGGCAGTGGCCAGCACTGTACTCTATTACTACTCTTGGGTTCGATTTCCAGCGAGGGCAATTTGTGAATTTATAATTTCCGAATTGTCTCTGGTCTAGTCTGGTAGGAGGCTTTGGCCGTAGCTAGTTACTACCGTCAAAGACGTGTCGCCAAGCGATTTAGCGTTCCGGTACGATGGTGTGTAGAAACAGATTATAGGCGTATGGGGTGAATGTACACTGCCATTAGCCCGCTACCATCTTAGACTGCATCGTCACTTACCATTAGGTGTGATCACCGTCAAGGATTTCCTTGTCATCTAATAAAAAACAATATACCTACCTACCGGTAGCCGGTAACATTGAAATCCCCATCTCATGAATTGATAGTTAAAAATTAGAAGAACAAAATAAGCTTCATATGCGTTAATTTAAAAAGCCGAATATAGTAATAAAGATTTACATTAATTTTCGCCTTTGGGCAACAATATTTCCATAATTATTATACCTTTTGACGTGAATTCAAAAGTTATAAGTACTAAGGCTCACAAACACTCGCAGATAAACAGACGGTCTGACAATAATTGCAAATTCAATCAAGTAACCTACACTATAGGAGTCCTCGGTCAGTCCAACTTCGTTTGTATGGGGCGACGTGCAGACGAACTTCCCTTAAACAAAGTTCGGTCACGTTCGGTATCTCTCTCGACCTTCGCTCGCAAGAAGTTTCTGAACCAAAAATTATTATATGAAGTACACTCGACGAGAAGTGTGCCTGACCCATTCCCCCTTGCGAGCCGGCTGAATTATGTTGAGATGCTTTCAAGTAACTATGAGTTGGAGCCAGAATATACAAACATTAACAAAAATGCATCGAGGTTATAGCGAATACTATGATGACTGATGAGTGATGACTAGATATACAATTATAAAATCGAAGCCCCAATAGCCCAATGGTTAAAGGGGCGGACTTAAAACTGAAAGGTTGCAAGTTCGAGCCCCACACGTTGCACTATTGTCGTATCCACTCCTAACACAAGCTTGCAGCTTATTTGGAGGGGAGAGGAGAATATATGTCAAATTCTACTGGCTAATATCTACTTGCTGTTTCCCGCGACTTTGTCCGCGTGGAGTAAGTTTTAAAACACCTTGTTTAAAATTTCAAGCAAGTTTGTTAGCTTTAGTGTTAAAACGCGTCAACATAAGAAGTGGTGATAGTAAATCAGGTAGACCCTACGCAGTAGACGTAGTATTGTTTACTCCAGCTGTGACGCAGAACGAAACCCTTTAAAACGAGGTGGGCGGCGCCGTAAAGTGGCTGACGAGGTTCCATTTGCGATTTA
Source organism: Hipparchia semele (assembly GCA_933228805.2). NCBI lineage: Eukaryota > Metazoa > Arthropoda > Insecta > Lepidoptera > Nymphalidae > Hipparchia > Hipparchia semele. The sequence goes on along the minus strand of OW121725.1, from coordinate 5,908,182 downwards.
AGTTACAATGATAAACATTGCGACGTACTATCGACTCATAACTAGTTGGAAAATTCCTTAAACATAATATTACAATTGTGCCATTATAATTTTCATAATATTTAATAGCAATCTAGTAAGCAGCAGACCTTTTGACTATAAAATGTATGTAAAACAACGAAATACTTTTACTCAGTCCTATCATAAGTTAGCTGCGTGGTAGCTTTGAAATTACTTTTAAACTGACTTTCAAAAAAGGAGGATGTTCACAATTCATCAGAATCTTTTTTTTTAAGCTATTGCATAGCTTCTATCGCGGACCTTGAGCGTGGAGACCGAATCCAGAAATTCCGTAACGAAAATAACCTGACACAGGACTCCTCTCACCGCTAGATGGCGTTGATAAAAAATGCTATGCAATAGTTTTACCGCGGCAGTCCCCGAGTGCCACACGTCTTTTTTTATATTCAAAGACGCCTGGAGCGATTTGGATTTTTTTTTTGTTTGAAGGAGTATACTTCCCAGGTGGTCCCATTGTCATCAGGTCAGGATCTGATGATGGGATCCTGGAGAAATCGAGGGAACTCTTCAATGTTGTTTTATAGGCACAATTGATATACTTTGTAGTGGGGTTTGAAGTCGGTTTTGTAAAAAGAATTTTTACGTATATTTTGTAGTACATAGATAATAGAGATAGACCTCGCCAATCTTCTTTACTGCTTTGAACCTTGTTTGAACCACGCGGTAAGATATGGATCTCACCAACTCCTATAATGAAATACATCAATCTTCTTCCTCTTCCTCAATGAAATTCACAACATTCACTTCACTTCGCACGTAATGTTGGGTTAATGCGTTCTGCGCATCAAAACGCGGCTATATTCGGAGCACTCAAAAAGATTGGAGAGGACTATACTCAAATATGAAAAGCTTTGAAAGGGTTGAAAGTTAAATCGCTGCACTTAGCATAAGTAACTTCAGCACCTAGGTACCTAATATGAACCTTCTGCATAATATAATAGATAGGTACATTTTATACCTGCCGATAGACCCTTATCACTCTTAAGTGACGGCCTGCTTTTAAAGTCCCTCCAGCTCTTTACTTTAGGCGGTTTCATAAATGTCATTTTTCCAAGACGGAAAAATAAAATATATTTTACATTTTTTTTTTAGAAAATGTAAGTAATCAACTTTTGGATCGCATTTAGAGTCCCCATTTTAGTTCCTTATGCAATTAAATTAAATTATTTTTTATTATAAACTTGAACAAGCATTACTTACATTTAATTATGAGAAGAGATCCATGCTCAGAAGTAAGACAGCATTGGGTTGAAACCATAAGCGAATGAATTGTTACATTACATAACATTTACCTACCCGACATTGTAATATTGCTCTTCCAGTGAGGATTCACCCTAAAGAAAATTTGTATTGCCCTGAAAAGTTTGTTACATAGGGTAGCAAGCGTGAAAATTCATGATAGACTTAGAGATTACAGATACTTCATTTAGCAATTTTTCGGTGTGGGGCTGCATTCCCATTTTGCTGTCATAATTATTAATCCTGGCCGCAATCAATTCGCGGGGATGAAAATCTTTTCTGTCTTTCAAGCGTGCCCCATACAAACAAAGTCTACGTTTTTAATTGTAAACAAGCAGTAAAAAGTTATATTTATTAGTAAAAGTTATATGTTTTGTTAGATACTCGTTTCTATAAAAAAATATTTATTCGTGTTGGTTTAGATCGATGGACAGATAGGTAGAAAATTCATTATTGCTTATATTTTATTTCTATACTGTATCATCACTTACCATCACGTAGGTATGATCGCATTTTCCCATGAATTAATTATAACAAAACTAGTTGATGCCCGCAACTTCGTTGGCGTGGATTAAGGTTTTGTGATTCCCGCGGGAACTCACTTATTTTCCGGGATAAAAAGTAGCCTATGTGTTATTCCACACTATAATCTATCTCTGTGCCAAATTTCAGCCAAATCGGTTTAGTCGTTTTTACGTGAAAGAGTAACAAACATCCATCCATCCATACTTATAAACTTTCGCGTTTATAATATTAGTAGGAAGTTTATGCCACGTAAGCCTGAGCAAGAGCCTGAGGAGTGGAAAACCGACGCCTGCATCTGAATGCTGAACATATTTTATTCCTTTTCATTATACAGAGTATTCTGAAGCGTCCTCAGAGAAACAGGAACAAAACTACGGACAATAATATTATATAATGCGGGGCTTCAAGAGTTTCTAGTGCTCGGGACTTCGTTAGCATTATAATATAAAAATGGCATAGAAATTCCCAACAAAAGCCTCGCTTTATGTGAAACATAACTAATATAGGTTCAGTGTATATTATATACGAACACTAGCTGCAAGCCCGGCAAAAGTTGTGTTGCCATATAAGTTACTTCTAGTGAAATTTGCCCAAAAAATAAAAAATATTTCTTTTTGAGGTGGACCACCCTTTTATCACTACCTATTCTCAGATCTACTGAATATATACACAAAATTTCATAAGAATCGGTCAAGCCGTTTCGGAGAAGTTTTGTTACAAACACTGTGACACGAGAATTTTAGTTTGCGTGAATAACATAATTCCAACTTGTACTCGTAATGGTACTTAGTTACTGTTAGGTATTCCGTGGTGGGTATCTAATGATAATGAGTAAAGGTCGCGCGCGTACCCGTTGCGATTTGTAAAAAAGTTCATACAAAATAACGATAATAGTTGTCAGCAGAACGCCAGAATCTCACTACAAGTCGATGGACCGACGACATCAGATGAGTCACAGTGAGACGGTGGATACAGGCGCCGCAAGCTCGAAATATGTGGACGTATAAGACTAGAGACCTTTGTTCAGAAGTGGATGTCAAGAAAATGTGTATATTGGAGTGTCTACTACGACATACATTTACACTCACCGTGTTCATCTTTGTATCGCCGGCATAAGGAAAACATCATGTGACTTCTCACAGGAGTCCGTACGCCTGAAAAAATATACTAATTAATAGAAGTTGAGAAAGTACCAAGGTACTAGGTAGAATACTAAGAAATCCAAACATTTGAACGACTTATTTATATTTCCATAGTAATATTATAAACGTCAATAAATGAACGTGTTTTTTTTTTTTTTAGTTAGTCCTTCAATCACGTCGCAACAGAGCTACGGATCGATGTAATTTTTTGCACGCAGACAATTAACTGCGTATAACCATGCACAAAAATCATGTGTATCCAAAACTTTACAGTTAATTTTTTTCACAAACGGAAAGTAGGTTCAGTTTTACGACATAATTAGGTAAGAAAGTGTGAACTTTACATAAATATCCTATCGTATCTAATTGATTATTGAACGAGCGAAGCGAGTTCTCTGAGTCAACTAATGCGCTTGCCTACTAGACAGAGAAGTGTGTACGTCCAAATGTCTGTCAGAGCCATATAACTTCAGAATTACTGAATATTAGAACGTGAAACTTGGTTGAAAATTCAGTTATATCCTGTACTTGAACAACAAATACTAAAATTAGATAAATGTTATAAAGAAACGAATTTATTTAATTTTAAATGCTAATAGCTTCACAATAATGCTAATAGATGGCGCTGTGTCAGTAAAACAGTTTTATGTCAACTATTATTTTTTTTATTGCGTCTAATGTTAAAAGTTAATTATTACAATAAATAATTAAAACTTTTGGGAATTATGGATATCGCGAGGTCTCAGTTCGGGGCGAACCACTAGTTATTTAGTAGCTGGTTTTTCCCCTCTTCGTCGCGCGTCGCTAGCGAGGTGTGGTCTGAAAAATGCCGCGGAAACTTTTTCGGGATAAACCATGCAAAAATATTTTTTCTAATTTGTTTAATCTATCTTCTAAATTTATAAAAGGAAAAGGTGACTGACTGACTGATCTATCAACGCACACTACAGCTCAAACCACTGGACGGATCGGGCTGAAAGGCAGATAGCTATTAGGACGTAGGCATCCGATAGGATTTTAAAAAATTCAACCCCTAAGGGGATAAAATAGGGGTGTGAATAATCGAACTTAACGTGAGCGAAGTCGCGAGCAATAGCTAGTCATTACATAGGTATATAATATTTATCTATAGAAATAAAAAAAATCGAAGTGTCTGTCTGAGTTATCGAAATTAACTAGTTACCTCATTTGATTTTATCTGACAGACGACGCGACGCGATGGCACAATCCAAAATTCACGTTGTTTAATTTTTTGTCTAGTTGTTTCTGCGAGCAATCTTTGGACTATCTGAACCGATTTTGATGGGACTTTCCCAGGTTGGTAGAAGATTATACAAGGAGTTATCTAGGCTACTTTTCTGCTAATACTAGGTAAGGTTTACTGCGTAAAAAAGGTTGATTTAACGTAAAATAGGAATATTTTCAAGGCTTTAACGCTGAATCAACCTTTGCACATAAAATCTGCATCATAGCGATAGACATAAAAAATTATGTCACTGTTTATCTCGGAAAATCAAATCACTATTTGAATAACATTAATTAGGTAAGTAGATACCTTTGTATGTACTCAATTAAAATATGATAAAGATCCCTGACAAACCAATCAGGAGAAACCATGCCAAAGAAAATAGGTATATTTTCCGAAAATCCGGTAAAATGTTTTCCCTTGAACGGCTCACCGAGACTTTATCTCTACTAACAATCAGAAACTACTTCTAAGATACGACGAGACTACGACATACAAACACCGGCGTTTCTAGACAGCTAAGAGAATGTCTACGAACCTGTGTTAGCTTAAAATTTCAATCTCGGCACATCGATAATGCCCATTTTCTGACACTGGTAAAATGTTGTAATATATAGTATACAGTATAAAATGTATATAGTCTGTCACGGCACTGTTAAAAAAAAAGTTTTATCACATGTGGGTTAATGGTTGCAAAATAAAAAGCGTGTATTTTACGCGGAGCTTTCGTACGGACTGAGTTTGACCCGCGGGTGTACTTTGGGGCTCGGGCACGTTCGGCGAAACTCGACTGTAACCGTAGGAATGTAATCGACATCGGATAGAATGGATAGAGCTTTCAGGACGAGTGTGTCGCCGTAATGTGGTTCTCACTCTGATGAAAAATGCAATAATACTGCATCCAAATGGATTTGCTTATACGAGTGCCAATAGACGAGACGGAATCGAGTGCAACGACCCAATTTTGTAATGGTTTTTGGGAGTTTTTTTATTATTCGACGGCAAGATAGACCTTGACTGCAATCTCACCTGATGGTAGACAAAGTCTAAGATGGTAGCGGGCTAACTTTGAAGGGGTATGGCAGTGTACATTCAACCCATACCACAGAATACCTACCCCTAAGCTGTTTCTACACGCCATCGTGCCGGAATGCTATATTGCTTGGCGGCCCGTCTTTGACGGTAGATGGTAACTAGTCACGGCCAAAGCCACCCAGACCATACCAGAGACAATTCAGAAATTATAAATTTTGAATGTTGAAAATTGTGATTTTGTTGAGCATCCTGCAGCGTAAATGATTAACTTCTTTCTCTAAAGGTGAAAGTTTTCTTCATTTGTGAGAGTTTTTTTTAGTAAGAATATTAGCCAGTAGAATTTGACATATATCCTCCTATCCCCTCCAAATAAGCGAAAAGCTTGTGCTAGGAGTGGGTACGACAATAGTGCAACGGGTGGGGTTCGAACCTGCGACCTTTCAGATTTCAGTCTGCACCTTTAACCGTTGGGCTATTTTCTCCATAATGTTCTCAAATGTGTTTGAAGTCTGCCAATTTGCATTTGGCCAGCGCGTTGGACTTTGGCCGAAACCCTTTTGATGATTGAGCTAAATTAATGAATAGGTTTTTAAACTTGCTAGAACGTAAAGAATTAAATCTGAAAGATATAATTGAAGTTTAAATTCAAATTGGTTCTTTGATCTTTTACGCTCTACGTAATTAAAACGGAAGCCTCATAAAATATTTTCATTCAAATAAATCCGAGTGGGTATCTTTTTTTTTTCAAAAAATAAAATATGAAGACCGACAAAATTATAAGCTGGTTATGTGAGCTCGTTGTACGCATATCAAAGTACCTAATGTTTTATTCATGTGATAAAATAAATATAATAACATAGTTTAAAAATTATATTATTGCAGCTACTACTCGTAATTCTAAACATACTCTTTCACCCGATTCATAAAATGTTATTTAACCTTCATGCTTTAAAAAGCAAAATATAAATCAGTAAAAAAAATTATAGTTCCCTACCGTAATCTAACTTTCAGTCGTGCCCTGAAAGTAGACAAAGTTACCAAGACTTGACTCATAACTTAAAGTTATTGCGGAACAAGTTTTACAAGAATAGAAAATGAAGTTGTAATTGAAAGTGAAGGAAATGAAAATTAATTTAAACTGCACCTACCCTACATCTGGCGGAGCAAATGTCTAGAACACGGAATATTATTGCACTTTTTCTTGCAGTCAGTCAGTCGTCTGTTAGCATCGTAAGGACATTGTAACTGCCTCGTTCGACTGTGGATTACGAGGTGCCGGGTTCGACTGCCAGGTCAGACCAATAAATTGAATTTTTCTGTCATGTAATTCTCAGTACTAGTCCGGAGTTAGAAAGTTGGCTATGAAGAGCACGTAAAGCTGTCGGTCTTGCGCCTAATCTCTGTTCGGTCGTGTCAGATTTTCCACCCCCTCGGACGGAAGGAGTTTGAACCCGAAGTTTTTATGGGAACATCTCGCAAAGTTTTTGTATCGATTAAAAAAAGATCCATCAAATCGGTTAAGAAATCACGGAGATATCGATATACATAGGTAGAAAAATACTACTCCTCCTCCTCGTTTTTCAAAAGTCGGTTAAAAAAGGAGCCTATGTTATTCCCGATAAAATCAGCGATCTACCAGTGACAGTCCCGTCAAAATTGATCCAGCCGTTCCCGAGATTAGCGACAACAAACAAACAGACAGACAGACACACAGACAGACGGACAAAAATTTCAATTTTTTTTTTCATTTTAAAAATTGTTACTCTTTCTTTGTAAACCGTATAGTACCGTATTTACTTACATTATGCATTTAGTAAAAAGCAATGGTATTCATGGTAAAAAGCTGTTATTTAAATATTACAAACAGGCACTTCAATTTTATTTATTTGTATAGATATAGATAGCTATTTCTTCTGGGAAACCTCCTTGTGGAGCAAATATAATGGTACCTCAGAATGTTTAATATACCTACTCCACGAAAGGTACAAACATCGTTATCCTTCGCAAATAGGAGGCGCGGGTGCGAACCGGGGAAGCCGGGGAAGCCGGGGACGGGCGTGTCTCGACCGGGTGACCGGGCTGTGCTGTGACCGCGTGACCCGGTCATACCGTAACCCGGTTTACGTGCAGTATGCGCTCGGGTCAGACTTGCACCGACATTGATTCACGTTTTCGGGTACATGGGCCCGAGTTTTGTTTTCATAATGTCGTAAAAATTGCTATAAACGAAATGGGTGTATGAACGAACCGTGCACCCACCGGCTTTAATATTCCCAAAAAAAAAAAAATTGCGATCGTGTGTGAGAACTTTTTTTCAGTTTTTTCATGGACTTACTTATTTCATTTTTAACCCTCAACGAAAGAAGAGGTGTTTTAAGTTTGGCTGTACACTGAATGATGATCCTTAAAATAATACTTTACCTTTTGGATCTAATAAAATATAGTAGGTAGGTACTAGTTTAATACACATAAACAAAAACTGAAAATGGCACTGCAACACCAAATTATTGTTAATAGAGTAACATACACATAGAAATAAAATTCAAAGTTTGCTTGACAAAGTAGTTTAATGTGTGACTTCGTTACATCGATGCTTTATAATCTTCACGCGTGTTATCTGCGATGGATGTTTTTGGAGTTTTTAAATCGCTTTCAAAATCAGTGTAATCTAGATCGGATTGAGCAGCTGTTTCAGAAAGGGTAACACATCGCATACCTTTAATCACTACCTTAGAAATTCGTTTAACATTAAGTAATTCTTTTCGCAGTTTCCTCACTAAGTTTGTCTTAGACTCCAATATCGTCTTTAATTTTTCTTTCTCTAATTGTTGGACCAAATACTTCGTTTGTCTTTGCAACTCCCTTTGATTTGCTGCTTCTAATTGCTTTCCCATTTCAAACATTACAAGCCTAAAACATTTTTTTGTTTCTTCCAAGTTCTTGTTTGCTCTATTTAGTTCTCTCTTTAAATTTTCAATATCTTCGTAGAGCCTATTATTAATTTCTTCTAGAGCCACATTGCGTTTACTTGATTCCATTTTCTTTTTATCCTTAACTTGTTTAACAATAACTTCCACCGCTGTCGTATCGTTTCTAAAAACTTCGTGCGGAATTGTTGAAGTAGTTCCGAATGTGTTCACCTGCTTCCGGTTCATCATAAATGGAGAAAACACTTCGTCATCACTGGAGGTCTTCAACCAAAAGTCTTCCGACATTAAGTACCTTTTAACCAAGCTAATATATTTTGTAAGTGAAAGTGGATATTTTGTTTAAAATAACTTTACTTTAAAATTCTCACTTGTATATTTAAATAAAAATTGAATTGTTCATAAGAAAATCGAAAATGTTATTATTTACAGATTTTTATTTTGACTTTGAAATAATGACACCACTGAGTATTTAATCACTCCGTTTAACCAAGAGAATGTAATCACTCCGTGTCCGTTTAATGCATAAGTTTAATGAAACTTGAAGTCGCTTTCAGAATATCAAATCTATGGGGTAATTAATTCCTAAGTAGGTAAGTATTTCCTAATTCCATTAATTAAATTACCTACTTCTTTTTTCTTCTTTCTGTATTTGTGTCTTAAATTTGCGACAAAGGCCGTAAAAGTGAATGTTTTTCAGAATTACAAGCTAAGAGCTCTTTCGTTGGTCCACAAATTTCTATTGATTAATAAGCCACTTGCAGACCAAGGTGATACTGTAAAAATTCGCACTAAGTGTCGGGAAAATTCGTGTTTTCCCATCTAGTTTGAAACCCTTCTGAGTTATTCATGAGTTCATCACGCGGCAACACTTCATTAGTCAAGCTACAAACATATAAGAGTGTTTGTGAGTCAAGCAAACTCATACGTCGGTAGATACTACGTTTACTCGTATGTAAAGTCTTATGACGGTCTCCCTTGTTCACAGCGTACGTAAATATTGTGCCTACCCCGATTTGCCTTGTAGATCTTCGTGACGTAACTTTCTCTGTTCTTATCTAAAATCCGATTTGATCATAATAAACTTTGTTTCAATTTTCAATTTCTGTTTTGTGTGATTATATTTTTCTTAGTTTTCGTAGTTTTGATTAATTTTGTTTTTATATACCTAACACATAACTCCGAAAATTTAGAGCCTAGCCTTCTAGGATTGAAGCCGGAACCCCTCCGAAATGGAGGCCGAAGTATCAAGAAAACATCAGCAATAGGTAGGTACATTAAATTGAAACGTGTCCTATAATATAATTTAGTCACAGTCGTTAACCGGTGACCCAAACCACAAATCAATCAATAATTCCACTGCGGAGCAAAATCAAATGATATTGCTCACTGGAGTAGGTATATCGGTGATTTAATTGATATAGGTATTGGCCTCCTATACATTTCTGAGGGTATGGCATTCTAACCGCAAATGCTTTCATACCTGCTTCATACACGTTTATTTAGGTACATATATACAGGGTGTCCCACGGCTATGCCACATGGAGGGGAAGTACCTTAAATATTGTAGATGGAACATTTTACTGAAAGAAGACTTCATTTTAATTTAAAAAACAATTTAAACTGCATTCATAGATTTTTAAATAACTGCTTGGTTGAACCGGGACTCGAACCCGCTATACGAGAAAAAAATTAACCTGTATCTTTATCATACCGATCGGAAGGCTTCATCATAAGGATTATTTTTTGTTAAATAACATAGCATGAGAAATAAAAGGAAGACCATGAATTTTAGCCTTTGATGTAAAATTTTGATCCCGCTAAAATCCCGCTGCAATTCGTAGCTCTGTTGCAGCGGGATTGAAGGACAAACCAATAAATCAACAAACAAACACACTTTCGCATTTATATGTAATATAAGTAAGGATTAGTAAGGATAGTAAGGATCGAGAAATGATGCGTACTTCTCAAGTGGGTACTCATTAGTAATAGTTCATGTCAGTTGTATGTCGATACGCCAATGTCAGCTTTTCATTTTTCTGAACAAAATTTTACATCAAAGGCTAAAATTCATGGTCTTCCTTTTATTTCTCATGCTATGTTATTTAACAAAAAATAATCCTTATGATGAAGCCTTCCGATCGGTATGATAAAGATACAGGTTAATTTTTTTTCTCGTATAGCGGGTTCGAGTCCCGGTTCAACCAGGCAATTATTTAAAAATCTATGAATGCAGTTTAAATTGTTTTTTAAATTAAAATGAAGTCTTCTTTCAGTAAAATGTTCCATCTACAATATTTAAGGTACTTCCCCTCCATGTGGCATAGCCGTGGGACACCCTGTATATACATGTTGTATATTAGTTGCTCACTAGATGATGCCCGCGACTTCGTCCACGTGGATTACGGTTTTTTAATTTCTCTCACTCAATAATTTTCCGTGGTAAAGAAGCCTATATGTTAATCCTGGGTGTGCGTTAGTCCATTTTAAATTTCAGCCAAATCAGGTCATTCGTTGTGGCGTGAAGGAGTAACAAACATATAAGTACATAAACACGCACGCACGCATGCACGCACGCACGCATGCATGTACGTACGCACGCACGCATGATTTTCGGTTTTATAATATTAGTGTGATTCGTCAAAGCACTAAAACTTGCAATAATAATTTTAAAAGATTTACAAATATATTTTCCTGTAACACTTCACTTTATTCTTCATATTTCGTGCATCGCTTGCGAGCGCTGGAAGAGCAATTTTGCGCCTCACTCAGCTTTCTGAATAACGGAATATAACCGATCTTGAAAATACTGCACCTCACTGATAAACTCTTCTTATAAGGAACTAGCGGACCCGACAGACGTTGTCCTGTCTTAAGTTTTTTTACATCCTCTTTGACGAAATTGGCAGCACGCATTCTGTCAATGTTATGTCAAACGCCATAAGGTTACATCAAAAAAGTTTGAATTGTAAAAGCGGTTACATTAGAAATAATTTAATATGGTGGTTAATATTTCTTAAATTTTCTAATTTTCTGCGCAATTTTCTTAATTTTTTCTTTCATAAGAACCTTCTCCTGACAATAACAAACACAATAAAAAAAGAATTAGCGAAATCGGTCCAGCCGTTCACGCGTGATGCGCTTACCAACACATTAAGCGATTCATTTTTATATATTAGATTGTAGTAAGTAGTTATTATTTCGCTTAAAATATCTAATGACATTATACATTTTTGATGGAGATATACAATTTTTTTTTAAGCTATTGCATAGCTTCTATCGCGGGCCAGCGTGGAGACCGAATCCAAAAATTCCGTAACGAAAATAACCTGACACGGGACTCCTCTACGGTGAGCCGCTAGATGGCGCATTTTTTATCAACTGTCATGAATAGCTTTACCGCGGCAGTCCTCGAGTGCCACACGTCTTTTTTTAATTTTTTTTACAATAGGTATAATACAATGTTACTTTTTCTTTTATTCACTAACATTTTGTAATTTTCTGTAGAGCGCTCTTTAGGGGAACAATCATACGCCCGCCCGTTCGTCTCCTTGAACGGTAAGCCGCACCCGCTCGTAATATCTTCTACAGGTCTGGTGGGAGGCTTTGGCCGTGGCTAGTTACCACCCTACCGTCAAAGACGTGCCGCCAAGCGATTTAGCATTCCGGCACGATGGCGTGTAGAAACCGATTAGGGGTTTGGGTTGAATTTACACTGCTATACCCCTTCCAAGTTAGCCCGCTACCATTTACCATTAGACTGCATCGTCACTTACCATCAGGTGAGATCGCATTCGAGGGCTATAAAAAAAATAAAAAAGAGGGGAATAAAAAAAAAACATAGATACTAACAATTCTAACTTTCTAATTATGAAAATCTAAACTTTACGATATCACTAGCTATCACACGAGCAACACGGCAGAACGCCACACAAACGCGCGCGTACACGTGCACCATCGCCCGCCAACCCATCGATCAGGTCCACCAATGGCTAGGTAAGTAACTAAGTACCTACTTACTTAGTTCAAATTTGCAAAAAGTAGTTATAAACTTATACCTAACTATAGCCCAAAGCAAGAATTAACATCAAATATAATGGTAGGTATAATAATATAAATGTAAAAATTCTTTTTACAAAACCGACTTCAAACGCCACTACAAAGTAGGTACCTATATCAATTGTGCCTATATTTGAAGAGTTCCCATGATTTCTCCAGGATCCCATCATCAGATCCTGACCCGATGACAATGGGACCATCTGAGAAACATACCCTTTCATACAAAAAAAGAAATTTCCAAATCGTCCAGGCGTCTTCATGTTATCGGGGAACATAGTTAAATGAAAAATTTAAAAAAAAAATCCGACGAATTGAGAACGTCCTCCTTTTTTGGCAGTCGGTTAAAAAACGCTTTATTCGAGAAGAAGGGCCCATAAAAGCAAAGAAAAGAAAAGTTGAAAAATAAATAAACATAAACACTGAAACACCGTGCTTTCAGGAAAGTTTAAAGAAAAGCTCTCGTGTGAAGACTTTTCATTTTATTTTATTTTTACCCGACTGCACGACGCATAGGGGGGTAAAGTTGAGTAGTTCAAGGCGCGGACTGAAACCGCAAGACCGACAGTTCAAACCCCACCCGTTGCATTTATGTCTTACCTAGTCCTAGCACAAGCTCTACGCTTAGTTAGGTAGAAAAGGGAAAAGGGGAATCATGCTCAGTATCGCATGGGTCTCATAGAATGGTCTCAGAGAGCTAACAACTTGTAAAATTGCCCCCCAACCAGAGGTGCACGAAAAATATTATATTGTTTTAATAAAAGAATATTCGGCTGTCCCATTTCAAAACCTAGTAAGTGTGATTGACAAAATTTTGCAGGCGACCAAAAAAAACATATTTGTGGTAGCCCTTCTGAACTCTTCAGATCTGTTGATCAATTAAGGTTTCGTAAATAAACTACTTTGAAAGCTTTTACCGGATATACCTATGTATTACTTCGCTAAGCGACTACCACAAAACATGTTTTTTGGTCTCCTGTAAAATTTTGACGATCACACTTACTAGGTTTTGAAATGAGGCAGCCGAATATTCTTATATTAAAACAATATAATATTTTTCGTGCACCTCTGGTTGGGGGGCAATTTTACAAGTTGTTAGCTCTCTGAGACCATTCTAATGAGCTCGAATAAGCTATAAGGAGCGATTAAGTATCCACATCTACTTTAATTATAGCTAAGATCCACCTCGATCACCTCAGCTTTCAAACAGAGAAAACCTTATCAAAATCGCTTCATTCGTTAAGGTGCTACGAGGGAACAGACACAGATACACACGTCAAACTGAACCTGCTCTGCTGCCGTAAAATCAGAATAGGTATCATCTAAAATGCCAGAAAGTGATACGGTACTTAATAATGCAGAAAACCCAATTGAAGTAGGGCAGTTTAGCAGGAAAATGGAACATAAAAAAACCGTACAAACACGTCTTATTTGTAGGTACCAGCACTGTTCTGATGTGGATAAGATAATATTATTTTCATAAGGATATTACGATACGTATTACGTAGGTATAATGTATTTTATTTGTTTTTTGTATGGCTATTTTCTATAGAGGAAATCGTCGACAAGAAACGTGCGAAAAACACGATCCTAACCATTCCTAACACATCGATCTTGTAATATCAAGTTAGTATAATATGACGTAATTCAATTGGTTTCCGTGTAGTTCGTAATTCAATAGAGAGCCTAGACGGAGACGAAGCACTGAATGTCTGGTTGCTTTACCGCCAGGTTTACCATGTGTTTTGATTTCTTCGGACTCTTCCCTTGAATGCGACCAGTGTTACAAACACCGCATCCCGACGGGATTTAGCCTTGTCGAGGGGTTTAAAGGTTTTGGCCATTTGTCCGGCATTTATTTTTTACAATAGCGTCATTTGAATAAATTGCGAAAGCAACGCGACAGCAGAAATATCTCGGTAAAACAAAGTTGGTGTAAGTGCTGCGCCACATTCACATCGTCACGGTGTTTTTGGAATTCATATAAAGTTGGTACATATAAAGGTACCTACTCCTTTCCACGTTCATTTAAAACAGAGCTACGGATTGACGTGATTTTTAAGCTATTGCATAGCTTCTATCGCGGGCCAGCGTGGAGACCGAATCCAGAAATTCCGTAACGAAAATAATCTGACACGGGACTCCTCTACGGTGAGCCGCTAGATGGCGTTGATAAAAATGCTATGCAATAGCTTTACCGCGGCAGTCCTCGAGTGCCACACGTCTTTTTTTGCATGGGTGATGGGCATAGTTAACAAATTGGGACTGACGTTGTCTACTTGTTATCCCGGAAAATTAAGGAGTTTCCGCGGGATTTGAAAAACGAAATCCACGCGGACGAAGCCGCGGGCATTACTTAGTAGATTGTAAGTAGCCTATTTTTTTCTGTCCTGAATTATGCCTATTTGAAGAGAGTGACCCTGTGTAAACTATATAAGTACTAGATGCCTAGGTATTGTACGCCGAGGTCGCGGAAGTAGGGCAGCGAATGTACACCCCGAATGGGGTTAGCTGCATAAATATGCAGATAAAATACAACGGTGACAATTTCTGAAGGGTTTGTAAGATGAATTTGAATTTTTTGAATTATTCACGAGTTATTGTTTTAGTGTAGGTACTTTGCAAGCAAGTTTTAATTAAAAGATTGCGGTAAATGCTAGGTGTATATGTATATGGCTAATTGAAAATATTATGACAAAACTCTCTTGCATGGATTTCCACAGGCTTCGGTCCTACGCCGCCTGTATCCAGCGGCTCCTTACATCTCGTCCAATGTCGTCGGTCCGCTTAGGAAGTTTGCGAACACTGCTCTTTCAAGTGCAGGGTCGGAACTTCAGCACCTTGGGACCCCAATGACCTCCTGTTCGAACTGTGTCCCGCCCATTTCCACTAGTTTCACGACTCGCTAAGCTATTGGTAGATTTAGCATTACATAAAAAACATTTTTTAATAAGTAGAAGTTACTACATAGTTAATGAATGACAAAGTTGGTTGAAACCAATCTGCTTTGTTTCCACTGTCCACAAGATTGATAAGCTACATATTGTAACATTTTTTGATTTGCTGAGTTTTTTGCCGGCTCTTCTAATCAGAATCAGAATCAGCATTTCGAATCGGTGGTAAGATTCTCGGTTTGTCATAAGAGCCACAAGTTGGCCTACATGAAATAAATATTTTTTTAATTTTATTTCGTTGACTTTTGTTCTCCTACGGATCTCCACATTTCTGATTATATCTCACAGGGATACTTCGAATATAGCTCTCTCCAACGCCCGCTGTGGGAATCTGAGCCGTCTTATAAGACCCATAGTTAGCGACCACAATAAATAAATTAATTAATGGGTTTTCAAATAAAAAGAAATAAAATATAGAAAATGTCTTTATTTAGTAAAACCGTGATCTTACTTAAGTATATAAATGTATCAAAATTGTGTGCCTTATACTAATGAAATAATTATATTATTAATATTCATAACCATATTAAGAAATTATTATTATTTATTATTAACATCATGAAGTACGAGTAAATTAAAGCCGGTGAATCACAAATTTAAAAAAGTAAAAAAAAAAATGTATTTAAGTCTATTATATTATCGCAATAAAGCTTTGGTGAAACATTCAATTAATAGCCTTTTATTATATTATTATAAGGATGCAATATCTAGACATATCTTTGAAAAAATTAAGAAGCTTATAAATATTATTACAAAAACCAAAAAGGCAAGAAGATAGAGAAAAAAAAAATTACAAATCCTGTAAATTGGACTATCACAGTCAGGATTTTATAACGCGGAAGTCCACTAACATTGTCAAGAGTAACTAGTTATAAATACCCTTAGTACGAATTTTCGTTAACGAATTAATCTATCAAAGATTTCGAGCATTAAAAAGATCAAAACACGTTACTAAAACATTGGACGTTGATGTGTTATCGTGTGCCTTGTTTTAAAAGTTGTCGTCTGGTCGATTTTATAAAAGCTACATCAATCATACATCAATGCTCTAATTGACTGACATTTTGGTTTTCTTACTGTAACAATCAATTTTTGTCTATAGCAAGACATTGTCGGCCATTCAAAGGTGATTGCGATCGTCACACTGAGACAATCATTTCTAAATTGGGCAGCACCGTTGCAGTTTTTTCCGTCTTTTTAAGGCTACTTGTATGAACTTTCACGTTATATTCATGATTGTGTTTTCCACGTTGTAAGAGCGTTTCAATATTCGATCAATGTTGTAAAGATGTATCAACTCATACTAAACAAACTGAGGCTGATATCGAATAATCATCCTCTCACTTTGCTCAGACTCAAGACAGAGATAAAACAAGACAGATTTCTGTTAGGACATATTTGTGTCTCTTTTCAACTGTGTCTAATCGCAGCTAAGTCAGAGCATGCTCTGTAGATCTCAACCTCAGACTAAAACCACTAACTGAGATTCGGAACACAATATTAAATAAAAAAAATCAAGAGTATTAGTAGAATATTAAGTAGTAAGTATTAAGAGTATTAGTAGAGTATTAAGTATTGTAAATATATTGTACTATTTTATAGTGCAGATCTAAAGTAAGAGATTGCCCTCAATGATCAATTTTGTGTAAAACTGACCAGTAGACAAATCGACCGTTCAGTAGAACAAAGTCTCATCTGCTAAATTCACAACTTGAAATTTGAGCCTTAAAAGTCACAAGGCTCAAATCTCAAGTTATGAATTTAGCAGATGAGACTTTGTTCTACGGAACGGTCGAAATATATCAATCAAATTATTTATAAGTACCTACGTGTTTCAAATAGAAAGTATTCGATGTTATTTATATTATTATGTATAATGTGATGTTAAAAAAGTATGGCACAGAAGTTATTAAGCAGTGGTAGTCTACTATAAAGACGCTCTTGTTAAAACTTTTTTTGGCTCCAAAACAAATATCAAACAATGTGCATCTAAAATTTCGTTAAAACCAAATTATTGGCATTACAAAAACCATTAATAAACTTCTAATAAAAATTAACGAATTAGATAACAAAACAAATCGAAATAATTATATAAAAGTGAGATTATAAATCATAAGAATCAATGTTAATATTCCATTATAGTATATATAGTATTCCATATAGTAACATACGCCCCAAATAAAAATCTAATGTAGGTTATCAAAGTATTTAGTAATATACTTTCTTCTTTCTATAATTTTTATAAAAAGTAGTACATTTAGTATTTTAAGCTGCGTTTGCACTTGGCAAAGACAAAGACAAGAAACCATTTGAAGAAAGATATTCACAAACCGTAGACGGTTATCGGACGGAATGTCTATCTAATCAAAAGTACAGATTGAAGTTTGAAACCCAGATATTTGTGTTTATCACTTGGTAAAACAGACTGCATTAACAGATTGATATCAATACGTGAATTGCTTATTGACACGCTTTACTACAAATCTGGATTAAATTTTCGACCTTAATCTGTAATCTTCCCGAAACTTGTTTGTTACGTGCTCTTTTCGCGAAGCATAGGTCATAGCCTCTTGACTTGTTATTACATACGTATCCTGTACCCGACAAATATGTTAGACCTTGGTAAGTTTTTATTTGGGGCTGCCATTCATGAACAAAGTTATTTAGTTTCTTATTTTGAGATTCATACGAGATTTTTTTAATTGTATATGTATATAAGGATACGCAACTATAAAACATAAGTATTTCTTCTATATAAAGTTTCATTTCGGGGTTCTTGTAGACACGCACCGGTTTGTATTTACAAAATATACCTAGATGTACAGAAAAACTTCAAGAGGCGAGGCGAGGCGCGACGCGGCGAAGTAACACGAAGGACTCAACAATATCATTTCGCTCGCCGCGTCTCACCTTACCACGAGAAAAATGAAAGAGAAGGTAGTATAAAATACACGTGCATAACTATATAACAGCACTGCTAGCCATTTGGTTGACGCCGCAGGTTCCATCTCCGCGGTAAACGCGATAGTAGCCCTGCTCACCCCACTGTTTGCCCCACGAGTTCTTGATTATCCAGTATGGAAGACGCTTGTGGAAGAGGGGGTAGTCTGAAAATAGTTAACGATAAAAAACTTTTATTTATGAAATAAATGTTTGAGCACCTCACGCTGCTACTCTATGGTATTTGTAAATCATTTTCTTCAAGTCTGCAATTCTGTTTTTTTTAATTTAACACTTTGTTACTCCCAAAGACATAATTTAGCCGTATATATAACTATTTATTAAAATCTAGTAGGCTGCGCAAGATAATAGTTTTCATCGTCTTGCCTCGGACAAATCGTTATTATTTTTTTTTTGACGTCACCCACCCCATGTCACTCCCACAAATAATCTAATGATAAAAGTAAAAAGTGACTGACTGCATGACTGATCTATCTACGCATAGCTCAAATCAAATTACAACTTAGGCATAAAGTTAAAACTTAGGCTAAAAAGAGTTTTTGAAAATTGAAACCCCTTTGGAGGTAGAATCGGGGTTTTAAAAATCGAACTTAACGTGAGCGAACATTACATACCTTTGACACCGTAGCCAACAATAAGAACCCCATGGTCAAGTTTGGTCGGGCTACAAAGCATTTTCCACGGGTGCGACACGCCGCCTACGTAGAACTGCATTGCGTTGGCGTTTATACCTATAAAAAAAAACAAATCTAAATTGGTACAAAGCTTTTTGATACGTCACAAATAGGGATGTTAACACTAATCACAAATTAGGCTTTAGGTATACTATTTTATGAAGATATCCATTTTGATGCAGCTCTCATACGAGCTCCATCGAAATGAGAAGCAAAATCGCAAAAAGGTTCATTTCGATTCAGCTGTCAAATTCGAAATGGGAACTTTTCGATACTGGAGTAGATAAAGTATCTATTCTTACAAACATTGATGTCCTGTGGAGTTCGTATAAGATTTAACACAATTGATCGTATTCGTATACTATGACATTAGCGTCAAAGTAAAATGAACCTTAAATGTATAGACTTAAGGTCACAAATTCAGTACAACCGATTTTAATTTGGACCGTATCCGTATAAGTATAAGAATGCATGCACGAAATTGAACTCTATTAAATGGCATTATGGTTCATTTTACTTTGACACTAATGCCATAGTATAGGTACGAATGCGATTAATCCAATTAAATCTTATATTAACCCCACTGATCAATAAGTTTTAATTTTTTTTTTATTTTTTATTCGATGACAAGATAGCCCTTGACTGCGATCTCACCTGATGGTAAGTGACGATGCAGTCTAAGATGGTAGCGGGCTAACTTGGAAGGGGTATAGCAGTGTAAATTTAACCATACCCCTAATCGGTTTCTACACGTCATCGTGCCGGAACGCTAATTCGCTTGGCGGCACGTCTTTGACGGTAGGGTGGTAACTAGCCACGGCCAAAGCCTCCCACCAGAGAAAATTATAATTGTATTATAATTAGTATTATAATACAATTTTAATAAGTAAAAATTATCATCACAGAGGCAATATCAGACCACAAAATGACCGCGACATTTAATAATATATTTATGTCCGCGCAATAAGTTGACCCAATTGTTTTCATTTATAATTACTATTATATGGTCAAAGACATTGATAATGTTGTTTACATTGTGCTCTAGTATTTCTGATGGTCATTTGAAAGAGCTAAACTGAACCCTAGGAATTACCCTAATTAATAAACATGGTTATTAATTAGAGTAAGTGTTATTTGATTAAAATATTTTTGTGTTTTTTTTACCCCTACGCAAAGCATTTTTAGGGTTCTATAATAAAATTGTGAATCCTTATTAATATATGCGAAAGTGTGTCTGTTGGTTAGTCCTTCAATAAACAACAAAGCTTTACTTTTTATCCCGCAAAAAAAAGTTCCCGCGGGATTTTAAAAACTAAATTCACGCGGACGAAGTCTCGGGCATCAGCTAGTAATATATAAATATTATTTTTAAAAACCGACTTCAGAAGCCACTACATAGTACAAAATAATTTTAGTTCATTCACGTATGTTCAAGTCGGTCGGGTCTAAATAGAAACGATGAAACCGATAATAACCGGGACCGACGACTCAACGTCCCTACCGAGGCACAGAGGGAGTGAAAAGGCCGAATACCCAACGTCGGTCACCCATCCATATCCCAAACGGAGTCAGCGTTGCTTAGTTTTGCTTCCTCGTTAAAATTTGGAATGCCCTTCCGGCTTCCGTTTTTCCGTGTAACTTTAAATCAAGAGTGAATAGGCATTTTCTAGGCAAGCGTGTTCCATCTTAGGCTGCATCTTCACTTACCATCAGGTGTAATCGCAGCCAAGCGCTAGTCTATATATTTAAAAAAAAAACTAGCGTGATCCATTGTTATATAATGTCACAACTAAGCCACACGTCCCTCCCTTCGCCAAAAGCTCTTACCTATAGATATAGGTCCATTTTGTACAAGCCACTTGGCCATGTCGGTCTCGTTGGAGGATATGTTGACGGCGCCACTGATCTGCACCCTGGAGAGGGTCTTGTTGAACGCGCACTTGTCATCTTCTCCCTCGTACGGGTAGTCGTTCTCTGCTTCCAAGCCACCTAACTGCTCTATTGCTCTGAAAAAAAAAAAGTATAATCAATCAATACTTTATCTACACTAAAGTTACAGTTGGGAATCTATACTTATAATAAAACTGTAAAGGGACGAATTCTGTACATTAAATATATTATTTTGAAAATATTAATGCTTTATTATCGATGCTGAGTCCAAAATATTTTTTTTTTTTAATTTTTTGTCTGTCTGTGCGCGCATCACGCGAAAACTACTGAACGGATTTGAATGAAATTTTGTATGGTGGTAGCTGATACTCCGGATCGATAAATAGAATACTTTTTATCCTGATAAACAATAAGATTTATCTGGGAGAGGGGATGAAAGTTTTTGTTGATTTTGCTCTATCTAACTTCGTCAAATCTAAACCAAAGGTAATTCTTTTTTATTTGTGGTAACTACCCATGGCCAAAGCCTCCCACCAGACCAGACCATGGATAATTCAGAAATTGTAAATTCCCAAATTGCCCCCGCCGGGAACCGAACCCGAGAACTCCCAACTATAAGACCCCTGAGTTTCCAATAATATAAATAATTTCTGGGCAAGTCAGCGTCGTAGTTTTGTTTTCACGATGTTTATATGACAAATAAACAAGTCGTATGTTTATTAACAGCATGTAACAAAAGCTAAACAGGGAATTTTTCTGATTTGTTTACATCAAAGCAGGATATATCGTGACGTCAGCCTCATACACAAAAAGTTTAAAAACTGTAATCCGATTACGGGGAATTGGATGTACCATCCGTTATATTGATTTTGTTCGCATGAAATGTAGACTGTCATCCGGATCATAATAAATAACGGCCAAATGCGAGTTGGACTCGCACACTAAGGGTTCCGTACCACTGTAACAGCGATTGTCAAGGTCGAGCAAATCACGTTTCTTGTATGGGGATTCCCCTTTTATTTTTATTACTAGCTGACGCCTGCCTGGATTTAGTCCGCGTGGATTTACTTTTCAAAAATCCCGCAGGAACTCTTTCATTTTACGGGATAAAAAGTAGCCTATGTCACTCTCCAGGTCCTTAACTATACCCATGCAAAAAATCACGGCAATCCATAGCTACTTTGCTGCGTGATTGAACGACAAACCAACAAACAAACAAACTTTCGCATTTTTAATATTAGTAGGGATTTGTTGTTATAGCGGCAACAGATATTCATTTTCTGTGAAAATTTCAAGTCTCTACCTATTACGGTTCACGAGATACAACCCGCTGACAGACGGACGGACGGGCGGACATACACAGACCGCTTCATTGAGAATTGACTCTTCTTTTTGGCTTGGCCATAGTCGGGTAAAAAGCTTGTCAGTTGAAATTTTCTATTACGTAATGGGTAGTAAAAAATAGGTATTACCTACTTGACCCACATTTATATATTGTACCTAACAATGTATTATACATGTCGGTGTATTACTTACACTTAATGCATAGTTTTTCTTATTTCAATCAATAAATTTTGTAATTTAATAAATCCAAGTTAATTTAAGAAGATTGTTAAAAAACACCAAACAGATAAGAATTAAAAACTAACCCAAAACCCAAAATCTAAGGGGGATCCCAAACCACAACAAATATTGTCGTCATTATCATCAATGCAAAATTGCAAAACAAATACATAATCATTAATGTACTAGTCATTCTGAATCATCACAAATTACGTAACACTTGTTTTGCTAAAAGGGTAATTCCTTGGTTTTTGAATTATATTCGCTACTTTTTTTTTACTGTTTTAAAATTATCGACGAACGGTCTCCAGAATGCCAAGCTATCTATATGCAAAGTTTCATTGAATGAACGATGTTCTCGTAATTATAGGTCCAGAGTAACGTGAAGCGTAGTTTAAACTTTGACACGTTGACTACCACTGGTTCGGAATGCAGATTCTGCTGAGAAGAGCCGGCAAGAAACTCAGCAGTTGCTCTTTTCAAAACAAAATATTACAATATTAATGAATAGCTACACAATATTACAATGTAATAACTTATTACACTATCTTGTGGGTAGCTGGATGCCAAGCCGATTGATTACATGCAACTTTGTCATTAAGAAAATCACTAACTTTGTAATAACTACGACTTAACAAATGTGTCTTTACGCTTTGTTTGAAGTGCAATGGGAAATACGTATATAAGCGTAAACTCAATAAATATATTAAAACATATTGTAGCAACTTGTATTACTGACTGATACAAACGCACCAATACTGGGGAAGATTACATGCCCTATGTTTTATTCCCATTGACATTTTTCGGACTATTTGATCAGACACTTACCTGTAAGCATTATCTGGCAAGCCGCCGTTGCAGCCCTCGTCAAGTTTGTCGCAGTCCACTAACTCCTGTTCTGACAAAGACACCAGATTACCTGACTGCATCTTCCATTGGCCTTCTATGTTACCTGCACAAAATAAATATAAGTCGGTAAATTGTAAGTTTGCATTAGTTTTATGAATCACTAGATGGTGCCCGCGACTTCGTCCGCGTGGATTAAGATTTTTCCGGGATTTAAGGTAGCCTTGTGTTAATCCTGGATGTGAGCTATCTGCATCTATGTGAGATATCTGTGGTTTAGCTGAAATTTGGAATGGAGATCCCTTCCAAATTTCAGCTAAATCAGTTCACTCGTTATGGCGTGAAGAAGTGACAACCATCCATCAATCCTCACAAACTTTCGCATTTATATCACGATCGGTATTACGTTCAATATAGGACGTAACATCGAATAGCTGATAGACGTTGGAGTCCTAAGTTCCTGGAATGACAACATTGCACCGCAAAAGCTGATCGGCAGCCCTTGGAGACAAGCAGCACAAGACCGCAATTGACGTTTCGTTAACTCCACCTTCTACTGCTGGACATAGGTCTCTTGAGGTCTATCGGTTGTTAATTATAGGAATTCATACCTGTAACACTGAAAGCCCAACAGCTGCCGCAGGATCCCTGATCCTTCACTTCTGTGACAGCATCGTACTTTCTCCAGTCAAACGCATCAGGCAAGTGCACTTGTGGAATATCCGCCTTTCTCATAGGAATTTGATTAGTGTCGCGAAGACTCGGCTTTAGTCCCAGGTACTTCTGTTCAAACTCTTCGTAAGTGAGATCACTGAATCGGGTAACGGCATATCGGGCAGTCCCTCGTTCTTGAATGTTAAATTCGTGAATTTTTCTCACATTATTTTGGAATATTTCATACCTTTTAAGCATTTCTATGTGGTCATTAATATAGTCTGGTTTGTATGTTGTTAAGAAATCAGAGAATAGGTGCTCAGTTTGTATTTTATGATATATTTCATTTGTTATACCGTCTTGGTAATCACAAGAAACACGGTATATAGGCGGATGTTCAGTCCAAGGACGTAGCCAAATGTTAGCTCTACAGAATTTGTTTAAAGCGATATTGTTATCTAAATTGCAATCGTCTTTTATGCTCAACGCGAGACAATCCGTGTAACCCACTTCCAACTTCATTCTATAATGAATACCGGCAATCTCCTGCTTATCTAAGGAGAATATTCGAACCACTTTCTGTTTTCTTGGATGTGGATATTTAGCTTCAATATGTTTCAATGCTTCTCTCGCCAGCTGCATTGCATTTTCTGCACTTTCAAATTCGATTGTAGCTTCTAAAGGTGTTTCGTCATCTTCACAATTTACTTCTATTTGTTTTCCGTTATTTAACCATAATCGCTCGCGAATCTGTGATATGCAATGTCTTCTAGGTAGATGCTCTATAAATTCACATTGTGTAATATTGTCAACCCATTCATATTTTAGACACGTTGTATATCCAACATCAAAATCTATAGTTGTTAACTTTCCCTTAGTTATTTTCGTGTTAAAATTGTTTATTTGTAAAACTCTTTGTTTATATTTATGCAATGAAGACATTTCTAATTTTTCCAATGATTCTTTAACAAAGCCTTGTATTGTTTTTTCATCAGTTGTTACATTTATCGACTCCAAAGAAATCGATCGTTTACTACGATATGGCTTATCAGGTTGACTACAACTTGTTTTGATTTTTCTAATTTTTTTACTGTTTGGCACCATCCATATAGAAGAAGTACACGACCTCGGAATTCTATTATTGTCAACGTAACATGAAAAAGGATTTTCATCAATATCTATGTACTTTGAACAGTTAGTAGTAGCGGCTACAAAACTCAATATGAATGGTATGCGTGAATCAAGACTTGGTATAACATTCGGTTCACCCTGATGTATCATTTTATACTTCATTTTAGGGGAAGCTTCTATGTCTTTCAAGGAAGCTTTTATAAGATCTAATATTGAAATGCCGGTTATGCTCTTGAAATCTGGCTCATCATCACATACTACAGCTAAACTTGTAATAACTAATTCATCATCTGGTGATGGCCATAGACGGACATAACAGAGCCTATGATACATCCCTGTTAATTCTTCACAATGTGCCAGATCAATATCATCCTGATGTCGAATACAGTAAGTGAATGCTGTTTCTATATACATTCGGATCGTATTAACACCCATATTAAAAACGTTTTGAATAGCATGAATGGCAACTAACTTTTGAATGTTATTGGTATCAGTCTTATCGTTAATATGTTCTATGGCACGATCTGCGTAATAGAATTTTATATCCTCGTCCATCAAATCTTCTATTGGTGCATCTTGCCTTTTAAGCCTATTTTTGTTAACCACTGCACTTTTGTCACCAGTTTCACCTTTACATTCGGTTGTTATATCCTTATCTGATTTCATCCACGGGCGATCCCATATTGTTGCTTCACAGAGTAATTCAGTTTGTGGTTTTAATATATTACAATCTTTCATATATTTTGGGCTATCTGCTATTAAACAATCAGTCGGGGATATTGAATATTTTATCATAGTCAGTGTACCAGCTACTGTTTGTTTACTTACATTGTGTATTTTAATTATTTTATGAATTAATTTAGCATTTGATAATCGCTGATACTGTGCCAAACTTTGTTCAGCTAATGATTTATAATATTCATTATTTACATCATTTACTACTGGCTCTCCTAAAAGCATACTGCGCTTCTTTCTATAATTTTCACTATCCTCATCAATAATATCTCCATAACAATCTACGTCGATATCATTGACGCCTTTCCAAGGACGTTTCCAAATAACTGAATTACAATAGAGAGTATCATTTTCACTATGTCTACATTCAAGGGCATTTAATTTATTTTCTATACATTTTATTGGCTTTACAATAAACTCTATGGAATACTTTACTCCCGAAACTGATTGCTTAACCACTTTTTCAACTTTGGTAACTTCATAATGTGAAGACTCATTTAATTGACGTTTTTGATATTGTTGTAATGACTCCTGCGCTAACAGTTTAAACTCTGGTAAATTTGGGTCTTGTTTAACTTTCTTTCCCTTCAATGAGCGTTTTTTCCTTTCATCAGTTTTAATACTAGTGCCTAAATAAAAGCCACTAGTTTCTATTTTATTGCTTTTGAGCGTATTTCCTTTGTCAATTTTATATTCAACTTTCTTCAGATTTGGTTCTATATTAGGTCCAATAAACATAATGTTTTGCTGTTTCTCGGTATTTAATGCCTTTTTTTCATTAGTACATTTAACAGTGATATCTCGCTTGTTCAACCAGGGTTGTTCCCAAATCTTTGAATGACAACTTATAATATTGGAAGGATCCAGTATCTCACAAGTTTCTGATGTTGGTTCCATATCGTTATCTAATTGACAGTTAGTTGGCGTGACGGTAAAATCTATTTCAGTACTGAGTCCAGATACTACTTGAGTTGTTACTTTTTTTACTTCTATGATTTTGTGATGTTGCTTTGAACCTGTGTCTTGCAAATACTGTTTTAAAGAATCTTCGGCCTTCTGTTGGTAAAGCGAATCATTAACATTCTGATCCTTCTTGCCACCAGGAACTTGCCTCTTTTTTCTTTGTTTTTCATTGTTTATACCGCAGGAAACGTTAACATCCTTTTTATTCAACCATGGTTGTTCCCAAATCTTTGAATGACAACTTATAATATTAGAAGGATCCAGTATCTCACAAGTTTCTGATGTTGGTTCCATATCGTTATCTAATTGACAGTTAGTTGGCGTGACGGTAAAATCTATTTCAGTACTGAGTCCAGATACTACTTGAGTTGTTACTTTTTTTACTTCTATGATTTTGTGATGTTGCTTTGAACCTGTGTCTTGCAAATACTGTTTTAAAGAATCTTCGGCCTTCTGTTGGTAAAGCGAATCATTAACATTCTGATCCTTCTTGCCACCAGGAACTTGCCTCTTTTTTCTTTGTTTTTCATTGTTTATACCGCAGGAAACGTTAACATCCTTTTTATTCAACCATGGTTGTTCCCAAATCTTTGAATGACAACTTATAATATTAGAAGGATCCAGTATCTCACAAGTTTCTGATGTTGGTTCCATATCGTTATCTAATTGACAGTTAGTTGGCGTGACGGTAAAATCTATTTCAGTACTGAGTCCAGATACTACTTGAGTTGTTACTTTTTTTACTTCTATGATTTTGTGATGTTGCTTTGAACCTGTGTCTTGCAAATACTGTTTTAAAGAATCTTCGGCCTTCTGTTGGTAAAGCGAATCATTAACATTCTGATCCTTCTTGCCACCAGGAACTTGCCTCTTCTTTCTTTGTTTTTCATTGTTTATACCGCAGGAAACGTTAACATCCTTTTTATTCAACCATGGTTGTTCCCAAATCTTTGAATGACAACTTATAATATTAGAAGGATCCAGTATCTCACAAGTTTCTGATGTTGGTTCCATATCGTTATCTAATTGACAGTTAGTTGGCGTGACGGTAAAATCTATTTCAGTACTGAGTCCAGATACTACTTGAGTTGTTACTTTTTTTACTTCTATGATTTTGTGATGTTGCTTTGAACCTGTGTCTTGCAAATACTGTTTTAAAGAATCTTCGGCCTTCTGTTGGTAAAGCGAATCATTAACATTCTGATCCTTCTTGCCACCAGGAACTTGCCTCTTTTTTCTTTGTTTTTCATTATTTACACCGCAGGAAACGTTGACATCTTTTTTATGCAACCATGGTTGTTCCCAAATCTTTGAATGACAACTTATAATATTAGAAGGATCCAGTATCTCACAAATTTCTGATGTTGGTTCCATATCGTTATCTAATTGACAGTTAGTTGGCGTGACGGTAAAATCTATTTCAGTACTGAGTCCAGATACTACTTGAGTTGTTACTCTTTTTACTTCTATGATTTTGTGATGTTGCTTTGAACCTGTGTCTTGCAAATACTGTTTTAAAGAATCTTCGGCCTTCTGTTGGTAAAGCGAATCATTAACATTCTGATCCTTCTTGCCACCAGGAACTTGCCTCTTTTTTCTTTGTTTTTCATTATTTACACCGCAGGAAACGTTGACATCTTTTTTATGCAACCATGGTTGTTCCCAAATCTTTGAATGACAACTTATAATATTAGAAGGATCCAGTATCTCACAAATTTCTGATGTTGGTTCCATATCGTTATCTAATTGACAGTTAGTTGGCGTGACGGTAAAATCTATTTCAGTACTGAGTCCAGATACTACTTGAGTTGTTACTCTTTTTACTTCTATGATTTTGTGATGTTGCTTTGAACCCGTGTCTTGCAAATACTGTTTTAAAGAATCTTCGGCCTTCTGTTGGTAAAGCGAATCATTAACATTCTGATCCTTCTTGCTACCAGGAACTTGCCTCTTTTTTCTTTGTTTTTCATTGTTTATACCGCAGGAAACGTTAACATCCTTTTTATTCAACCATGGTTGTTCCCAAATCTTTGAATGACAACTTATAATATTAGAAGGATCCAGTATCTCACAAGTTTCTGATGTTGGTTCCATATCGTTATCTAATTGACAGTTAGTTGGCGTGACGGTAAAATCTATTTCAGTACTGAGTCCAGATACTACTTGAGTTGTTACTTTTTTTACTTCTATGATTTTGTGATGTTGCTTTGAACCTGTGTTTTGCAAATACTGTTTTAAAGAATCTTCGGCCTTCTGTTGGTAAAGCGAATCATTAACATTCTGATCCTTCTTGCCACCACGAACTTGCCTCTTTTCTCTTTGTTTTTCATTGTTTATACCGCAGGAAACGTTAAACTCTTTTTTATGCAACCATGGTCGATCCCAAATTTCCGAATAACAGTGTATTTCTTTATCATTTGCATTTTTGTGAGCTATTTTAAAAACAATTCTAGTTAGCGTTCCAGCAACTAGTTGTACAGTAACATTTTCAACTTTTACTACTTCATATATTTCATTAACGCTATTTGATTGTAAGTAATATCGTAAAGATTCTTTAGCTAACGATTCATGCTTTGAATCATTGGGATCAAAAGTTTTCTGTCCACCAACAAAAAAATTTGATGATCGTTTTTTTCTAGAAATCAAAATATCTTTTTTACTGGAATCATCACATTTTACATTCATTTGTCTACCGTCTTCAAGCCACGGTCGATCCCAAACTTGTGCCTTACACTTTCGCAGTGGTTCTTTGTCTAATAATTCACATGATTTCAAATCAACTTCAACATTGTTAGAACATGTTGTATAGCCCACATTAAACTCAATTTCAGTCAATAATCCCCCAATAAGCTGTGTTGTAACTGAATTTATTGATACAACTTTTTGTTTACTATTTTTATTTGAATTCACCTCTAAATACTGCAAAGCTTCTTGAGTTATGTCCAGAATATTCGCATCTTTTATTGTCCCTTCTACATTATATATTTCTTTTTTGCTAGAAAATCTTTCATCTATGGGTCTTTGAACACATTTGTGTGTAATTTTTTTTTCCTTAAGCCAATGTCTTTCGTGAACTGTTATTTCACACACATTGGAATCCATGTTTTGCACAATTGAACAATTTTTTCTTTGCATATAAGGGACAGTTTTATTACAATCAGTGTATAAAAGACTAACAGTAATTTTTGTGATGGTACCAGAAGCTTTCCTAGTGTAAGCTTGTAAAATTTTTTCAATTCTCATAGCATTTGGAAAAATTGATTCTAATTCAATTTTCTTTAAACTTTCTTGAGTTAATTTTAAAAGTATAGGATCATCAAATTCAACTAGTTCAGTTTTACTAAGTTTTAGTTTTTTTTGTTCTTCATAACAAAATGCGCTCAGAATCTGAGGCTTTTCACTGTCAGTAGTTTCAATTATTCCATTACAAATTTCGTGCTGTATATCTTTTACTCCACAATTTGCTTTGTCACAGGGTATTACAATCCGAGCTTGAATATAGAAAAAATTTTGAAAGTTTTCGAATTCTTCTTCAGCTGCAATGACATCTAGAAGAACCCTGGTTTTGATTTCTAAATCCATTTCATTCAAGTAATTCACCATATTTTGTGCTAAAGTGTATAAATATTTAGCCTTGTTGATGTTCTTTTTAATCTTATGAATTTTCTCAGCCACAGACATCACTTTTAATTCATGTTCGTAACTTCTTTTTACTCTAGCAAAATCTTCATGGATATTATCAAATCCAGCAGAATTAAATAAATTGATTAAATCATCTATAGCTTTTTTCCTATCTTCATTTAAAAATTCAAGTCTTTCTTCATATTCAGGTTGTTTGTTTTGAACAGAAGAATCGGTACTTTGTTTTCTTATTTGAAAATCAGATAATATATGATGCAATTTGACATGTGTTTCTTCTGTACTTTTTGGTAAAGTTTGAAAGCTCTCTGGTACTTTGTAAATATTATCACGTGGAATTATCTGTTTTTCTAAATCTTTTAATTCTTTCTCTGTAAGGGTTTTTTCAGTTTTCATCTGTGCCTGAATGTCAGTATTATGTACAGCTTTTAGAATTTCATCTGCAGACCCTGCATTAGCAATTTTATCGTAATCTGGAATAGGCTTAGTAGTCTTATCTAACTTGTCTTGTATATGAGAAGGTGGATTGATATTAATGTCATTACTGTCATTATTTGGAATGTATTCACCTTCATCACCAAATATCCAGTCCTGTGTACAGTTGTTAGAGAGAACAGCTCTATATTTAGAACCATCTGGTGTCTTTATCCAAGACTTTTCTAATATTGATATCTTGCACATTTTATTATCAAAACAGGAATCACTTGTTGTTGATGCACAGTTGTCAAAACTCACTTCAAGTGTTAATATATATCGTACACCATTAACTATCTGCAAAAATAAATGAAATTATTAATTTAAATTACTTCATTAGCCTCATTAGCTGTTCTTTTTTTACATACTTGCACTTGTCTTTCCACATCTAGCACAGACTGCAACAAGTGCTTTGTGGTAGGTTCATGTCTATCCAAATGTTTAATGGCAAGTGCTGCTAAGTCACTGACCCCTGGAGCTTGAGGGTTAATATGGCTTGAGCATCCTGTACAGGCGCCACCATATTGCCGTCTAGGTACTGCAATAAATTCCTCACCAGAGGTAACCTATTTTAAAGAAATAGTAAAATTAATAAGTATTAATATTAACTAAAAAAAATAGTTTTTAAAAATAATATACAAGCCTGGCATAATTCACACAGTTTTAAATCTTATAATTTTAAGTCTTTGTTCATTACATTTTATTTTTCTGTAAATATTGTAAGTATCCAAATAAATTTTTAAATACATATATTAGAAAATTTGAGGTCAGCGGGAATCGAACCCACATCTCTTGGGAATCGCGCCCTGAGTATGTTAACCAGATTACACTACAGCCAAGTCGAACCACACATCAGCCATGAAATTAGTGATATGTACCTATTTCTCAATCAGTTTTTTAGCAATATAACAATGACACAGTCGTAGTCTCTATTTTCTTAAAAGCTTCATTGTAATATGGGGTCTTGGAAAAATAAATCGACAACTGTAATGTGTCTAATAGATGTCGTACTAGATGTCGCTAATAGTTTTGATATGTATTTCAAAATTTATTCAGATATTTTGAGTGTGGGTTAACACTTTAATAAGAAATAAAAAACCTATTGTAAGTAAACTGTTGGGTAAACATATTGGTGAATAACTTAATATAATTTTAAATTCTTTAATTGATTTTTTATATTAATAAAATAAATTTTGTTGCCCATCTAAGTCTATTTTAGACCATATGAACAACAAATCTAAAGCTTTCCAAATTATTAGTCTGCAAGTCTCACTCTAGTATTTGGTTGCACTTCATTGTCCAAATGTACAGGTTCATGGATGGCAGCTATAGTTGTTGGTTCTTCTACAACATCCTCCAAGGTATCACCACCAGAAACATTTGACTGGGTAGGAGGATAGACATCTTCACAATGGTACTGATTATCTTGGATGGTTATACCATTTGCTTCAAGATCTTGGATTTTAGCAGAGCATTTTAGAAACCTATAAGAGTCTATGTCATGGATGTCATTAGCTCTCAGTCTAGCTTCTATATAATAACATCCACTGCTATCATCCTGAAATTTAAATTAATGTTGTAAACCATTTGTAGGTTTTAGTGAAATTTTCTCTATTTATTTATATTTTTGCTATTTTATAATATTATACTTCATACCTACTCTTTATAGAATACTAAAAACTCAATATAATTTCAGATAGATTTCACAATTATAACACAATTTTTTACTACTCATAGACACAGAAGTTTTAATCCTACTTAGACTTATTTTCTCATAAATAATTCCCAACGAAGTTCCAATTTAATTCACATACTATACCCAATTAAAGAGTACTTAATTAGACTATAGTTAAAGACTTCATACTTTTTTGATAAGAGAAACAAATATTAAGTTAGAATTGTTTAAGGTCTTCTTTATGATAACCTTGCGAAAATAAATGAAGTCAGTTAATGAAACAAATTCACAAATAAAATACCTCCTTACCGTTTTCTGCGCATTAAGAAGTACGCCTTCATCGTATGTGTAAACTTGGTCAGGCAAATTGTTCAAATATTCGACAAATCCATTTAAAAATTTTTCTTTGATTTCGCTACTTAATTCTCCAAAACAAACAGGAAGTAGAAAGCACTGGATTATCACAAACACACTTTTGTATAGCTGCATGACGCAAATTCAAGACGCTATCATCGCTGAATGTTCACCAGCAGAATGAGGAGAAGACGGTGCGTCACAAACACAATGGCTTATTAAATATCTGTGTGGTAATGGTAATGAATGATTCAACAAAATATTGCAAATTAAGATGAAGATAATTAATCTTTGTTGACATTTTTTTCCGATGGCCGATGGCGATTGACATTGACAATGACATCTGACAACAACAATGAATGACAATCACTGACCTCTATGTTTAATCTATGAGTAACACTGGACTTGCCGCTGTGATTTCTTCTTGCACCTAAGTCTTGCCATTTTGGCAACCAAGTAGGTGCAAGCTGAGTACTACGAGTGTCTCTGAAACTAGTAGGTAATATTGCAAATGGTGCACCGACTTCTATAATAATTAATCTATGATTTCATAGATCCTCCTATTTAATCCTACTATCCGACTTCCTACTAATATTATAGGTATTACCGTTTCAATTCTTATCGATGTCCATAATTTTGAAGCACACTCCCTAATGTGTGGCCATTTTATGCGACCGCATTCTGTAGGTACCTACTTATTTTTGTAAGTAGGGCATTTCCATCTCACAGACATCCATCTCCATATATTTTCTACCTACCATGTAGGTAGTAATCTGTGGAATAAATCTGTTATCAGGGGGCTGATTCTGTAACTCGGTGCCTACCAACGACGATAGGCATTTTTTATCCATTGAAGGTTTGAAGAGAAATGTCATTTACTATTTCATAGTTAACCTTCAATGGATAAAAAATATATGTCAGTGGCTTTCACTTTTGATAGGCACTGAGTTACAGAATCAGCCCCCTGTGCGAAAGTTTTAGAGGTGGGTCGTTGCGCGTTATTGTAATAACTAAACACTTTATCGTTATTGGTATCGATAGACGATTTTGAAACTATTTATTTTAATAACTGTCCATTGCGGTTCGTTGCTGTACATATAGGTTTGGCTGGTATTCGTGTTATTAAAAATATCAGTTTTCCTAGATAGCGAATAGATAATTTAAGATATAGGTATTTTACATTGACTCGTTGCACAAATGCACACGTGTGTCTTTTATAAGGTATGTATGGCGCGTTTTTATTAGCTACTAGACGATGCCCGCGACTTCATCCGCGTGGATTAAGATTTTTTGATTCCCGCGGAAATACCTTAATTTTCCGGGATAAAATGCAGCCTATGTTTTAATCCAGGATATAATCTATCTCGATTCCAAATTTCAAACAAATCCGTCCAGTAGTTATTGCGTTAAAGAGTAACAAACATACACACATACAAACTTTCGCCTTTATAATATTATTAAGACTAGCTGATGCCCGCAACTTCGTTGTTGTTGTTTCGGTTTCAGTATCGTTTATAGAGTGCCCTCAAAAAAAATTTTCAAAATATCTTCAACTAGACGATGCCTGCGACTTCATCCGCGTGGATCAAGGTTTTTCAATTCCCATGGGAACTCTGTGATTTTCCGGGATAAAATGTAGCCTATGTTTTAATCCTGGGTATGAGCTATCTCCATTTCAAATTTCAGCCAAATCGGTTCATTCGTTGTGGCGTGAAGGAGTCACAAACATATACACACACACACACACACATACACACTTTCGGCTTTATAATATTAGTGTGATAGTGTGATGTGATGTACAGAATTGGACCTGTTACAGTTTTATTATAAGTATAGATGTAATGAAACCGACAGATTCGTAATATTTCGTTATCATTCGGCTAGTATCATGGATAACATGATTCGGTTATTGTATAGGCTACAGCGGCGCGGTAAGACAGAAGACTTTATCGCTTATTAGTTGCTGCGTTATTAGAAGGTTATTAGTTATTACGTTGCAAGAGAAACTCGCCAATACATAGTTGCGCGCAATAGATGGTTATTGTAGAACCGAATACCGTTATTTAGTTATTACATCAATACATAGTTTTAATAACTATTTATGGTTTGTAACGACCACCTCTAGAAAGTTTTATTCATCATAGATCATAGATATTAGATTTGTATTAAAACGGAGTGATTACATACATTCTCTTTGATTTGTATCAAGGAACATAATACTCTAACGAGATTTGTATTTTGTGAATTTTTGTGAAACTGTGTTGTGTTGTGAAAACTTTAACTTTTAATTTTTAGTGACAAGAAGTAATATTAATAAAGAAATGACTACAAAGTCAGAAAAGCGTTCTTCTTCTACATCTAAGATGTATTAATATTGATTTATTTTCATCACCTATGTACCTAAGTATTATAAGCTTTTACTTTTAAACTTTTAATAAAAAAAAATTAATTAGTTTTTCAGTTATGTATGTAACTGATATGTTACAGTTATGAACTTGAAAGCAAAAAATATCAAGGTGTATATATAGGTAAATTCATACTAGTTTTTAAATCAGGTCACAATAAACATTCAATTTCAGAATAATTCTTGGTACTCAATATTCTAGCAAATGTAGACTAAGATATTAAAATTGCGACTCTCGAAATCGACATCATGAATGATAATTTGTACAAATTTTCAGTCAGTTCGGTCTTTGTATAACTGTTCTTAAGAATAAACCAAACCAAACACTAAACTATGAGTAAAATTTGAGCCCAAGTAAGATTGTTTGAAAATTTGGACATTTATAAAATTTTTACTTAAGTATAAACTTTTCTAGGTGGTGGATAGCGTTTGGTCTGATCTGTGGAGCTACCTTCCTGACACGGTTTTATAAAGTTTTGGAACCAGATCATGTGTGGTAAGCCTTATGATATCTTATATATTTACACTAGAGGACCGCCCCGGCTTCGCCCGTGGTACATATATAGCCTATAGCACTCAGGGATCACGTACATATCTAACGGTGAAAGAATTTTTGCAATCAGTCCAGTAGTACCTGAGATTAGCGCATTCAAACAAACAAACTCTTCAGCTTTATAATGTTAGTATAGATAAGAATAAGAAAAGATATCTAGCAGATTTAGTTTTATAATGTAATAGACGATAACCGCGACTTCATTTGTGTGGATTAAGTATTTTTGAATCCCACAGGAACTCTTTATTTTCCAGGATTTTAGCCTATGTGTTAATCCAAAGTATAATCTATCTCCATTCCAAGTTTTAGTCAAGTCTGTTCAGTAGTTTTTGCATGAAAGACTAACAAACATACACACACACATATAAACTTTTGCCTTTATAATATTTGTGTGATGTGATAGTAAAATAGCAAATTTTGCTGTAACACCACGTTCACTATGCAAGTATGACATGTTTTCTTTTATATCAACATTAATAGAATACAAGGTTTAAAGTTTCAGACAAGCAAACTTGAAACCACAAGGGTTCCATGATTAACTTAGAAGCCCTGAAGAGACCCACAAACAAAAAAAAAAGAAATTGTATTTATTTTCTAATGTAAATTTATTTTCTAGTTGGGATGAAACACACTTTGGTAAAATGGCAAGCAGCTACATAAACAGAACCTTCTTTTTTGATGTTCACCCTCCCCTTGGAAAGGTAATACATTACTTACAAACTTTTGGGGAAACTCTTTGATTTTCCCGCATAAAAGGCTATGTCACTTTCCAAGTCGTCAACTTTATCCATGCAAAATTATTATGTAAATCTATTAATGTTTTGTTGTGTGATTGACAGACCAACCTACAAATAAACACACTTTCCCATTTATAATAATACTAGTTAGCTATTCTTCTTCTTTATCAACCGATAGATGTTGATGACTTCTGGACATAGGTCTTTGGACTTCCACAGGCCTCGGTCTTGCGCCGCCTGAATCCAGCGTCTCCCTGCGACTCGTTTGATGTCGTCGGTCCACTTAATGGGGAGTCTGCCAACACTGCGCATTACGGTGTGGTGTCACCACTCCAGCAGTTTGGGACCCCATCGACCATCAGCTCTTTGGAGGATGTGCCCCGCCCATGTCGGTGACTTTGGATCTCCTCTTTTATGATTTGATCTCGCAGGGATACTCCAAGCTTAAAGTTAGCATATAACAAAAGCATTAGTATTTATTACAAATGAAATGAAAAGAATAAATATTGGGTATGGAGAGAATTGGACCCTTTGAGCCATAAGGGTTCTTATTTGTTCTTTTTTTTAATTTTCAGATGCTTATAGCTTTGTCAGGCAAACTGACAGGCTATGATGGTACATTTCATTTTGAAAAACCTGGTAGCAAGTTTGATGGAGCGAGATATGAAGGGATGCGAATTGTAAGTTGAAAAAGTGACTTTTGAATGATCTCAGCCTGCCCAATAAAAATACAGTTTGATTAGGTATTATTTTGATTTAATAGTAGCCAATGCCTGCGACTGCTCAGCATTGATTTAGGTCCTTTAAAATTTCGGGGTACTCTGGTAGTGTCCTTTCAATTCACAAGGGCACGTGGCTCACGGTTGTGTGTTTCGTATCTGTGTAAGTGTGAGCGAGAGCTTGCTCGCGCCTAACCGCACACTTAGGCTCCATGCACACTTACGCATGTGCATGAACACGGCGTAACTACAAGTAAAGCGCCTGTAACTTCGTGAGATAAACGTACTATATAAAAATACTTTTAAAATACCAATTTCAAAAGCCAGTACACAAACTATTTGTTGTGTATGTTTGATGTTGTTGGTTTTGTGGTTTCTTTTTCTTACTTTTCCTTCAAGTGTCAGGATTGAGGAGTTAGGAATGGGACCTGTAGTTCATTGATTTTAACTCCAAACATCTTCAATCCTTAACCTATGTAGGTATATGAAACTTCTGTTTGTATTTTAAAATTTTTATCAAGTCGACGCGACGGCGCAAATTAATAAAGGCGTAAACGAAAAAAATTAATTTTTACAGGAGAGCCAAAAAACTAAAAATCAACTTTCTTCTTTGCTTTTGCTAAGTAATGTATGCACTATTTTGATTTATTCTGTTTATTTATCATTTCATGTTATCTTTTATAGTTTTGCACAACATTGGGAGCTTTGATAATACCGCTAACATTTCTGACAATTTGGGAAATGACAAAGAATCTGGACTCTACCCTAATTGGCACCTTACTTTTATTGTGTGGTATGTTGTAGTTATTTTACATTTTGTCGTTGAAAGATTTATTTACTTTTATTTTTTCCTAACACCACTGTCTGGCAACAACTAAAAACTGGAAGTAATCTTCCAGGCTAATAGAGAAATATAACAAACATATTATGCTGTTAAATGTAAATTAATGTTCAAGCTTATATTGTAAGAGTTTTTATCATACAGAAAATCTCAAAAATAAAATCCCTTAGCATTTGAGACACTTAACTCTTATGTCTTAAGATATGTTTGAGTATTCTGTCCTATGCTATGAAAAAATATGTTTTACATACATGAACATCGTACATCTCTGGTGTAAGGGCAGCCTAATAGTCAAAGATTAATGTGTGTGCTCTGATACTTTAGAAAGATCTTGTCTTTTTTCAGATGTTGGCTTTTTGACGCTGAATAGGTACATTCTACTGGACCCAATTCTGTTGTTTTTCATGAGCTGTACGATATATGGTGTGTTTAAGGTATGAAATTGTTGAGTTATATAAGAGAAAACCCTAAAATTGTTGAAACAAATTATTTTATTTTTAAGTTTAGCTTCTGCTAGTGTTCGCTTAGCTATAAATATATGTTTATCTAAATACTGGGACAGTATTGATATCGAGGGAAATAACTATATTATGTTTACACTCATATCTCTATCCCCTCCAAATAAGCGGAAAGCTTGTGCTTGTGACCGAAAATCCAATACATTTTTCGGCCCAGCCTGGGAATCCCAAAGCCTCAATAGACCAACGGAGGCCTCAATAGTCCAACGGTTAAAGGAGCGGACTGAAAACTGAAAGGTCGCAGGTCCGAATCGCACCAATTGCACTATTGTCGTACCCACTCTAAGCACAAGCTTTCCGCTTACTTGAAGGGGATAGGAGGACATTTGTCAACTTCAGCTTGACTAATATTCTTTGTTACGTTCACCCAAATATGGTTGAGCGAAGCAACGGCTGGATCATGCGTCGTGCTCGTGAACGGGTGCCACCAACGGGAATGGGTCTGCTTTGTCTACCTGTAACATGTGTAGCATTATATGTACCTACATGCATTTTTGAAGCTTCATTGAGGAAGCACTGTATACATAGCATATAGTTTTGTTACCTATTGTATTTTTTTGAAAAGTGCAATTGCTGAGTTTCTTGCCGGCTCTTCTCAGCAGAATCTGCATTCCGGTGGTAGATTTACGACGTGTCATAAGAGCTACAAGTTGGCCTACATTAAATTAAATTAATTTTGAATTTGAATTTCAACATTTGTAAGAACAGAAAATAAATCGGTCAAAAAACAAATAATTTGTTAGCTGTTTTACTGCGACTGGATCCATTTCTTTCTAAAACGAAATTTTGTTTGGAGAGTGTATGGAGCTACTGTATCGTGACGTCAAGTTGCAATAGCGCCTTCTTTTTCTAACAGGAATTTGAAAGCTCTGTATTTTCGAGACTAGTTAAGATATTAATTTTTTTTTTTTTTTTTTTTTTTATTTGAAATTACAAAAAACATGTTCAGGTCCGTACTCTAACCGACGAGGGGCTGGCCCCTTTCTCCTTGCGGATGCTGGCGTGGCAGGTGTGTCTGGGCGCGTCGCTCGCCTGCACCATGTCGGTGAAGTTCGTCGGTCTGTTCGTAGTCCTGTTCGCCGGCCTGCGCACTATCGCCGACTTGTGGAACGTGCTCGGCGATCTGACGAAACCTGTCGTAAGATTTTTTTTATTCAGTGACAAGATAGGCCTTGACTGCGATCTCACCTGATGGTAGGTGACGACTGACGATGCAGTCTAAGATGGTAGCGGGCTAACTTGCAAGAGGTATGGCAGTGTACACTCAACCCATACCCCTAATCGGTTTCTACACGCCATCGTGCCGGAACGCTAAATCACTTGCCGGCACGTCTTTGACAGCAGGGTGGTAACTAGCCACGATCAAAGTCTCCCACCAGGCAAATATAGTAAAAGCAATAAGTGATTTTTCAATGTATTTTTTGCAGAGTTTGACTCTAAAACATCTTATTGGAAGAAGCATAACACTGATTCTGTGGCCAATACTCCTGTACGTGTTTTTCTTCTGGATTCATCTTACTGTGCTCAGCAAAAGGTAAAAATTAAAAACCATTACAACCATCTAACTATTCTTTTTAGAACGGAAGTTTCTAACAAAGTTCCGCTCCAAATGTAGACTTAAAGTAACCCTTGAAAAAGTTTAAAAACTATATATATATATATGTGTTATTTTTAAGCTATTGCATAGCTTCTATCGCGGGCCAGCGTGGAGACCGAATCCAGAAATTCCGTAACGAAAATAACCTGACACGGGACTCCTCTACGGTGAGCCGCTAGATGGCGTTGATAAAAATGATATGCAATAGCTTTACCGCGACAGTCCCCGAGTGCCACGTCTTTTTTTTATTCGACGACAAGATAGCAGGCTGACTTGGAAGGGGTATTGCATTCAACCCATACCCCTAATCTGTGACACGCCGCCGTGCCGGAATGCTAAATCGCTCGGTGACACGTCTTTGACGGTAGGGTGGTAACTAGCGACGGTCAAAGCCTCCCACAAGACAGATCTTGTTTTTTTAAAATCTTGTTTTCCACCATGAAGTGGTAACGGCGACGGCTTCTACTCGTCGGGTTTCCAAGCGCGCCTACAAGGCAACAGCCTGAACAACGCCAGCGCGCCTCGGGTGCTGGCGTTCGGGGCAACGGTCACGCTGAAAAACCACCGCACGGGAGGCGGCTACTTGCACTCGCACCACCACCTGTACCCCGCGGGAGCCGGCGCCAGGCAGCAGCAGGTGCATGAGACAAAATAACCGGACAAATGCGAGCCGCACCCTGATTACGTAAAAATTTGCAACAGCAATAGCAACGCGACAGCGATCGGTCGCAAAATGTCACTAAAATCTTATTACGGAAGCCAATCGCACGTCTATTGCTCACGTGTCGATACTAGCACCACGATAGGACGGCAATAGATGTAAACAAAATACACAGTTTTTGTCGTCGTCAGTGGTTGAATTGTTATATTTTTTATTTGTTTTGTGTTGTGGTCTGTGATAAAACCCTCTCAAAGTATTTGACTTCCTTTCTTCTCCATCAAGCATCTCTAAAGAAGAAAAGTACATTTTGCGATAGGCGAGCAATAGACGTGCGATTGGCTTGCGTAATACGAATTTTAGTGACATTTTGCAACCGATCGCGAGATACGTAATAACCCTGCAGGACTCGCATATGAAGGGTTCCGTACCAAAAAACCTCCGAAAACACGTTTCTAGTAGGGGAGCCATTCTTAATTTATTTTTATTATTTGTTGTTATAGCGACAACAATAATACACATTCTGTGAAAATTTCAACTGTACCTATTACGGATCGAGAGATAGATCTCAGCATTAGTGTTTGTTCAAAAAAAAAAAAACATCTTAGGATTGGAGGGCGCAGCTGTGCTTAATTACTTTTTTTAGCGAACAAAACGTACAATAGCGCATTATAGACTACTAGCTTTTGCCCCCGCGACTTCGTCCGCATGGAATTAGGTATTGGGGTGGAATTTTCAAAAACTGTGACACACGTACTTTTTTATTTTTAACTGAAAGCTCAAATACCAACTTTGATGGAAACAGCTTGAAAAATGACGGAGTTTCATATAAACTTCCATCCCCTAATTAAACCCCTTAGGGGTGGAATTTCCAATAATCCTTTCTTAGTGTGCGCCTACGTCATAAAAGGAACGAACTGTAAAAATTTCAAGTTTCTAACTTCAGTAGTTTAGGCTGTGCGTTGATATCTCAGTCAGTCAGGACTTGAATTTTATATATATAATAGATTAAGATCGAGCAAAAACAAAAGTTTGTTGTATGGAGTTTATTGTTTAACTTTTTTTTTTTGTTATTATAGCGGCATTAGATATATACATTCTGTGCAAATTTCAAGTATCTACCTATTACGGTTCATGAGATACAGCCCGCTGACATACAGACGAACAGACATACCGGCGAATGGATGGATAGTCAAGTTCGCATTAGTAAGAACAGTAATTGTTCCAGATAACAACCTACACGCACAAAGACGAAAATAACAGATGGATCGTCAAACCCTACGACCGCGAGCAAGTGGATGGTGTCGTACTGGTACGCAGCGGTGACTTGGTGCGTCTGACGCACGCGGTCACTGGCCGAAACCTGCACTCGCATCGGGAAAAAGCTCCAATGACCAGCAAGTTCATGCAGGTCACGGGGTATGGCGAGGTAAGACTCGGCAGCCTTTTGTAAGCTCGAGTTTTCATACAAACGTAGTTTTAGATGTATGTTTCAAATAAAATAGACATATTTGAGACGACAGTAATAGCGGTCATGGCCGTAACCATTAATTACACACCAGTGCAACATTAATTATATTCTTTTCACTCAACTTCAACTTTTATTCTTTCAACTCACGAGGGTACGTGGCTCATGGTTGTGTGCGTGTCGTATCTGTATAAGTGTGAGCGAGAGCTTTCTCGCGCCTGCTCGCTCCCACCTAGGCTCCTGATAGGCACGCACACTTACGCAATGTGCATGTACACGAAGTAACCACAAGTAAAGCTCACGCGCCCTCGTGAATTGCAAGAACTATACTTAAATAGACCACACCATTTATTTAAATTAAATAGACCACAATTTTGAACTTCAGATCCTAGAACTGCAAGGTACTGCGCATCTAAATTGTGGGGCATAAGGAACTATCGGTTTTATTGATTGACTAGCTTTTTCTCGCGGCTTGGCTCATGTTAAGTTGGATTATTCAAATCCCTATTTCACCCCCTTAGGGGATGAATTTTCAAGAATCCTTAGCGGATGCTTACGTTCTAATAGCTATCTGTATTTGAAAAAGCAATGCCTTGGAATAAAATCGTGCATTGTTGAGTTAACATCTCTTGAAAACGCTGCGGTATTGAAGCGTATTTTGTGTTTCCTTGAATATACATTTACATTGAAGGACTAACTGGACGCACATACGCAATGGTTCAACCTGGTTTCAACCCACAAACCTTTGTCAAATTAAATGCATACATAATATAAAGGAATAAAGTTAACTTTTCAATTGATAAGTTGTGTGGGTTGACTCTTTATTGCATATGTGCGTCCAACTAATATTGTTTTACAGGATGGCGTTGGAGATGCGAACGATGTGTGGAAAATAATAATATCCGGCGGGAAAGATGGCGATGAAATACAAACTGTGCGGAGCAAACTCGTGTTTGTACATTACCTGCAGGTAACACATTCTCCTGTTAGTGGTATCGATGGGTGGCGGTCACGTATTGGTGCTGCTTTTTTTTACAGTCTTTTTAAAGTTACCGGGACCAAAATTAGTGCTGTCCCTTTAGTGTTGTTCAGTTTCATGAGCACATTCACCTCTTTCAGG
This sequence comes from Hipparchia semele, assembly GCA_933228805.2. Classification (NCBI taxonomy): domain Eukaryota; kingdom Metazoa; phylum Arthropoda; class Insecta; order Lepidoptera; family Nymphalidae; genus Hipparchia; species Hipparchia semele. The sequence goes on along the minus strand of OW121725.1, from coordinate 5,864,824 downwards.
GTTGATACCCCCCTTTTGTTACACATTGTATAACCATATCATACGTACAGGCGTGTGCGTTGACGACGACGGGCAAGCAGCTGCCCAAATGGGGCTACGAACAACAAGAGGTCGCCTGCAACCCCAACCTTCGCGACAACAACGCGCTTTGGAACGTCGAGGACAATGATTTCGACCAGTGTAAGTTCAAATATTTTTATTTTTTTTTCTAAAATTCTAACTTATTTATTTCATGTTGGCCAAATTGGGTATTTGACTAAATTTTTTATATACACTTAAAATAGGTTTTTAATATTACAGCACAATGCTATTTTTCTTTTTTTAATATTTTACTGGATGCTCGTACGCAATAACGTTTCAGCCCACAAACCATTGTCAAATTAAATACATACATAATGTAAAGGAATAAAGTTAACAATTCACCCATACATCATTTTCATCCAATAGCAGTATATAATCCAGCGCACGCATTGAAAACGTTTAAGAGTCAAAAAAATTTCCGACTTCCTTAACAAATTTGCACATAATATCTAGCCATAATACTTTATGTGCATAATATATAGCCTATAACCATCTGGAATAATGTACCTTTGAATTGGTAAAAGAATTTTTGAAATAGGTGCGGTGGTTCCAAAGTTTGCTCCGGACATACATACAAACTCACAAAATTCGCGCTCCCTCTTTATTATAATAGTATAGATGTACGCCTAACTAGTCTCGAAAATATAGACCTTTTAAGTTTTCCATTAGACAAAGAGAGAGAGATCAGTAGCTCTATAGACTCTCCATAGAAGAATTCGTTTAAGAACAGAAACACAATAAAAATAACTAACTAATTTTGTTAAATATAATTGTAATGCTTGAGATATTTAAAAAAGTTAACTGAAATAACAAGGATTGTAATACAAATTCACTTCTTATGCTCATTGATTCGGAAACAATAAATAAAATGGAAGAGATCCCCTTCCGGGCAACTGTACTATCAGTGAATTTTATTTGTTCTCTGTATTATTACTGCAATATTTACCCAGCTATACAAACATAGACGATTCTTTGAGTTTCTTAAATTTTGTTCTACTTCAACTTACTGGTGTTCCATATATCGTTGTTGAAGGTTATGAATTTTAGCAGTATCTATTTACGTATGTTCCATCGTAGCGCCTAACATACTAAGCCGATTTTGATAAAATCCTACTAATATTATAAATGCGAAAGTTTGAATGGATGTATGTTTGTTACTCTATTACGCCGCAACGACTGAACCAATTTGGCTGTTTGTCACAGAGATAGTGTATAGTCTGGAATAACATATAGGCCACTTTTTATCCCGGAAAATAACAGAGTTTTTTTTAAATATTTTAAGCGAGAAAACGAGCAGGCGGGCCAACTGAAGTTAAGTGATTACCGCCGCCCATAAACATTTGCAGCACCTGAGGCACCACCAATGCGTTGCCGGTTTTTTAGGAATTTGTTGGTCCGCCCCTTGAAAAACCCCATGTTTTAATTTAGTGGGAACACCGCTACAGGAAGTTGGTTCCACAGTTTCCGCGGGAATCAAAACCTCAATCCATGCGAACGAAGTCGCGGGCATTGACTAGTTTTCCATAGTCGGGTTAGAGTTTTCAATCTTTTATCTTGTTATAGTGCCAAAGATGAGTTTCGAGGTGTACGCATCGAGCTTCCTAGAACGGTTGGTGGAGTCGCACGCTGTGATGTTGCACGGGAATGCGGGCCTCAAGCCTAAGGAGGGGGAGGTGACTTCGCAACCCTGGCAATGGCCTATCAATTACAGGGTAATATTTTATCCCTATGAGATGAGGAGATCCGTAGGAGAACCAAAGCCAACTACATAGCTCAGTGAGTCGCGAAACTGAAGTGGAAATGGGCGGGCACATAGTTCGAAGAGCTAATGGTCGATGGGGTCCCAAGATGCTGGACTGGCGATTCCGCAACGGGAAGCGCAATGTTGGCAGACCCCCCATTAGGTGGACCAACAACAATAAACAAGTCGCAGGGAGCCGCTGGATTCAGGCGGTGCAAGACCAAGGCCTGTGGAGGTCCATGCAAGAGACTTATGTCCAGCAGTGGACGTCTTTCGGTTGATAAAGAAGAAGAGAAGATTTAAACATATCGTGAACTATGGCTTATAACCCTCTGAAGGGAGACCTGCGTTCAATAGTGAGTGATGGGTTGCTAATGATAATAATGACTGTTTTTCAGGGTCAATTCTTCTCTGCAAATTCTCACAGAATATATTTACTGGGCAATCCGGTGGTGTGGTGGGCTAACCTGGCGTTCCTCGCCGTCTTCTTTTTGCTCTTTGTCGTTAACGCTGTTAGAGAGAAGCGCGCACAGGCTTTTGGAAGAATTGTCGAAGGTAAGAAGAATGTATTATGTTTACTGACTTTGGTGGTTATATGATGGGCCTATATAATTGTTCATCTACTCAAAAACTGTGCAAACCGAGAACTTTGCAGTCCAATCCTTAGCATTTCAACGTTTGCACAAGCCCAGCTTTTGAGTTTTCGCAAGCTACCGTACTGTCCTTCACACGCACGTGCCTACCCGCGCAAACTGATTTGCACCGGTTTGCGCGCAAGCAAGACGGAACGTGGATAGAGCATTATACGTGTGATCTATTTCGGTTCAGCGTTATTCTACTAGGTGGGTCCGCTTTCCATACTTAAGGTAGACTTCCGATCCTCGCGTGAAGTGTCAGTCACCCGCGTCAGTGACAGAACGTCAGTGACGGGGTGTCAGTGGCGCTGTGTCTACGCGTCTGTACTATGTAAAACTAGGGGAAACCATTCGACCCTAGCGCCACTGACGCGCGTTAGTGACAAACTGGCGCGGCGAATTATTACGTTTGACGATTGGAAGACTACCTTTACTTACAAGATTGAGTAAAGTGGGCAAAAGAGGGCATACTTTATATATAAGTAAATTAGTACTCAATAGAATATATCTTGTACACAGGTGGTGAAAACAGGGCTCTGCTAAACGCAGCAGGGTGGAACTTCGTGGGTTGGGCGCTCCACTACGTGCCGTTCTGGGCGATGGGGCGCGTGCTCTACTTCCACCACTACTTCCCAGCGCTGGTCTTCAGCTCTATGCTCACTGGTAATTTTTTTATTACATACATAAATAAATATAAACAATGTTTAATACTAGAACACGAGAAACCCAACTAAGGTTTAAATTGCACGCTATAAGCCGATTCTGTCTTGTTATACACAAATACCTATTTAAAAAACTACAACTTACCTAAAAAATATGAGAATACGAGTGGTTTCAGAGTACGGTTTTTTGCACGTATTAGCTCTTATCCGCTTATCCTTTTACACGTGCAACACATTTTGCGCTTCAAAAAACCGAACGTGTGAACACGCGCTTATACCAGCGTTCATTCGAACCGGTGGGTCAGCAAAATGGATTCCGACGACCGCTTATACGAGCTTATTAGCGCGTCAACGTTCATAGGAGTTGTACGTGTGGCACGCTCATAGGAATTGTACATGTGGCACGCTCATAGGAGTTGTACGTGTGGCACGCTCATAGGAGATGTATGTGTGGCAAAGGGCGTGCCTAAACGCGCTTATAGGTGCCGAAAAATCCGTAATCTGAAACCGCCTGAACTTAGTAATTAACTTGGCCTCCTTTTTTGCAGGATTCGAATTCCTTTTCGGAGTTATATGCGTTTTTAGTAAATATCACTTGCTTTAACGGTGGAAGCAAATATCGAGAACTTTGTGTATCATCTTATAGCTCTTCATAACGTTCTCGAAAATGTGTGAAGTCTACCAATTTACATTTGGCCAACATTGTGACCTATGCTTATTCTAGAGGATACCCGTGCCCATTTGTGGGATGACGATGGGTTGAGATGACGAATGACGACCACTGTTGCACAAAGGTCTCTTGCATGGACTTCCACATGCCTCGGTCTTGCACCGTCTGCATCGAGCGGCTCCGTGCGACTCGTCTAATTTTTTCGGTCCACCTAGTGGAGGGTCGCCACACCACCACCTAGGGACCCCAATGACCTTCAGCTCTTCGAACTATATATTTTAACACATGAACGTTCTCCATTTCCACCAGGTATCCTCACAGTGTACCTGCTGCAGAGCATCAAGAGCTATTTGAGCCCGGAGCTCGGGCGCGCGGTGTACCAGAGCGCCATAGGTCTGGTGATATCCAGCACTGTGTACAGCTTCTACCTGTTCTCGCCTCTCGCGTACGGAATGAGCGGACCAATGTCCAACGAAGCCAACTCCACTGTCTCTGGCTTGAGATGGCTGGACACGTGGGAATTTTAGGCTGAAATCTATAGACCGCACCCTCACTCAGCTCAGACTCAAGACAGAGTTAAAACGAGACAGATTTATGTCAAAGCATATTTGTGTCTCGTTTTCACCTCTATCTTGAGTCTAAGCTAAGTCAGAGCACGCTCTATAGATCTCAGCACAGTGTCTTATGACTTCTGTACTAAAGGCGCAAAACACCTCACTGTTGTACTCAATCACTAAAGTAAGCTAAATTGTCATTACTAAATCTCGCGTTGTCCCTTTCGTTATGCTCTCTGTAGAAAAGGATAGCACTAGATTAAAAAAACCTCTGTCAATTTATTTTAGAGATTTACGTAACGAAATCAGCCACAAATTGTAACGGTGTGTAATCACTTTACAGAAGCCAATCGCAGTCATAAACCCCAACTAATATTATAGATTTTTGTAATTAATAGTATTAAATAAAAACAATGATTCCGTCCAATTTTATGTAAAAATAAATATATTATGATAGTGTAGTTTTTAGAAATAAGAAAAAAGTAAAATAAATTTATTTATTAATAGAGAGTATTTTCGCAGAATTTAGCAAGGATTATATTAAAGTAAATTTTTCTCGATAGTTTTTGTTTCATTTCCCATGATAAGTTTTCGTCATAAATAATTGAATCATTTAGGGCCGATTTCACCAAAGTAAAAAGCCTTATCCGAGAGTAAAAATATTTGGACAGTTTTTGTATTGAAAATCTGCTAAAATATTTAATTATGCCAGGATTTGTATGACACAATACATCGTTGGATAGGTATTTTCGAGCTCAACAAAAGTTACTATGGCGCCAAGTTCCAAAAAGTTATAGTTCTTTCAATTCACGAGGGCGCGTGAGCTTTACTTGTGGTTACGTCGTGTGCATGCACATTGCGTAAGTATGCATGCTTTTCAGGAGCCTAGGCGGAAGCGGTCAGGCGCGAGCAAGCTCTCGCTCCCACTTATATACATACGACACACACACAACCATGAGCCACGCGCCCTCGTGAGTTGCAAGAACTATATCTACTATTTTACATTGGCGAAATCAGCCCCTAATAAAATGAACGTGTTACGAATGGTTGGTGATAAAGTAGATTTATTTTCATATAAATCAAACTTTAAACAAAACGAATTCTGTGCCAGTTAAATTCTTTATTACGAATACGTGATTATTTTTTAATAATTTAAAATAGTTGTTATAATTCCAAAAAATTCAGTTACATAATTTCCAATAAAAATTATTCAATTTATTAAAAACTAGCTTTTCCCCGCGGCTTCGCTCACGTTAAGTTCGACTTTTCAAACCCCTATTTTATCCCTTTAGGGGTTGAATTTTCAAAAATCCTTTCTTAGCGGACACCCACGTTATAATAGCTATCCACATGCAAAATTTCAGCCTGATCCGTCCAGTGGTTTGAGCTGTGCGTTGATAGATCAGTCAGTCAGTCAGTCAGTCAGTCAGTCAGTCAGTCAGTCAGTCATCTTTACCTTTTATATATTTAGATTGTACAATACATTGTCACAGTTAACATTGATTCGTTTTGACCCTACCCAAGGTTTTTCCCAGATTTCCGAATGGCATATAATATCGTGTGAGTCGACCGATCTCGCCTCGAAATCGATTCTAGTAATTAATCCAGCCACCACTTTCTTTGTCACCTTATTCACTCTTAGAATCTCATAAGGTTGAATTACGCCGGATTCGGCTGCGTATTTTTGCAAGGAATCTTTCGCCAGTTGTGTGTAAACGGGATCGTTTGGGTCTTCTTCGTTTTGGCCACCGAGAATTCCCCTTTTCTTTATAGATTTCTTGTTTAGGTTGTCGCATGTGACATCGATTTTTTTAATGTTTTCCCAAGCCTTTTCCAAGATCACTGAACGACAGGTAGTAGGTGAAGAACCTACTTTAGCAACAAAGTCTACTCTGGTAATCACCCCGGCTACGACTTGCGTGGTTGCTTTTACAATTTTCATGACTATGCTAGGATCAGTTAAACCAATTTGTTTCACGTAAACTTCTAGTGACTCTATAGCCAAGTCTTTGTAAACAGGGTTATTGGGATCTTGCTCTGTAAGGCCGCCAAGCGTTTGCACCTATAAAATAATAAGATTTTTGTATGTATTACCTGAAATGAAGTACATAAACAAATCGCTGGTTTGCGAGAACAGTGACGGATCTAATAAAATTAATGATTTTAGAGAATGGAGTTTTGAAATTTCTTCATTAATGTTTTTTATTAATGTTTTTATGCATACTTCAAAAGGTTTGCCCTTGACTGCGATCTCTCCTGATGGTAATATAATGGGCTGACCCCTAAAAAGATATAGATATATGCCTTAAATAATTATGTTAGTATGTTAATTTATATTTTTATGGTTAACATAATTGTTAACCATAAAAATAGGTACCTACCTCACGCTGTTTTTTTTTAAACCAAATATGTACATTGTGCTACCTACTAACTGATTACCATAATAACAAAACATCGGGTAGGATTTTCGATGTTGTACCACCGACTCAAAAAGAGGGGTTTTTTGAGTTTGTAGATTTAATGTGTCCGTCTATGTGTCTGTCTGTGCATTGCAGCTCCCAAACGAATGCCCGATTTTGATGCAGTTTTCCTGTTTGAAAGCGGACGTGACCGAAACAGTGATAGAGCTTTTTAATTTATGAAGATCTGTTCAGGTGTTTGAAGATCAGCAGCCTCTCTTGTCTTATTTGACAAAAGGGTCTTACCATCTTTCACATGTCTTTATTGGTATTTCCTCATGGTTACTTTGAGCTGATGCTGCAGCATCAAATAGTCTGCGCGATACCCAACCCCTCAGCAACTTCCAGCTGATATAACGTGTTGGGGCTTAGAATGATCTCAAGGAGTAGGTGTTAGATGATAATCGAGAGGAAGAGAAAAAAAAAAAGAGTTAAGTAATATCTTCAGTTATTTTTCTAGCTTATTATAAGGGGCTTCAGAAACATTCATAGGTCCAATTGAGAAGAAGTTTAAGAAAAAATAGTTATTTCGAAATCCAGACTTAAATTAAATTTTTTTGATTCAGTGTTAATAATAATGTACAAAAAATATAAACATTGACCGTCGGCTAACAGTTAGGTTTTTAAAATCCCTCGGGAACCCTTTACTTTTCCGGGATAAAATGTAGGTAGTCTATGTCGCTTCACTATACCCATACAAAAAATTACGAAGATCCGTTGCTCCATTTCCGTGATTGAAGGACAAACCAACAATCTTTCGCAATTATAACATTAGTAAGGATACTTATAAGTGCATTCATAAAAATACTAGGTCCCTAATTAGGTACTCACATTGGATGCCGAAGCAGCTCTCCCTGCAAAGGCAGAGAGCAACAAGAGCTGAGCGAACACGAGCGCGCTGTTTGGCCGCATGGTTGCGAAAGAGGAAATAACAAATAAATATTCAATTATACCACATAATAACTGTACAAAATTTTTGAATGTAAAATACAAAGTAGTTATTATCATAATGACCAAAGAACTTGAAACTCAAGCAGTTTTGACGTTATTACCTACAAGTTATCTTAGATTACGTATAGGTAAGTAATTAAATATAAGTACCTATACCTACTCTTATTATTGTAATTGATTATATTTAATTTATTGACATCTTAGTATCAATATTTTTTTAAGAACCAAAGCAAATTATCTAGTGAATTGGTCCTATGAAGCTTCACTAAAAAGCTTAAAATAATAAAATATAAAAAAAATATTTTTAAAAAACCGCCTTCAAACGCCTCTTAAAAGTACCTAGTTGCAAAATAATTTTAGCAAAATTTTAGTTTGTAAGTACACGTAATATGTTGAAGTTAGGCCAGCGTCGCGCATCGGTTTCGTCGTTTCTATTTAGGCCCGCCCGACTTCAACATACGCGTGTACAAACTAAAATTATTTCATACTTTTAAGTGGCATTTGAAGTCGGTTTTTTAAAAATATTTTTTTATATTATTACCTATTAGGTAAGTATATTAAGAACTTTGTGTCTTTGTACTTAGTTGATCAATTAAACATCATTAATTATATATTTATGAAGTACGACACACAGCTGGGTGCGACGAAATGGCGGCGCGTTGTAGCGCGGCTCTTATAATTAATTTTCAATTCATCAACATCGTCCTCAACAACTCCTCACATACATCATCACAGTTATCTCAAACTCAACCCCCGCCGGACCACCTCCACTATAACTGGGCACGGATCGCACTCGCAGTATAAGAAGGTTTTAGTCCATAGTTCACCTCGCTGCAGATATGGCTGGCCACGCTAGCGGATTGGCTGAGTTAAAGCCTTGAAGCCTCAATTTAGCCCAATGGTTAAAGGTGCGGAACGATATTAGCTGTAATGTTCACCGTTCGATTCCAACCCGTTGCAATATTGTTGTTCCTTCTAACACAAGCTGTACACTTGAAGTGAAGGGGAAAGGGGAACATTAGTTATGTCCACCTTATATTATTTTTAAAAACCTTTGAGTAGAATTTTGCAACCATGGAAAACTTTCAGCCAAGCAGGTTTTGCGATGTTTTCTTCACCAAATTAATAGTTACTAGATGATACCCGCGACTTCGTTCGCGTGGATTAGGTTTTTTATTATCTTTTGATTTGTGTGTGTGAGTGTGTGTGTGTGTACTTTTGTTACTCCTTCACGCCACAAGGAATGAACCGATTTGACTGAAATTTGGAATGGAGATAGCTCATATCCAGAATTAAAACAGGCTACATTTTATCCCGGAAAATTAAAGAGTTCCCACTTCCCACGGGAATCAAAAAACCTTAATGCACGCGGACTGTCTGTCAGTGTGTCAAGACCCTTTTTCTCGAAAACGGCTTATGATACTAAGTCGAAATTTATACTGAACTAGCTTTAACCCGCGGCTTCGCTCACGTTAGATTCGATTTTTTAAACTCCTATTTTTCCTCCTTCGGGGTTGAATTTTGAAAAATCCTTTCTTAGCGGATGACTACATCATAGCTACCTGTATGCCAAATTTCAGCTCGATCGGTCCAGTGGTAAGAGCTGTGCGTTGATAGATCAGTCAGTTAGTCAGTCACCTTTGCCTTTTATTTATTTAGATGAAACATGTATGTCTTTATTTTTAATCGAAAGCCCAAATACAAAGTTTATACAACTTTAAAAATGAAAAACATTCATACAAAATTTCATCCCCTATTTGATGCCTTTGGGGGTGGATTTTTCAAAATCTGTGAAACACGTATTTCTTTATTTTTATTCGAAAGCCTAAATACAAAGTTTGATGGATATAACTTGAAAAATGACGGACTTTCATACAAATTTTAACCCCCTATTTAACCCTCTTGGGGTTGAAATTTTCCAAAATCCTTTTTTAGCAGATGTCTACGTCCTAACAGCTACCTGTATGCCAAATTTCAGCTCAATCGGTCCAGTGGTTAGAGCTGTGCGTTGATAGATCAGTCAGTCAGTCAGTCAGTCAGTCAGTCAGTCAGTCTTTTATATATTTAGATATAAAGTTCAACGGTCTTTTATGGTTTTAAGAATATCAAGCTTATACATAGTTTAACTCATTAAAAAGTTACAGCTTGAAAACCACGGCTTTCTCATTATTTTTGTATAGAATATAGATTTTCATACTATGACGTTATTACTTGACAGCGGCAAAGTGTCAGTTGAACGGTGCTTGAACGTCCGATACGTCAAATTAACCGTCCAAAAAAGTTACTATTATACCGCGTCCGCATGCTTGTGGCAAACGGCAAACGCCAAACCTCTACAAACGTTTGCCTTGAATTTGGGAATCATCCGCACGCTTGCGAGTGCGTTTGTATGTTCTGAACAGGCAAGCATGACGGACGTCGAACTTGTGTCGGCTTTATTATTTGGCTTAAGTTATTTTTACAAATGTTTTAAGCTCAGTATCGATCAATAATCCTACTAAAATGGAAGATGGATGGATGGATGGATGGATGGATGGATGGATGTTTGTTACTCTTTCAGCCACAACTAATGAACCGATTTGAATGAAATGTGGAATAGCGATAGCTCATACCTACATTTTAGCCCGGAAAATTAAGGACTTTCCGCGGGAATTAAAAAACCTTAATCCGCGAGGACGAAGTCGCGGACGTCATCTAGTTGATAGTAAAGCGTCCTCTAATTAAAATTTTCAAAACATATTTCATGTGCACAATTTGTCCAGTTACAGTTTTAGTATAATATTATAGATTAGTAGTAGTAGCTAGTAGTATGTTCGAAAACACTTGGTACCTACCTAGTTTATTTATTTTATTTTATTTATTTTATTTTATTTGAATAAAAAAATATTCTACTCTATTCTAGTATGTACCTACTCAATAGATATTTTGTTTTTTTTCTTTATCAACCGATAGACGTCCACTGCTGGACTGTTTATTGCATGGACTTCCTCAGGCTTCGGTCTTGCGCCACCTGTACCCAGTGGCTCCCTGAGGGTCGCCTGATGGTGTCGGTCCACCTATTACCATACCATTATATACCATTTTTCGGTGCGGAGTCGCCACTTATTATTATTAATATATAAAACTAATTAATTAATTAATATATATATAGCTACTCGTGCTGATTCACTGATTCACTCACTCACTCACTCACTGACTCATTGATCACCTCTCCTGTAAAATTTTGTATGGAAAAAAATTTTTTCACGCATGGTTTCGTATAGAGGACAAAAATTCATTCGGAGGAAAAATATGGAGAGAGCTGATGATTGAGGATTTCGGAGACGGCTGAGGAGCACCGGCCAGGGTATCGAAGATAGGTGGGGGGTGTTCAACCAAATGTCACTCGAAACCTCATCCGATTGGCAGAGAGCCGAAAAAAAATTCCAAAATGGCGGATTCAAGATGGCGGCCATACAAATTTCGCCGGTGTCTATCTCGGAGACTATAAGAGATGGAAGAGTGGTTTCTTGGAAAAAGGTGATCAGGACCCGAAAGTCTACTTGATGTATTAAAAAAAAATTCAAGATGGCGGAATTATTTTTTTTCCATACAAAATATATATGCAATACTTTATGCGGCGCCTTTTCAAAATTTCTGATGGTTTCGTATAGAGGACAAAAATTTATTTGTAGGAAAAATATGGAGAGAGCTGATGGTTGAGGATTTCGGAGACGGGTAAGGAGCACGGCCAGTATATCGAAGATGGGTGGGGTGTGTTCAAACAAAAGTCACTCGAAACCTCATCCAATTGGCAGGGAGCTGAAAAAAAATTCAAAATGGTGGATTTAAGATGGCGGCCATACAAATTTCGTCGGTGTCTATCTCGGAGACTATGAAAGATTGAAGAGTGGTTTCTTGGAAAAAGATAATCAGGGCCTGAAGGTCTACTTGATGAATAGAAAAAAATTTAAGATGGCGAATTTTTTTTTATACAATAATAATGACGAATTGGGAACTATGCAAGAATTTCATATGGTTTCCTTTGCAAAATTTCTGATAATTTGGAGGAAAAATATGGAGAGAGCTGATGATTGAGGATTTCGGAGATGGGTGAGGAGCACGGCTAAGGTATCGAAGATAGGTGGGGAGTGTTCAACCAAAAGTCACTCAAAACCTCATCCAGTTGGCAGGGAGCTGAAAAAAACTTCACAATGGCGCATTCAAGATGGCGGCCATACAAATTTCGTCGATGTCTATCTTAAAGAGTGTACAAGTTGGAATAGTGGTTTTGTGGTAGAAAATGATCAGGCCCTGAAAGTCTAAGAGCAGAAAAACCGCGGTCCGCTGTAGCGGGCCGCGCACCCACGCACCCTACTAGTTAAATTATATACTTAAACAAATCGTTTTCAAAAGTCTTCAGTCGACCAGTCATTCATTTTACGTTTTTACCCACTCACAAAATGAAGATTTCTAAAGGTGCGATACGTAAATCGTAATACAATAACACGTCTAATCGCCGCCAGTGCACGAACGAGACTGAGTGCGCGCAAACGTGTGGACGGAGACGCAAGCGCTTGCGGCAAATTCCCTTTGGTTTGCGATCAAAAGACCGACACTCGATGGATCGGCCACAAACGCTCGCAAGCGTAGGCAAACCATGGCAAACGCTCTATCCGCACGTTTGCGTTTGTGAAGGTTTGCCGAGGTTTGCCAAGCGTGCGGATGCAGCTTTATACCAGCTTTTTTAGCATTGTTTTTAAAACGACATGGTTTGTATATTCTTTTGGATTGGATTTCGTACCGTGGTTTTGTCTCTTGGATTTCGTCCTCAGTTGTCGACTGAAAGTGCTATAATAATAATAATGTCCTCCCGACCGAATCCGGCCACGGCGGCCAATCTCCACAGAGATTAGCCATCTGCGCGGGAGATATTATAGTGCACAAGTGTGTGCGCAAACACAGGTGCACTCTCTATTCCCTCACTCTCATAGCCCGATGGGACGGAGAATCCGACACGACCGGAGAGAGATCAGGCGCAGGACCGACGGCTTTACGTGCTCTCCGAGGCACGGGGGTGACTCACCACCGACTTCCTAACTCCGGGCTAGTACTGAAAATTTCTTAACAGAAACCCAATACATTTTTTTTTTGGCCCGACCCGGGAATCGAACCCGGGACCTCGTCATCCGTAGTCGAACTTGCTAACCACTAGACCAACGAGGCAGTCAAAGTGCTATACTGAGCCTTAAGCACACCGTTAAATACTACACCGATCGAAAAACTCCCGTGTATGCGTGCTTTCTCGACCTGTCTAGGGCATTTGATCTCGTGGCTTATGACCATCTGTGGGAAAAGCTTAAACGTACAGGACTGCCTCAGGAACTGGTCACTATCTTCCAGTACTGGTATGCGCATCAGTCCGATACCGTACGGTGTGGCGTCAGACAGGGTGGATTATCATCTCCAACTCTGTTCAACCTGTACGTGGATGAGCTGATCGTCGCGCTCAGTAGGCAGCATGTCGGTTGTCATGTAGATGGCATTTGCGTCAATAACTTGAGTTACGCTGATGATTGATGATTTGAAGTGTACATACCTACTCGTGCGGCTGAGCGCTGCGCGCTCTCCGCGCTCTATTTCAAAAACGGTTGCCCGTATAAAAAAAATGTATTGAAAAAAATTTGTACAGAATTTTATGCTCTACAATTTTTACATAAATGCAAATAGCATTCAAGCCACACGAAGCGAGATATTTGAGAAAATCTGAATTTTATGACCTTTGACCTTGAATATCTTAAGGCGCGGAAACGAGATTTTATGAGACTTTTGAGACAACATTTAGAACGGCAAAATAGGTCTGAACAAGTTTACAGCTTATTGTCTTTCATTGCTCGGTTGATCCCCTTTTTTCGCTAAAATGACTGGGCCACCCTGCTTTTGAACTGGATGGAAATTGCACGGTTTCTTAAAAGTTCATAGTAAGCCCCAGAAACCCTACATCTAAGAATTAGGTACTTCCTGAGTCCATGGTACTCATAAAATTACGGATTTAGCGCAAAAGAGATGCAGCTATACCTAAATGTTAGAGTAGAGGCGAGACATACGCTACAATATTTTGTGATTTGTCTTGTGCGTATTTTAAATGTTTGACCGTCACCTTTGGTTGTATTTAACAAGTATTTAACTCTATTAAATACCTATTCTATGTATATTTAGTCTATGAATTCTACAGTGTATTTGGTCTATGGTGTTTTTGAAAAATTACAACTTAAAAAATAATTATACCCAAAGAGAATGTAATCACTCCGTTTTATACCTGAAAAATATGAGAATTCGAGCGGTTTCAGAATTCAGATTACCATATTTTTTTGCACGTATAAGCTCGTATCGGCATACACTGTAGTCTTTGGTATCGGCTTATGCGCTTACACGCGTGCCACATTGTGCAATTCAAAAAACCGAACGCGCGTAAACGCGTTTACACCGGGCGTTCATTCGAACCGGTGCAGTGGGTCAGTAGCAAGGAACAGTCAGTAGCAAAATGGATTCCGACTATGAAACGTCGCGCTTATAGTTTATACGAGCTTATAAGCGCGGCAACGCTCATAGCATTTGCGCGTGTGGCAAAGGGCGCGCCTATACGCCCCTACACACGCTTCCAAAAACGCCGAAAAAATGCTTATCTGAAACCGCCCGAACTTAGTGATTAAATTTTGAACCTCCTTTTTTGCAGGATTCGAATTCCTTTTCAAAGTTATATACGTTTTTAGTAAATATCACTTGTTTTAACGGTGATAGCAAATATCATGAGCGAACTTGCGTACCTCATAGCTCTTCGTAACGTACTCCAAGATGTGTAAAGTCTACGAATTTGCATTTGACCTACGACCTATGCTTATTCTAAGAGAATACCCGTGCCCATTTGTAGGATGGCGATGGGTTGAGATGATGAATGTCATCCACTGCTGAACAAAGGTCTCTTGCATGGACTTCCACATGCCTCGGTCTTGTACCGTCTGCATCCAGCGGCTGCCTGCGACTCGTCTAATGTTTACGGTCCACCTAGCGGGAAGTTTGCCAACACTGCGCTTCCTGGTACGGGGTCGCCACTCACCATCTTGATGACCATCAGCTCTTCGAACTATACATTTTAACACATGGACGTTCTCCATTTCTACCAGGTATCCTCACAGTGTACCTGCTGCAGAGCATCAAGAGCTATTTGAGCCCGGAGCTCGGGCGCGCGGTGTACCAGAGCGCCATAGCTCTGGTGATATCCAGCACTGTGTACAGCTTCTACCTGTTCTCGCCTCTCGCGTACGGAATGAGCGGACCAATGTCCAACGAAGCGAACTCCACTGTCTCGGGCTTGAGATGGCTGGATACGTGGGAATTTTAGGCTGAAATGAATAGACCGCACCCTCACTCAGCTCAGACTCAAGACAGACTCGAGACAGATTTGTAAAAATGTCAAAGCATATTTGTGTCTCATTTTAACCTCTATCTTGAGTCAGAGCTGAGTCAGAGCATTCTCTATAGATCTCAGCGTTAGTGTCTTATGACTGGTATACTCATGGCGCAAAACACATCACTGTTGTACTCAATCTCTAAAGTAAAATAAATTGACATTACTAAATCTCGCGCTGTCCCTTTCATAATGCCCTCTGTAGAAAAGGATAGCACTAGATTTATAAAACCTCTGTCAATTTATTTTAGAGATTTATGTAGGTAACGAAAATCAGCCACAAATTATTGTAACGGTGTGTAATCACTTTACAAACAATGATTCCGTCCAATTTTATGTAAAAATAAATGATAAATAATTTATGATAGTATAGTTTTTAGAAATAAGGAAAAAGTAAAATAAATCTATTTATTAATAGAGAGTATTTTTGCACTTAATGTAATTTAGCAAGGATTATATTCAAGTAAATTTTTCTCGATACTTAATAGTTTTTGTTTCATTTCCCATGATAAGTTTTCGTCATAAATAATTTAATCATTTAGGGCCGATTTCACCAAAGTAAAAAGCTTTATCCGAGAGTAAAAATATTTGGGCAGTTTTTGTATTGAAAATCTGCTAAAATATTTAATTATGCCAGGATTTGTATGACACAATACATCGTTGGATAGGTATTTTCGAGCTCAACAAAAGCTACTATGGCGCCAAGTTCCAAATACGTAGTCCGTACATAGAGTTATAGTTCTTTCAATTCACGAGGGCGCGTGAGCTTTACTTGTGGTTACGTCGTGTGCATGCACATTTCGTAAGTATGCGTGCCTGTCAGGAGCCTAGGTGGGAGCGGTCAGGCGCGAGCAAGCTCTCGCTCCCACTTATATACATACGACACAGACACAACCATGAGCCACGCGCCCTCGTGAATTGCAAGAACTATACCTACTATTTTACATTGGCGAAATCAGCCCCTAATTATTAGGGGCTGATTTCGCCATGTACGTGTATGTGTTATGAATGGTTGGTGATAAAGCAGATTTATTTTCATAAATCAAACTTTAAACAAAACTAAAATTCTATGCCAATTAAATTCTTTATTAGGAATACGTGATTATTTTTTATTAATTTTGAATAGTTGTTATAACTCCAAAAATTTCAGTTAGGTACATATCTTCCGATAAAAATTATTCAGTTTATTAAAAATTGTACAAGACATTGTGACAGTTAACATTGATTCGTTTTGACCCTACCCAAGGTTGTTCCCGGATTTCCGAATGGCATATAATATCGTGTGAGTTGAGCAATCTCGCCTGGAAATCGATTCTAGTAATTAATCCAGCTACAGTTTGCTCGGTTACTTTCAGGATTCGTAAAAGATGACTGCATAGTGTCAAACCGTTATCTTCCTTGTATTTTTCCAATGATTCTTCTGCCAGCTCTGTGTATTTGGGATCACGAACGTCTTTTTCAACAGTACCACCAGGGACATGATTTGCTCGCCGGTCTCGACGATGACAATTGACTTTGATATCTCTAAGGTTTCGCCAAGCCTGTTCGAAGACCTCCGATTGACAGTTAATGACGTCTGTGTATCCTAATAATGCATCAAAATTAATTCTGTAAATATATCCAGCCACCACTTGCTTTGTCACCTCATTCACTTTTAGAACCTGATAAGGTTGAAATACACCGGAGTCGGCTGCATATTTTTGTAAGGAATCTTGCGCCATTTGTGTGTAAATGGGATCGTTTGGGTCTTCTTGGTTTTGGCCACCGGGAATCCCCCTTTTCTGCATAGATTTCTTGTTTAGGTTGTCGCAAGTGACGTCGATTTGTTTAATGTTTTCCCAAGCCTTTTCCAAGATCACCGAATGACAGGTAGTAGCTGAATAGCCTAATATAGCAATAAATTCTAGTCTGGTAACCACCCCGGCTACGACTTGCGTGGTTGCTTTTGTAACTTCTACGACTCCGTGAGGATCAGTTAAACCAATTTTTTTCACGTAAACTTCTAGTGACTCCATAGCCAATTTTTTGTAAACAGGATTATTGGGATCTTGCTCTTTAAGGCCGCCAAACATTTGCACCTATAAAATAAAAAAAAATCACCTCACTAGCTCAAAAAGGGCGCCTTTGCTGTCTAAAACCAGTGAGGAAAAGTCGTTTTTGCTCACTCAGTGAGAAAAACTGTTGAACTTTTCTTGAGACAACACTTTCTCTCACTGAGTGAACAAAAGTTAAGAAAAGTTGTATGTATCACACGATAGCAAAGTTTTTGTTTCTAGTGCCTTTGAATTCAAACTTCGGTTTTCAAACTAGGCACTCGCAACAAAAATGAACTTTGCTATCTTGTTGAAGAAATAACTATTCTGTAGGTATTACCTACCTTAAATGAAGTACATAAACAAATGATAGAATGTAATATATATAATACCTATGTATAATTTATATAGTAGACGACAAATAAACAGTCAAATCAATGGTCGAATGTAACATTAAAATCCTGTTTTGAATGTCATATTTGGAGACTAGATCGTGACGAAATAATAGTACCTAATTTGTTTCATGTTAATTATTATTTTAGTAGTAGTGAAGTGGGAGTCATAATATATACTCGTACCTACCTACTGGCGCACTGAGGGTTGCGAACATTGTGAGGATTAGGTATATTAATTAGGTACTAGATGACCAATTTAAGTTCGCAGTTTTTTTTTTAAAGAACGTTAGCCAAGCTGGAGTTGACTAATATCCTCCTATCCCCTCCAAATAAGCCGAAGCTTGTGCTACGATAATAGTGCAACGGGTGGGATACGAACCTGCGACTTTTCAGTTTCAGTCCGCACCTTTAACCCTTGGGTTATTGAGGCTTTGTTTTATTGCAGAGTTCCTATAGACGCCTTCCGATTCCATCATCAGACCCTGGATTTCATCTAGGACCAGTCAAGGCAAATCGAACGAGCCCAAACTCGATGGGGCACGTCGGTTTATTACAGAGTCACCATATTATATTATAGCCACCTTCCGGCTCCATCATCAGACCAGTTGCATGCAATATTTTTTTATTTTATTCGATGACAAGATAGCCCTTGACTGCGATCTCACCAGATGGTAAGTGACGATGCAGTCTAAGATGGTAGCGGGCTAACTTGGAAGGGGCATACCCTTCGGTCGGTTTCTACACGCCATCGTGCCGGAACGCTAAATCGCTTGGCGGCACGTTTTTGACGGTAGGATGGTAACTAGCCACGGCCAAAGTCTCCCACCAGACCAGACCAGAGACAATTTAAAAATAATAAATTCCTAAATTGCCCCCGCCGGGAATCGAACCCAAGACCTCCCAGTTATAAGACCACAGCGCTCACCACTGCGCCAGGGAGGTCGTCGAATACTGCATTGTCATACGTGATTCCCGATCAGAGACTCTATGTAGCAAAATGTCTACGAGCAATAGTCATGTGTAATTAGCAAAATGTCTACCTACATTAGAAAACGGCCATCTAGTGAAAAATCTATAAATTGAAACGTCTAAGGAGCTTATCATCAGATTCTCAAAATGTCCGGACACTTAGGCAGAAAATAAATTTAAAAAAAAGACGTTTGGCACTCGGGGACTACCGCGGTAAAGCTATTGCATAGCATTTTTTATCAACGCCATCTAGCGGTGAGAGGAGTCCCGTGTCCAGGTTATTTTCGTTACGGAATTCCTGGATTCGGTCTCCACGCTCAAGGCCCGCGATAGAAGCTATGCAATAGCTTAATAATATTAGGTGGAAACAATACAAACAGATAGACATGCAAATTTTCCGCTCAACCGGAAACTGGGATGTGATTCTAATTCAGCTTGCAAGATTTAACCTAAACGTACATTGTATATACAGGGCGTCCCACGGCTATGCCACATGGAGGGGAAGTACCTTAAATATTGTAGATGGAACATTTTACTGAAAGAAGACTTCATTTTAATTTAAAAAACAATTTAAACTGCATTCATAGATTTTTAAATAATTGCCTGGTTGAACCGGGACTCGAACCCGCTATACGAGAAAAAAAATTAATCTGTATCTTTATCATACCGATCGGAACGTTTCATCATAAGGATTATTTTTTGTTAAATAACATAGCATGAGAAATAAAAGGAAGACCATGAATTTTAGCCTTTGATGTAAAATTTTTTTCAGAAAAATGAAAAGCTGACATTGGCGTATCGACATACAACTGACATGAACTATTACTAATGAGTACCCACTTGAGAAGTACGCATCATTTCCCGATCCTTACTATCCTTACTAATCCTTACTTATATTACCTATAAATTGCGAAAGTGTGTTTGTTTGTTGATTTATTGGTTTGTCCTTCAATCTCGCTGCAATTCGTAGCTCTGTTGGTCAATTCATGGTCTTCCTTTTATTTCTCACGCTATGTTATTTAACAAAAAATAATCCTTATGATGAAGCCTTCCGATCGGTATGATAAAGATACAGGTTAATTTTTTTTCTCGTATAGCGGGTTCGAGTCCCGGTTCAACCAGGCAATTATTTAAAAATCTATGAATGCAGTTTAAATTGTTTTTTAAATTAAAATGAAGTCTGTTTTCAGTAAAATGTTCCATCTACAATATTTAAGGTACTTCCCCTCCATGTGGCATAGCCGTGGGACACCCTGTATACATTGCATCTTAAAATATTGTCAACAGTCATAACTGTTTTAGTAGGTATGTAGAATATCATACCTATACCTACGTATGTATGTTGTACACACATTTCATTTAACTGCAATCAATTATGTATGCTTTCTAATTTAATACGCTAAGTTAGTACGTATTATACCCAAACAAATTAATTTGTCACAAATACATATACGTACCATGTAACTTAATGAAATAAACATTCCTAAATAGTAGTTACATTGTTTTAAAATATTTATCGATGCCTATTAATCTAAAAGTTAACACGCAATAAAAGATAATACGCGAATAGAAAGATTAACGTAATTAACTATTCGCAATTTGAGCAGAGACTTCTAACGGTTTCGGATTCAATTTAGATGATATGTGCTTTAGAAATTAGTTATGTACTTTCTCAAATTATCGAACCCTAGACGGAAAGATCACTTCTACGCGACTGTCATGGTCCGATACAATTTGAAGAAATGTAATTAGTAAATAATTTAACTTATGTTTAGGTAGGTATGTTGCATGCCAGACATTGCAAAATTAAGAGCCCATTTTTCAACTGTAAGACCATAGTTGGACCTACACAGTTTATGCAACAAACAAATGAAATAAAAAGAAAAAATGTCATTAAAATAAATCGGCCAAGTGTGAGTCGGACTCGCCCATGAAGGGTTTTGCACAATCGTTTTTATTGCCTTTATTATCTTTACTTATAATAAAACTGTAACGGGACGAGTTCTGTACATTAAATATATTTTGAAAATTTTAGTCGGAGGATGCTTTATTATCGAGCCTGAGCACAAAACAATTTTGTTTTTGAATTTTTTGTGTGTCTGTCTGTCTGTGCGTGCATCACGCGAAATCTACTGAACGGATTAGCATGAAATTTGGTATAGTGGTAGCTGATACTCCGGGTCAATATATAGGATACTTTTTATGCTGATAAACAATAAGGTTTATCCGGGATAGGGGATAAAAGTTTTTGTTGATTTTGCTCCATAATTTCGTGAAATCTAAATCGAATTTGATAATTCTTTTTTTATTATAAGCTAGCGGACGCCTGCGACTTCGTCCGGGTTCCTAAATCCCCACAGTTTAGGTGGGCAAAATCCCTGTAGCATCAGGATTGAAGAGTTGGGTCCTGGAATTCAAGGATGTAGTCTTTACTTGGTAACTATAATAACTATTCACAATCGATAGATTAAAAAAAGATTCGGTTAAGAAATCACGGAGATATCGATATGCAGAGGTAAAAAGACACAACTCCTTCTCCTTCTTTTTCGAAAGTCGGTTAAAAAAGTAGCCTATACTATGCCCGATAATATCAGCTATCTACCAGTGAAAGTCCCGTTAAAATCGGTCCAGCCGTTCCCGAGATTAGCGGCAACAAACAGACAGACAGACAGAAAAATTTTAAAAATTGTTTTCTTGTCATAAGTACCGTATTTATATACTTTCGTATGCAGTTAGGAAAAAACTGTTCTTTTGATATTACAAACAGACACTTTAATTTTATTTATTTGTATAGATTGTGATATTTTTCCAATTTTGGTGAAGATCTACTAAATATTGTCGGAGATAGAGGACATAACTTCTCGCGGGTAGTAGCAAGTCACTCTAAACTTAAAAATTTATACATACGTATTTTCCACCGAGCGCCTAAAGTACTGAACCGATTTTGATGAATGAGGTGTCAACTGTCAATTGATTCGTTATTATGACCCGGGTGACACAGGCTTCGTTTTATACGAACAAAATCAACATGACAGATGCTACAACATTTTTCAGCTATTGCATAGCTTCTATCGCGGGCCAGCGTGGAGACCAAATCCAGAAATTACGTAACGAAAATAACCTGCCACGGGACTCCTCTACGGTGAGCCGCTAGATGGCGTTGATAAAAAATGCTATGCAATAGCTTTACCGCGGCAGTCCCCGAGTGCCACACGTCTTTTTTTCTTTTACTACGTATACGTATACGGACCCCTAAAAAGATATACGTATGCATTGAATAATTACGTAAGTGTGTTATTTATTATGTTAACCATAAAAATACCTCACGCTGTTTTTTATCAAACCAAATATGATCCTATTAAATAACTGATTACCAATAATAACGAAACATCTGGTAGGATTTTCGGTGTTTTAATTTAACCACCAATTCAATAAGAGGGGTTTTATGAGTTTAGAGGTTTAACGTATGCGTCTATGTGTCTGTCTGTGTATCGTAGCTCCCAAACGAATGCACCGATTTTGATGCAGTTTTCCTATTTAAAAGCTGACGTGACCGAAACGGTGAGAGCTTTAATTTATGGAGATCTGTTCAGTTGTTTGAAGATCAGCAGCCTATCTGTTTCTATTTGACAAAAGGGTCTTACCATCTTTCTCAGGTCCGATTGATTTGAAATTTGGTATAATGTTACTTTATTGGTTTTTTCTTATGGTTACTTTGAGCTGATGCTGCAGCATCAAGAAGTCTGCGCGATACCCAACCCCTCAGCAACTTTCAGCAGATATAGCATATTGGGGCTCAGAATGATCTCAAGATATAGGTAGGTGTTAGAGGATAATCGAGAGGAAGAGAAACAAAAAAGAGTTAATATCGTCAGTTATTTTTCTTGCTTATTACCTAAGTATGAAGGGGCCTCAGAAACATTCATAGGTCCAATTGAGAAGAAGTTTATAAAGACAGTTATTTCGAAATCCAGACTTTTTTATTTTTTTGATTCAGTGTTAATATAAAGTACAAAAAATATAATCATTGACAGTCGGCTAGCTCTTGCCCGCGACTACGTCCGCGTTGAGTTAGGTTTTTAAAATCCCTCGGGAACCCTTTACTTTTCCGGGATAAAAAGTAGTTTATGTCACTTTACTATACCCTAAAAATTACGAAGATCCGTTGCTCCATTTCCGTGATTGAAGGACAAACCAACAAACAATCTTTCGCAATTATAACATTAGTAAGGATACTTAATTATAAGTGCCTTCATAAAAAATACTAGGTAGGTACCTAATTAGGTACTCACATTGGATGCCGAAGCAGCTCTCCCTGCAAAGACAGAGAGCAACAAGAGCTGAGCGAACACGAGCGCGCTGTTTGGCCGCATGGTTGCGAAAGAGGAAATAACAAATAAATATTCACTTATTCCATATAATAACCGTACAAAATTTTTGAATGTAAAATACAAAGTAGTTATTATTATCATAATGACCAAAGAACTTGAAACTCAAACAGTTTTAACGTTATTACCTACAAGCTATCTAGATTAACTACGTAGGTAAAATTAGATATACTTCTACCTACTCTTATTTAATTGCATAATAGGTAATCGAACGAATATAAATGATTTTATCAATTAGAATGCGACCCAAATGCGAAGAGTTGGCAGACCCTCATTACAAAGTGCAGACAGATGTTTCTACCAATCGAGTCGTAGAGTACTGCTACAGGATTGTCCAGCTGTGGACAAAATTTATTTGACGATGGCAAAAGTTATTTAACTATTTATTAAGCTATTGCATAGCTTCTATCGCGGGCCAGCGTGGAGACCGAATCCAGAAATTCCGTAACGAAAATAACCTGACACGGGACTCCTCTACGGTGAGCCGCTAGATGGCGTTGATAAAAAATGCTATGCAATAGCTTTACCGCGGCAGTCCCCGAGTGCTACACGTCTTTTTTTTTAATTATATTTTCGATATTAATCATAAATTATTTATTGTAATTGATTATAATTTAATTTATTGACAACTTATTAATAAAATCATAACTGTGATAATGCTGTGATGACATTATTTGTACCTATACATTAAGTTTGTATACTTTTATTTTGACGATCTCCCTGGCGCAGTGGTGAGCGCTGTGGTCTTATAACTGGGAGGTCTCGGGCTCGATTCCCGACGGGGGCAATTTGGGAATTTACAATTTCCGAATTGTCTTTGGTCTGGTTTGGTGAGAGGCTATACCGTGGCGATAATTACCACCCTACCATTAAAACATGCCACCCACAGGTGGCACCAAGTGATGTAGCATTTCGTTCGGTACGATGGCATTTTGAAACATTAGGGGTATGGGTGGAATCTACACTGCCGTACCACTTCCAAGTTAGCCCGCTACCATCTTAGACTGCATCGTCACTTACCATCAGGTGAGATCGTGTTAGTCAAGGACTATTTGAGATGGAGGGGAAAGGGAATATTAGTTAAGTCCACCAATATTATTTTTAAAAACCTTTGATAAGCATTTTCAACCATGGAGAGTTTTCAGCCACGCAACTCCTTGCGATGTTTTCTTCAACGTTAAAGTGTTGTGAATTATTAATAATATTTAAATATTAAGTAGAAAATGCAATTTAACATAATTCAAGAGAGTTAGATGTTGGGTTAGTACAGAGTAGTATATTCCTTGGGTTAGAGGTTCAAGGTAGATTAGTCATAAAATTACAAGCATTAGCGCAAAAGTGATGCAGCTATACCTAAAGATAAAAGTAGAAGGGAGACTTACGCTACAATATTTTGTAATTTGTCTTTTTCCGCGTATATTAAATGTTTGACCGTCACCTATGGTTGTATTTAACAAGTATTTAACCATGGAAGCAAGGTAGTTCAGCACCATGTCAGACAAAAGTTGTGAATTTTGTTATTCACTAGATTTTTACTTTATTTTCAATATATAGACTAGCGCTTGACTGCGATCTCATCTGATGGTAAGTGAAGTTGCGGCCTCAGATGATGCGCGCTTGCCTAGAAGATGCCTAACTAGCCTAACATTATAATTAGGTAATTGGAAAAACGGAAGCCAGAAGGGCATTCCAATTGCGCTTGGTAGGATTCTAGAGAATAATCATTCTATGAGGTAGGTACCTATTCTATGTATACATGATGTATACTTAGTCTATGGATTCTATAGTGTCTTTGGTCTATGGTATTTTTTTTTAAATCTGGCCACTTTACTTAAAAATATTTGACATAAAAAAAATTAATTACAAATGGCGTTTACGTAGAATAGACAGATGTATTCACGGCCACGATGGGCGATGATTCTTTGATATTACGAGAAGATGGTTATATACGCATGAACTTTCCTGTTACTTCACTTACGTATCACAGTAATTTAAATATTATATTAGTGAAGACTGACGTTGGCGGTGTGCACGTTTTGGATGTTAACTCTGGTGTGATTCTTCAGTCATCCTGTCTCTCAGCGGGTAAGCTTGGATTGCTATTGTTTTCTGTGTGCTTCCTTTTCAGTCTTCAATACAAAATCCCTGGCTAATCTTAAAAATATACCATATAAAGTGAGGTCCAGTCCAGTTTACCGTGTCCTACATTGTCTGATTTTGACAGATCTCTGTAAACAATTCAGACTACAGGCACCTTCTTATCATTTATAGCCGGTATACGTAAAAGTAATGTGTCTCTGTTGTGCTTGTAGACGATGGGGGCACTTTGGGCGTGGAATATGCGTCGGGAGCTGACCGGGTGTTCGTATGGGACAGCAGCGGGGTAGGCGCCCGAACTGACTACAACGGAGTCTTACTGTTACATACAGCCTTACAAAGGCCCGTGTTCCACAAGCAGACTGATAATTTTGAAGTTAGAATTGAGCTAGTCCTATCTGAGGTAAGAATTTTATAGTTGCTCGTGAAACTTTAAACACAATCAAATTCTATCATTAAATTACTTTTATCTTCCTCTAGAAAGTTATTGTTATAGTACATACTAGCGGACGCCCGCGACATTGTCAGCTTCTTCAATTCACAATCAACAGTACCTAAATCGCTACAGTTTAGGTGGGCAGAACCCCTGCAGCATCACGATTGAGGAGTTGGGTCCTAGAATTCATCCCTGTAGAATCTACTTGGTACCTACAATAACTTCATAATCGACAGTTCCTAAATCTCTACAGTTCCCCCACAGAACTCATTCTTATGGGAGCATCTCGCAAAGTTTTTGTATTGATTAAAAAAAGATTCACACAAATCAGTTTAGAAATCATGGATAGTATACTTTTTATCCTGATAAACAATAAGGTTTATCCCAGATAGGGGATGAAAGTTTTTACATTTTGCAGTAAGAATAAGCAAAATGCAAAAACAGGCAACAGTAAAACAGAAAAACAGTAACCTTAGTCATGCGGACAAAGTCCCAGGCCAAAAGCTAGTAATTTATAAAACTGACTTATACATCAATACTTGAAAGGCAATAATTACCAAGCAACATTTTGGCAAGTTTACACTAGAACATTTTAAAAGTTTTTCTCCTCAAATCCAATGAATTTTAAATGCAGTTTAAGGCTTAATAAACTGATATTTAAAGATTAAGGCTTAATAAACTGATATTTAAAGATTATGAATTTTGTCAATATTTTCTGAAATAATGTGGGTTAGTAATAATTTCATCAAAATAACAAAAGTTAAAAAGCGATAACAAATCTCTTCCAAGTGGTACGAGAGTGGTATTTCAATGATGTATATAACTCAATATGACCCAAAATGTCACTTAGTAATTATTGCCTTTCAAGCATCAACATTTTCACTATTGATTTAGCAAAATTGTTTTAGGCTGTGCTTCTATATCAGTGTGTTCAGAACTTGGACTCGGATTCCATTGAGGGATTAGCAGATTTCACCAAGAAATTGAAGAGTGCAATTGATGCTGAACCCGTTAGGAAAGGTGTCAAAGCACAAAAAGTAAGCTTAAATTAACTAGCAATAGGCATAGCCAGTGGCGTGCACACAGGGTAGGCATAATGCGGAAAAATGATATAAAATGGAGAAAAACGCCAGTAAGAGTTATAAAAACTTAAGGGTAGGCTTTTTATAATTTGTACAATGCTTACCCTTAAGTTTTTTAAAATTCGCACCAAAGATTTTTTCCATTTTGTATCATCTGCCTACCCTGTAGTAAATCCTGTGCACGCCACTGGGCATAGCCCAACCTAACTGAAAGGATGCTGGGTCAAACCCCACTCATTGCACTTTGTTGTACCTACGTATATGACAAAATTTAGCTTAGTTGAAGTGAAAGGTTAGTCTTGTTCAGCATGGGTAATATTCTAAGGAAAAATATTACGAAAAAGATGAGCACCTGATGTCAGACATAATGCATATTGAAACATTTGCGCTGTATAATACCAAGGAGATTAAGCAATAATGTAGCTGAAAAGGTTGAATTTTTTAAGTGGTGCAACTATACCTCCCATGGAGTCATTCTGTTTGGGATGAAGTCTTCAGGATTACAGGGTCTAGTGCTAAAAATGCGTGACAGATAATAACCTCTCATGGTAATAAAAAGGGTGGTAAGCAGCCCTAGTATGCAGCCAGTAATCGTGGCAACTTTCTCCATAGGCATGATTTGTATTATCTTTACTAATATTATGAATGCAAAAGTGTGTTTGTTTATTGGTTTGTCCTTCAATAACGTTGCAACAGAGCTATGGATCAACATGCTTTTTGCACACTATAGTTGAGGACCTGGAGAGAGACATAGGCTACTTTTTATCGCGGAAAATCAAAGAGTTCCTGCAGGATTTTAAAAACTAAATCATCAGCTAGTTATTAAATAAAGTTTTAAGCTTAGTTCCTTGCCGGCTCTTCTCAGCAGAATCTGCATTCTGAACCAGTGGTAGAGTCTTGACTTATCATAAGAGCCACAGGTTAGCCTTTATGAAATAAATATTTTTTGAATTTGAATTAAATTATAACATTTAATATTTTAAACAATTTTTGCATATTTAACTGCTGGTTAAAACTGGTTGTGGGACAGTCTTAAAATGCATCAGCATCAGTGTGATGATTGCAATGACCTTTGATTGGCTGCCACTCTTGCATTATTGGTTTAAATACATTTGCAACAAGAATGACATAAATTCGGCCAGTGAGAGTTGTTACAATAATTGCATTATTTTTAGACAATCCTACAGTTGTTTTTTAAATGATTTTGTTAATTAAGTTGTTTTTTTATAGTGGAGTACAGTAACAATCTCCCTTCCACACCCAACGTTACGCCTCGTAATGATCAGTGCAGTGCAGGATTTGAAGGCACAAAACCGGCGGATACCGGCTCTGGCTATTGCGTCTGCAGTGGCCCAACAAGCCAATGACCTCATGCTGTACTCTAAAGAGGTGCAGGGCTTGATGTACTCGGAGGCAGACAGAAAACGATCCTTTAAAAGATGGCCGCACATGGATTACAAGTTTGTATTTTTTGATCATTTTTATGGTTCCGTACGGTGCCAACCGTTGGTCTGGCTGTATCTCATAAATTTTGATTCTATTGATAGATAGATAGCCTCGATTACAATAAATAAAAAAAAAGTTAAAAGTCAAGAGGACAACCATACAATAAACCTTTATTAGTATAAAACCTTTCATAAAGGCGAATTTGTGTTGGCTTGTTAGTTTGTGCTCCAATTAACATGATATTTTTCATGAGTATAGTTGAGAACTTGGAGAATGACACAAGTTACCTTTTCTCATGGAAGAACAGAGATAAAAAACCTGCAGCAGAATTTTTAAAAATCTGACTCCATGTGGATGGGGTCACGGGCAAAAGCTAATTATTTATACATTTCCTAGTTTCCCCAAGGCCTATTCTGAGTAAAATATTTTATAGTCTTACAACATAGGATATAGGCAGACAAAAAGCACAGTATTGTCTGAAAAATCAATTCAGGTGGAGATTTGTGTACACACCAAGTTAGCAACAATGTGTCTGTCACAGATGGGCCCTCCCAGCACGAATGGCGCAAGCGGGGTTCTACCACCAGCCGTCCCCCAGCGGCGACGATCGGGCCATGTGTTTCACCTGCATGGTGTGCCTGGTCTGCTGGGAGAAGTCCGACGAGCCTTGGGTGGAGCATGAACGCCATTCGCCCAACTGTCCCTTCGTTCGCGGCGAGTACACGCACAATGTGCCTATATCGGTAAGTGTATTTGAAAAAAAAAAGAAAAAAGATTTTTAAACAACTTCCATATCTTTTATCGTCACTGCTTACCAGTGACTTTGTGAGTGAATCAGTGACTTTCGAACCCCTTTGTAGTTATTTATTTACTTTGTACCAGAAAACTTTGATCTTCCAACAGTAACAAGTTATTAAATGGCAAAAGGATACAATCTATCAGGTCACCAACATGTATGAGACTTCTTCCAAACAGTTTCCTAGTTTTCCACCATTAGCAGCCCCCTGAAATAGTGCAAATTACATTACATTGCTTATTATTTTGTCATAAAAATTAGCTTTACTGAAATATAGGCAAGCTCAAATTCTTCTTTTTCTTTATCAACCGATAGACGTCCACTGCTGGACATAGGTCTCTCGCATGGACCGCCACAGGCTTCGGACTTGCGCCGCCTGAATCCAGCAGCTCCCTGCGACTCGTTTAATTTTTTTAAACATATATAGACTAGCGCTTGACTGAGATGATGTCGTCGGTCCACCTAGTGGGGGGTCTGCCAACACTGCGCTTCCCGGTGCAGGGTCGCCTTTAGCTCAAATTACTTTATTAATATAATGTCAAATACTTCTACTATAATGAAAATAATACTAATACTAACTACGCCCAAAATTCTGTACTCTTACGCTTGGCGCGAACATATAATAAAACTTACTCAGATCTTGATCTTTTCCACCTATCCAAAATGCAATTTAAAAAAGAAATAATTAAGCTGCATCGGAAAAATTATATGTAACCAAAATAATTAAATTAACATCTATAAATGAACACACACACACTCTCTTACACTCGCACACTTACGCACTCATACACGCACACATTGTTATAAATATCTATAAATTCATGCAATTGTAATCCTATTTGGCCTTATTTTAGTATTAAGATTTAATTGTAAATTGTATTGTGTATGTATCGCTGTTGATTACAATAAAATAAATAAATAAAATGTTTAATCCCCAGGTGACCAACGCTACCGCTTGCGCAGTCTCTTGTCCAAATGTAAAAGTAGTTTCCAAAGGTAATACAGGTGATTTAATAGCCACGGGTACAGTAGACGGGAAGGTCAACATCTGGAAATTCGACTGCGGCCTTAAACTGGTCAAGTTTATTCACCTCTCCCCATATGACTCCATCTTTAGTGGGATTTTGACAACAGATTGCAATAAAGTGTGGTCGGCTAGTTTAGAAAAGGATTCATGTGAGTATAATATAAATTCTTGACATATTTCACAATAAAGTTTATCCATATATTATTACAATTGCTTTATAGAGCTTTGTAGTTCATCTTATGTAGATGACAGAAATTTAGCCTGGCTCGCAGGTACTTTACTTAGTAGCTAGGGATCTTATATATTATATTGTCCATTATATACATGCTATAGCTTGAAAGTATCCGAGCAATCTTGGTGTAAATGGACCTTAAGGTCCATTATACAATATTAGTATTGAATAAATTAGTCAACTGTTGTAATTTTTTAAATCCTTATTAGGTGCCAATATCAGCTTTTTATTTAGTACATTTGCTATTAAATAATGTGTTAATTTTTTTCCACCGTTATCATTACTTCTTTCATATTTATTATATTCTAAGATTATTTATTCCTTAGAGTATTTTTACTGAAATATTTTCACATTGAAATTTGTCTAGACGTATTTTTTTTTTATTTTTTAGCTACTTATGGCATTGAACTAACTGCCATGGCGTTCGTTGGTATGTCATCACAACAAAAAGCTTATCCTCACGCACAAAATACAGAAAGCACAGAAAAAGAGACAAACACCACCAAACCCAAGCCATCCCTTATCTGTGCCGTTATAATTACGCGAACAGTCACTACACCTACCGACCAGCCCATCAAAGATGACTCCAGTAAAGCTTTGTTCGATTCAGGAGTATCGGATAGTTCCCAAGAAAGTATTAAGGCTATGAATGATCAAAATGAAGCAAAGAGCAATTTTACACCATCAAACAAGATGTTATTCCTGTTGACTTATGACATTCATAGTTCACTAGCCGGTTCGATCACGACAGTGGTTCACACATCAAATAGCAGTAGTGGAAATTCTAAGCCGGGCGGTAGTAAGAAGGTCTGTCCAGTACCGCGAACGGACGACGCGAGCATATACGATGACATATATCTCCAGTATTCTGACGAGGACACGGAGCTTCCGCAATGCACAAACAGTTTGCTGGAGGAACAAATTAGCAATGTGATCAATTTAAATGCGTCGTCTAGTAAAGAGGAATGCAAATTCTGGGAAGCAAAGAAAATAATGTTTACAAAACTCCATAAAGCATTACCACCTCCACCGCCTACGGCCTTATTGCCAGAGCTGCCAGAGTCGGGACAGGGTAGTGTTTTAGATTTTGTAGGAAAGATTTCTCAACTCAAAAGTTGGAAAAGTGGAAATTTAGAATCCACCGGGACAAAGGTAGTAGATCAAACTGATGCTCTACCCAGCGAGGCTATCACGCAATACCTGAATATGAGTACTGAAAATGGTCCTTTGGAAGTATCTAATTTAAAGTGGTACGTAGATAGTGACGGAGCTGAGAAACCGGTGTCTGATTTGAAATGGTATGTAGATAGTGACGGCAATGAGAAATCGGTTAAAGTCACGAAATTCGGCAAAATTATATTTGGAACACAACCGACTGCCGTGAACAACAGTAACAATGACGGTTTCGACAGCGATCCGCCTCAAGACGAGGCAGTGTCGCAGGGAGTAGCTATCCAATGCTTGAGTCTACGAACCAAATCAAATCAAAAAGAAGATCCTAGAGTAACGCACCTTTTGCCTACAGAAGACAAGGAACATTTATTAGTTGTCATATCGAGTATCGATCCTGAGAAGGTTAAAGTTGAAGAGGAAGCTGACTGTGACAGTGACACGAAAATGGATGTCGACGAAGTCGCTGACCAACAAGATAAGACTGATAAATCTGACACAAAAGCCTACTTTATTCTTTATAAAATCAATAGTAACACTTCCATATTCACCTTAGAAGATAATCCAGTGTCATTCATTGAGCTACCATATAACGAAAGCCCTGTGGACTTGTGTCTACTGCCAGCCGATAAACTCGGACAGTATTCCTTTGCCGTTGTCGGTCTCGACGGTAACTTGAGGCTGTACAGCTTACCGGATTTTAAAACGCTTTCAGAAAAACGTGTGCCCAAGGGGCAGTTCACATCGGTTGCTTATTGCGCTTCCGTTGAACGCCTCAGTGTATCGACGAAACATGGCATGATTTATTTTTACGCGCTCAACAATGGTGAGAAAGATTCGGGAAGCGACGTAAATGAGGACGAGTTTGCCAATTTAGATTTAGACATGTTACAAAAAGCACCGCGCGACGAGGTTTGTGGTCCAACATCTGCACCAGTCATCATAGCTAACAAGCCTGAACTGGACCTAAACGACCTGGAGACTCTTATATCTCTGACGGGCTACTACGGTATGAATACTACAGTACCGTACAGTGCCGTAGTACCGGGATTTTGGTGTGAACTTTCGCCTGCTCAGAGATCGAGATCTGACCATCAGAATAACCGGTCATGGCGCTTACAAAATACATCCTCGACTTGGGATGAACACGTTTTGGAATTAACGTTGCCTTACAGCGCTTTCCTGGCGCATATAGAATTTTCATTCACGCTTCATTTTGCGAGTTCTGAAAATCTACCTATTATACAGGTCACGTTATTAAAGCAAAATCTGCATGGAATAGGTTACAAGAAGGATGCCTCGTTTGGCCAGAGAGCTGATTCTCCAGTACACTCGCCTGTTATAGACGCGGATGTCTCGAACCTAGAGAATCCTGTGAATAGTGAAGAGTACTTACAGTCACATAATGCTGAAATCCTGGCCGGCCCCTTGTTCTTATCTTCCGGTTTAGACGCGACCCAACAATCGGGAACCTTGATTCTTACGAGTCCACGGCTCTATCGTGCCCGAGGAAGAACATTCTTGATTCATATAAAAACATTATTTGATCCCGCAAAAGACATGGCTAAAGGCCCCATAAAATCTGTTGACAACTCATCGAAGAAATTCTGTTTCATCGGTTGCGATTGGTTACATCAAATATCGATAACGGTTCGCTCGTGCCCGCACACAGACGTGCCGATGGAGAGACAGCAGAGAATAGCCATGCTAGAGTCGAACCACTTTCTGAATACCCTCTGTAAAACTGCCATCGGCAAGGATGATATTGAGAAGCGCAAACTGGCACTGGATCTTATAAATTGGGTCATATCAATACGACTCCAACGTATGCGTTTCACAAAGTCTGATAAGGGCAAAGAGAAGGAAACCGAAAGTCCCATTGAAACTCAACAAATGCAGTGCATCGAGGTCATCGAAGAACACACAGAAGCCTTGATAAAGAACTGCATCCTATGCGCAAATAGAAGCATCGCAAAGAAATGCGTCAAAATAATGTTGATCACAAGCGAGTGAGTACTGTTTCATTTCTTTTTATCTCTTAAAAATAGATTTTTTTTATGTAACATTTAGTGGTCTTGATTCGGTTCACAAAACCGATAATTGGATGGGGAGCGACTTACGGGAATAAGCCCTCTGTTCCCTGAGGTAACATAGACTGCGCTTTATATCAAAACGACTGCGTGTTAAATCCATATAACAGATTTTGTTCATATAAAACGCTGTCTATGTATGTGGACCATCAGCTTTGCGAGTCAAGTTCGTAGTCAAGTTACAGTTTTTAAACTATTTCTTGTTCCTAATATAAGGTTCTTAGATAAGCTTTGACCATCTCAATGGAGCGCTGTAGTTAGCCGTGGGTATATTTTTTTAAATTTTTATAGGGGTGTGAAGGAACTCCCGAAACGTTGGAAAACGACATTCGAAGAGACGTTGGTCAGCAGCCTGATAGCCTGCATCCCCCTGGTGGGCGCGTGCGAGTCGCCGGGCGCGCTCAAGTGGCTCATGGCGCTGGCGCAGCACTGCACGCGACGCGCCAATGCCTCTGCGCTGGTGGCCAAGGGCCTTGCACTGCTGGAGAAGACTGCCCGCTGCTTGCGGGAACGTGCCGACCCGTATCACCATTTACTGCGAGCCAGGTATTATCTAACTAATATTATTTGCGAAAGTTTTTGTGTATCGGTTTGTCCTTCAATCATGCCATTTAATGTGTCGGACCAAACTAGAGACAATTCAGATTTTATCCAAATTGCCCCTGCCGAAATCGCGCGCGGTCTTTTACTCATAATAGTGTATTGATAATTATAATTTGTCATAATATAGTCTACATGCATGTATTTTTCTCTCTGTCATTTTACTCCACTTTCAAAACACGTAATTTGACTTTACTTTCGATGGATGTATTTTATTTTTGGGATGATTATTTTGTCCAGATTCGGCCTGTACGGGTTGCCGCTCGAAGGCACGCGTTTCGGCGCAGAAGTGCCAGAGTTGGTGCGCGGCTCAACCACACCCGTGACGTATGCGAGCGTGTTAGCGGGAGATGCGCCCACACCGCCACAGCCGACCCCTCAGTACCAACTCAAGGACCTGCTTAACCTACCGCCGGATTCAGGTATAGAATCCTTTTTCACTAAATTATTCAAACGCGTGTTCAGTTCAAGGTTAGTCCAAAGAGAGGCAAAATCGACTGGGTAAAACCTGGGTGTGACCCTCTGGTGTTAGGTAAGAAGTAACAAGGCCTTCGGGAACCTGACAGTGACATCAGCGAAGGTATGCCGTCGCGATGCTCGCGTGCAGAAAGTTGCGTTGTCGATTCTTCTAGGGCTGAAAACTATCAATGCTGTCAGATTTAAAGCGTTTTGTTGTATTTTAATGTGTCCCTCGACATCATGTTCGATAAACGAAAACGGTCAGATCATTTGTTTGATACCTGCAGCGTGTCTTGACACATGTTTTTGTTGGGAGATAAATTGTTTTAAAATAATACAGATAAATAAAAAATGGAGATATTAAAAAAATGTCTTTTGTCTCCCAGAGGGTAAAACGAACACCAACAGTGCATGGTGGGGGCTCGGCGACTTGGAGGCCGTGGCGGCCGGGTTGGGCGAGGCCACGCCACTGCACGTGACCTGCCACCTCGCTTCGGACGGCACCAAACTGGAGACGGCCGCCACCAGGCATCCGCCCACCGTTGTGAGCGCACACTCTGCTGACCCCCATCAGGTATATATTTTTTTTTTTTTTTAAATATATAGACTAGCGCTTGGCCGCAATCACACCTGATGGTAAGTGAGGATGCGGCCTAAGATGGAACGCGCTTGCCTAGAAGATGCCTATTCACTCTTGATTTGAAGGTACCCAAATTATAGTTAGAGGGAAAAACGGAAGCCGGAAGGGCATTCCAAATTCTAGCGGTGCGTATCAGGAACGAAGAAGCTAAGCGCTTAGTGCGCGTCACTATCACTACATATGAATGAAAATGAAATGAATACACTTTATTGTACACCACATTAAATACACAGAAACATAAACAGAAAGATAAATTTAACTTAAAATAAATGAGAGCACAAATTGTATATACCTTTAGCTCTGCCGCGACCCAAGCCATAAATCTAGACAGAGTCAGGCCAAGTACACTCCGCATTTTAGATCTACAAGTACCCGACGAGCTCGATTTGTCGGGTCAATGGGCTAACGTAGTCCAAAGAGTAAAGACACGCGATACAAAGAGAGGCGATTTCCAGGTGAATTAGTTAGGTTTTTTAGCTCTGTGCGATCTGAATTGCACTTTATTGTCGGGTAGCGAGAGTCGCTATCTACTTACAATAGTACAGGCACAAAAGATGTATTCTGTGACAGAGTCCATTTGACCTGCATGCCTACTGTAAACCGAATAATATTTTAGTTTAATAATATTTAGGTAAGTGGTTAACAGGAATATATTTTATCGCAGCTATGGACAGTGGTGAAGGAGGGGCAAATGAAGCAATTCTCTCAAGATCCTGACTCTTTGGACGATGTTGAAAGCTCCCTTATGGAATGTGATCCGCAGGACAAAATGGAGTTCACTGAGGAAAAGCTCTTTAAGGTTATAACTTATTCTGGATAATTGTTTATTGATTGTTGAAGGTGATAGACCTTTTCATTCCCTCTAAAGTCTACTTCGATATGTAGCAGACATGGTTCACGATATATTATTGTCCTTTAACCGACATTCAAAAAAGGAAGAGGTTCTCAATTCGTCGGTTTTTTTTATGTATGTTCCTAGATTACTCGAAGATGCTTGGATCGATTTGGAAAATTCTTTTTTGGGTTGAAAGGGTGGTTCCATTGTCATCAGGTTAGGATCTGATGATGGGATCATGGAGAAATCGAGGGAACTCTTCAAGTTTTATAGGCACACTTGATATACTTTGTAGTGGCGTTTGAAGTTGGTGTTTAAAAAGATTTTTTTTATATTATTCACGCTTTATTGGTACTTTTGAACAGGAAGGTGCACAGTGCGGTATCCCGTGGGCGACGCTGGTGACCCGTTCGCCGCAACACACCCTTCTAGTGGAGCGCATGCACTCGGGCGCGCGCCGCTACATCGTGCTCGACTTCGGCCATCTCGTGCGGCTCACGGACGTGGTTAGTTACACACCACATTGGTGGCGATACTCTGAATTAATTTTTGAGTCCCCGCAGACTACAGACTTTTTATAGGCCGATAGTTTGATAGTGTTGGGCTGCTAGCGCGCACACTGGGCCAACTAAAAAGTCGAGGCTAAAAATATCCTTGGTTAATAACTGTAGCGGATGGGAACAGTAAAAACACTGGTTTAAAGGGCTTGGCTTAAACGTAATTCGTATGAAGAACTTGTGAATTCGGCGGTTAGCGACAGGCGGCGATGTTAAAACAGACCTTTTTCAAATCTCAAACGTCACCAACTGACAGATGTCTCCCCGCACGACTGCCTACGTACGAATACGTTCCGTTTTAGGCGTATTGCAGTTAAAATATTGCAATACAAAAACAATATAAATAATTCGCGTCACTTACAATATACTTCTTGCAACTCACGAGGGCGCGTGGCTCATGGTTGTGTGTGTGTCGTATCTGTATAAGTGTGAGCGAGAGCTTGCTCGCGCTTGACCGCTCCCACTTAAGTTCCTGACAGGTACGCACACTTACGCGATGTGCATGTACACTATGTAACCACAAGTAAAGCTCATGCGCCCTCGTGAATTACAAGAACTATAACTTTATACCTATACAGGTAATACCCTCCTGCTCGGACCTGGTGACGCTGTACATAGATATCTGGACTGTGGGCGAGGAGACTGACTGCGTGAAGATCGCATACGCCACCGATATAGCCACCAAGCACCTCGTGCTCACCGACCTGCAGCCGCCGCCACTCTGCAGATATATGAAGGTGATAAACCCTTTCATTCCCTCTAGTCTAGTTTGATCTGTAGCAGACATGGTACATGATCTATTATTTGTCTTTTAACTGACTTCCAAAAAAAGGATTTCATCTTTTTCCCCCCTATGTATGTCCACCGATTACTCCGGGATTTCTGGACCGATTCGCCTATTTTTTTAATCGACAGAGCTTGCGAGGTGGTCACATAAAGGTCCCAATTATTTTTTTGATGTATGTTCTCCGATTACTCGGAAGACGCCTGAACCGATTTGGAAAATTCTTTTTTTGTTTGAAAGGGTGTACTTCCAAGGTGGTCCCATTGTCATCAGGTCAGGATCTGATGATGGGATCCTGGAGAAATCAGGGAACTCTTCAAATTTTATAGGCATAATTCTATATGAATTTTTCTTTGTAGTGGCGTTTGTAGTCGGGGTGTTGAAAAATAATTTTTACGTTTATAAATAGATAACCACGATAGGGCGGTATGGCATGGCAGCAATGAAGTGCAAGATACCGCTGGGCTGGTTCTATGGTGAAATAGTGGAGATCGCCAATGTGCAAGCTTCGGTG
Source organism: Hipparchia semele (assembly GCA_933228805.2). Taxonomy (NCBI): domain Eukaryota; kingdom Metazoa; phylum Arthropoda; class Insecta; order Lepidoptera; family Nymphalidae; genus Hipparchia; species Hipparchia semele. The sequence goes on along the minus strand of OW121725.1, from coordinate 5,827,074 downwards.
AATGCGCTCAAAGCCTTGTACGAAGACTTGTCTTGCAGATTTCGGTAAGTTCTGACGTCGGATTAATTTGTTGCTTGAGTCCATTGACCCTTGGGTGTAATGCAAAATTCACGAAAAAAAGTGTCCCGAGAAAACCTATATATACGAGTGTACATGAGTATTTTTATAAACCAACTAATACATTGTAATTTATGTCTTAGACCATTATTATACAGCCTAATTTTGCTTGCAATAATTTGCTTTCATTTGCTCATGCGTAGGCCGAGCGTGCCCGAGCTAAATGCGATCAATTTGATAAAAATATTGTACTCCCTCTCTTATACGCGCGTAGCGTGTTAGAAAAGGACAGATAGATACTTTTTGTCTGATGACAAACACGAGACTGAAGTGCGATTGGTAACCTTTTTCGCGGTTTCATTTTCTTTCGGTTCGGACAATTTTTAGTGCTGAAGTCTATAGTATTACGAGTATTATGTCAATGCTTGAGTCACAGTATCTACTGACAAAGTAATATAAAAAAAATTGCAGGCTAGCGACCGGGAAGCTCATCGATTTATTAAATCCTTACTTGGACTTGTACAACGGCAACGCAGCACACATGATGGCATATCTCAACCAGGCCAACGAATCCGATCCGAAAGTGATCGCTGCGTACCAGGAGTGCATAGAACTGCAGCAGCAGCTACACAACTGCACCAACATATTGAAGCGATTGCAAAACACGCCCGAGTGTAACGAAAAAGTACTGGACCTGTTAGATAGGGGCAGAGTGACTCCCGAGTCACTGCTGGAAACTGCCTCGACGGATAAATTGAGGGTTATCACGGAGAATGTCATCGATTTGCTGTTGCATTTCGTTTTTCCAATGGATGTGGTGAGTTATTTTTTTTTTTTTTTCAAAAATTTTTCATTCCATTGTAAAGATTTCAATCTAAGAAGGAAGATATTCATCATTCATTCATCAACAACCAATCAAGGGCTTACTACTGAACGCAGCTCTCTCAAGAAAAGGGTTATAGACCATATTCGGCTAAAAAGAAGACCACTGCGCTCAGGGAGGTTGTCAAAATATATACATAATATGTACTAGATTTTGTCCACGACGAAAATGTAACTAGACGGGATACGACTTAAGCTACATTTCCCAAGGAACGTGTCAATCACGTCGAGCCATTTCTGTTGTTGCGTATAACCATCAAACAAACATTAGCATTTATAACCGTAGTTAGTGATGTATTGTACATAAAGAGGTGTCAGCGAGATTCAATTTTAAAGTCCATTTACTAGCCACCTAATTTGTCAATATTATATCCAGGAGTTGACCGGTATATACGCTGAATGGTGTTGGGGCGTGCTCCCACTGTCTTGGGAGTGGGGCGGGCGCTTTGCAGCGGGTGCGGGCGCACTGCTAGCGCAGGTGTGCGGCGGGGCCCGTTGGTGGGGTCCGTTGTTGGCCGACGCGTTGGCTGAGCCCTTTGAACGCAGGGATGCACCCCCACAACCATTGGACAGGTGAGGAATCAACTTCAGTAAAATTTGTTGTTGTGTCAACTCTCTACCAACAGTCTACTGTTGGACGCAAGTCTCTTGCAAGGATCATCACAGAACACTATCTTAAGTCGCATTTAGTTCAATTTGAAATAAATTTGACTATGTAAACTATTATTTTACTTTCTATTTTTTTTTTTTTTTTCATTTTTGAAGACTATTCAAAACAATATACTGCCCTCCTAACGAAAAGTGCAATAACTCGGGTTTTGGGCCTCAAGGACTTTTAGCCTAACGCACATATAAATAGAGTTGAAAGTCTGTGAGGCCCAAAACCCGAGTTATTGCACTTTTCGTTAGGAGGGCAGTATAGTCGGCGTAATTAAAACTGTGTGTGGTTTACACCGGAAGATTGAAAATTGTAATTTTTTTGTACAATATTTAATTTATAGTAGATAATATGTTCAATTTAATATATTATTATAATATAGTAATGATTATTTATTTATTCGTAGATGCCTAATAGCTGTGATGTATATGGCTCGTAAGAGTATGTACGCGCACGGCTGTAATGGCGGAGGCGTGACGCACGCGCTCTGCACCCGGACGTTAGAACTCATGCGGAGTCCGCGCCCGCAGCCCGCACTGTTGGCCGCCATGTTGACCGCACTGGCGTCTGTGTTGGACGCCGCTGTCAATGCGACCACGCCTTCATCTTCGATGCGAAATAATAGGTATGACTATAAGCTAGTGAATTAAATCTCAATCAAGCTGTAGTACTTGTAAAAATTTGTTGTTGTAAAATAAATAAATAAATAAAAAATCAAAAATTAAAAAAAAAACTCGAGAACCTGACTCTATAACCTTAAAACATTTATTTAGAATAGAATAGAAATATTTTTTATTCAAATAAACTTTTACAAGTGCTTTTGAACCGTCGATGAATCTACCACTGGTTCGGGATGCCCTTCCTGCCGAGAAGAGCCAGCAATAAACTCGGCGGTTGCAATATTGCATATTATGTAAGAACAGGGTCTGAGGTGGTACATTTGTAATCAAAAACCTTCATCAAAATCGGTTATCGGTTATTTACTGTTCTGAATTAAAGTTCTAAAAAATAGTAACAGTTAATAATTATAAACACGTTAGTCGATGCCCGCGACTTCGTCCGCTTCAATTTCTGTTATTATGATCACGATTAAGAAGTTTTTAAAAGAATATATTTTAAATATGGATAATTTTCCCCATTTTGGCAACATTTTTCACTGATGCTTCGCTCCTATTGGTCGCAGCGTGATGTTATATAGCCTAGAGCCTTCCTCGATAAATGGACTATCCAACACAAAGAGAATTTTTCAATTCGAACCAGTAGTTGCTGAGATTAGCGCGTCCAAACAAACAAACTCTTCAGTTTTATAATTATTAACACATTTCTTGAACAAAAGCTAGTTTATAAACTATGGACCCTTAATTCACCAGATGGGACTGGGTGACGGGTGGGCGAGCGCGGCCGGGCACCTCGGAGGGCAGCACGCCCTCCCCTCGCTCTGCCGAGTGCAAGCTGCACCGTCGCAAGCTGCACAAGAAGCTGCTGCACCAGATGCAGGAGCTGGAGGCCGCGCGCCGCGGCATACAGGTCGCGCTGGAGGAACAGCAGGTACCATTCACTGTTTTTTTTTATTCAATGACAAGATAGTTCTTGACTGCAATCTCACCTGATGGTAAGTGACGATGCAGTCTAAATGGTAGCGGGCTAACTTGGAAGGGGTATGGCGGTGTACTCATACTCTAATCGTTAACTGTGTAAAATAGCAAGTGTCAGTAAACGTGACGTCACCGCCATTTGCGTGTGGGCGTGCGAAAATGAGTGATTATTTTCATATGTCCATTAAAGATTGTTAAAAACTAAACTTGCTGCATACAAAATGAAATTAGGTTTTATTTTTAATTATTCATAGTATATTGGCAACAAAAAAATGTTAGAGTTATTTTGCTGTAATCCGCCAACAGAAAAAAATCTGTATGGTCAAACATGCAGTTATAAGCTAAGCACCGCTTACCTCCCAAACCAAGCAATAAAGCAAAGTTACCAAGCAAGCAATGCCACCACCACTCACATGCACCACCACACAAGACTTTAATACTACTCTCGACGCACGTTTCGCCCCGACACACATTATTATATACATTAGTATATTGGCAACACTGCTAGTCCATTCCTCTTACGTCCACAATTTCGTGAGGTCATTCTGTGTAGTAAAAATTTTGTGAAAGTGTGGGTTTTGATTACCTACTAAAATTGTCTCCTATCACCACTTGGAGCGTGCTGGACTGCTGGACAAAGATCTCTTGCGTGGATTTCCATACTGGCTGGATACTAAGTGTGATAATCACACTATCACACTAATATTATAAAGCCGAAAGTGTGTATGTGTATGTGTATGTGTATGTGTGTGTGTATGTTTGTTACTCCTTCACGCCACAAAGAATGAACCGATTTAGCTGAAAGGACATCATCCATTTTGGGCTTAATCTGAAAGTGCCGGCCGAAAAAAAATTTTGATGTATTTCGTTAGAACTTGTTCCCCGAAACATTTTTTATTATGACACCCAAGCTGTAGAACCATTGACCTTGGTTTTATTTAAGTTTAAAAATCTATATTTTTTCCTACCAAATGAAATGTTTCTGATAATAATAATAAAAACTGGAGTACCCAGCAGTCTCAGCAGCCGGGCTCGGCTGCTGAGAGGTAGAACCGACCTCATCGCCTTTTGGCGAAGAGTGTGGTCAAGAGAGATGGAAGATGAGAGATGGATGCATCCATCATGCTTGAGGAAGGCTCTTGGATTGCGGCGGTAGAGGAAGCATGTGCCTCAATATAGCCTATGAGCCCAGTCGCCATCTCTCCAGAGGATGTACTTGGTGCGGTGCGCCGGGCCGCGAACTGGAAAAGTCCTGGATGGATGTTGGACTGCATCACTTCTGGTTTTTCGTTCTGCCATGCTTTCTGGCTAAACAATTCCAAGAAGCTCTCGAGCAAAGGGCACTCCCGAGCCTTTTCATCAACGGAATCACTCATTTAGCTCCAAAGTCCACCGATGCCGCTGACAAGTACCGCCCCATCACATATCTTACTAGCATCTATAAAACATTGACATCCGTTTTGAGCCTAAAGATTTCCCGTCATGTAGGCGAGAACAGTATAATATCTGGGGCTCAGAACGGATGTCAGTACAATAGTCGCGGTACTAAGAAGCACCTTCTCCTCGACTTCGTCGCGAGCCAACTGGTCAAACTAACTTGCCGGAATTTCACAGCCTGGATTAACAATGCATGAAGGCATTCGACTCGGTGCCCCATTCATGGTTCTTGAGGGTCCTTGAGCTGTACAAAGTCGATAGTACAGTTCGAAACTTCCTCGGAGAGTGTATGGGGCAATGGAGCACGATCCTTTGTCTTCATGATGAGCGGTTGACAGCTGCCAATGATCGGATAAGGATACGGCGGAGTATCTTCCAGGGCGATTATCTGAGTCTACTATGGTTTTGTCTCTCTTAATGAGCCTCACGTGGATAAAGAAGCGTCCGTGCAATGGTTGCGTTTCGTTGACCTCTTTAGGGAAACCGAAGGTACAAGATCAGGTAGTTAAGACGCGGAACTACCGAAAGTACATCCTAAAGGATGGCACTATCAACATTTGTTGAGCTTATCGCCATCCCAGTGAGTCACTTAGGCATGTGCAATCGGGATTTTCGGCTCTTGCTAACACTGAGTATTTCCACAGGCACAACCAAGCAGCCAAAATCCTTCACCAAGAGCTTGAAGCTCTGAAGTACGGTTTCCTGGATGAAAGATTATAAGTACACACCGGTGCTAAAACTTAAGCGTGATGGGGTACGGCTTTACTGGGACCGGTCTATCATCACGGACAGGATGATTCTGGTTAATAAGCTTGATATCGTGCTGATGGATCGGGCACAGTCGAGGGTGTTTTTAGTGGCCATCACCATCGAACAGTGAGAGTGGAGGCAGAGAAAAACGAAAGTATCTAGATCTGGCTCACGAGGTTTGCGGCATGTGGAGTCCACTGAAACCATCCCATTTCTGCAAATGAGTTGATCACAGTCAGCCTTAATCACCATCTGAGATGGTGTTTCATCCATTCCACCATCTGGGGTTCCGTGGTAGTTCCAGCCAAGATGCACAATGTGGTATTTTTAGGTGTGTGGTCAGGATCGGATAGGGAGCACTTAACAAAACTCCAAAAAAGTAAAAAAATTGCCTTAGAAACTCTTCATATATTCGAAAAAATACAGATTTTTAAACTTAAATAAAACCAAGGTCAATGGTTTTACAGCTTTGGTGTCATAATAAAAAATGTTTAGGGGGACAAGTTCTAACGAAATACAGCAAAATTTTTTTTTGGCCGGCACTTTCAGATTTAGCCCAAAAGTGTATGAAGCGTGGAGGATCTCCTTTGAAATCGAGATAGTTCATATCCAGAATTAAAACATAGGCTACATTTTATCCCGGAAAATTACAGAGTGCCCATGGGAATTGAAAAACCTTGATCCGCGCGGACGAAGTCGCGGGCATCGTCTAGTGTAATGTAATTAGTGTAATTGTTTTGTCAACAGCGTGCCCGCGTCAGTCTAAAGGCGCGCATGGCGATGATGTGCAAGCGCGGCGGCGGCGCGGGCAGCTCCGGCTCGTCGTCGGGCGGCCCGTCCACGTCGTCCGGCTCGCGGACCGAGGAGGGCGCGCGGCTGCTGAGCCCGGCGCTGGGCGCGGCGTTGGCGCACGCGCTGGTCACGCACATGTTGGCCATGGACTCCACCTTGCTGGCTGATCATCTGCTGCTCTTCGCCAAGGTACGGAACCGAAATTGCTCATTGTTGTTGTTGTAAACAACAAGAGTCTAGACCATAGACGTCACATCTATGATCATCTGCTGCTCTTCGCCAAGGTACGGAACCGAAATTGCTCATTGTTGTTGTTGTAAACAACAAGAGTCTAGACCATAGACGTCACATCAATGGTTTTGCTAGACTTATGTGACAGTGATAGTGACAGTGACAATGTCAGATAGCAAAAAAAGACTTATTTCAAATGAAGAATGATTCAGCGTCTTCGATCGCATACAACGAGTTTTTCTTATCATCAAATCATCAAGTCATCAATTGGGAACGGTCATCACCAGCGACCTACGGATTACAGCCAAAAGGGTATTAACAGATGGTTCTTCGAGAAGGATGTTTTCAGTGTTATTAAAGGATAATTAGACATCTTTTTTTTTCATCTCAAAAAGTAAATCAGCTGAACTTCTCTCCTCTCCTAATAAACATGGGAAATTGGGTTATTAGTGTGTGCTGCAATAAATGGCCTATTTTGCCATCGAATAAAAAAATAATTCAAGCATGCATTGTATGTGCAGGTCGTGGGCCGGCTGTGCGCCTTGTGCGGAGGCGCGGCGCTGCTGGAGTCCTCGTGCATCCTGGGGCTAGCGCGCCTCGCCGTCACCCTGCCGCCTTGGTCGAGGCACGCTATCACCACGCTATTGCAGGTAATTTACCTCGGCTGCACAAATCCCTGTTCACCTTAGGGCCAACCCACTTATCTGCCCAATCAACTTATGTGATAAGTTGGTTGCATAACAAAGTGGCCCTACCCCCTTGAACAAAATAGATTCTATTTAGTTCAAGGGGTCGCTAGTAGGTAATTTAGTATCACTACTTAAGAAATTTACGAGAAAATCGGCACTGCATTTTGATAATATTTAATATTTGAGCGGAATAATATTTTAAAATAGCCTCAGTTCCAATATTCATCTGGACAGATAGATCGGTGACACTGCACCGGTCTCGACATGTGGCAAAAGCATTAGCCCCCAGATTCGCGCTAAAGTTGAGAGTTGGGCGATTTAATTTATCTGTTACTTAGAAAATGTACACAAATACTAAAACTTAACGATCTTAGACTGCATCGTCGCTTACCATCAGGTGAGATTGCAGTCAAGGACTATTTGTTATTGAATTAAAAAATCGCTTGAAGTGACTGATTTGTATGTAAAGCTTACAAAAACTTATTTTAGGATCTGGTGGAACACGAATGTGGGGAGCTCCCACCGACGCCGAACGAGGAGTGGAGCGCAGCGGGCTCTTCGCGAATCCCGCGCGTGGTCTACGAGGAGCATTGCTTCGGCAAAGCGCCGAGGAGCTCCAAGAAGCTCGTTACCGTTGCAGGTACGCTTCGTACCAACTTAACAACACTAACAGCAGTTTTCGAAGCATCATAATGATCATGCGCCATTTTGTGTACTCGGGTGAACACAAAATGGCGGGTGTTCATATTTGGACCCCCATACGCAATAACGTTTCAACCCACTAACTTTTGTCAAATTAAATACATACATAACTTAAAGCAATAAAGTTTACTTGTCAATTAATAAGCTGTGCGGGTCGACTCTTTATTGCATATGTGCGTCCATTTATGTTTTTTAACAAATTCCTGGAAAGCCGGCAACGCATTGGTTGTGACTCAGGTACTACAAATGATCAGGGACGGCGGTAATCACTTAACATCAGGTGACTCCCCTGCACGTTTGCTCGCTAAAAAAAATGACTGCTGTTAGTAATTACTGACACGTTTTTAGAGTAGTTACGCTAGTTACTCTGTATGTATTATTCTATGTATAATGAATACGTATGCAAATTTTTAGCTAGTCCAGATTGATTTTATGTTTAAAACCTAATAGTCCTGGGCTACTGTACATCGGTTCAATACCGACTTCTCGGACTAATATGCGTCGGATCTTCTCACACGAGTTAATCATAATAAAATAAGTTTCGCAACCGATCGTGTTAGCAGATATAATATTTCGCTATGGGCTGAAAATCCGAAGATTTTCTGACATTCATGATATATGACCATGATTTTATTGTAGTTTGAGTGAATTTCTTACGTATATTCCGTCATTTTCTGTTAATGTACATATAAATTGCTCCTGGGTGATAGGAAGAACTTAAAAGGCAAGAAATATTTTTCGCATATTCATACGTGTAGCGCGGTCATGCCAAAAGAACTCAATGTTAAAATCCATACCTGCTTGTAACTCACGGTATATTGTTCTACCTATCAGTAAAGGCGGTATATGAAACGATCGGTTGTGATTGCAGATAAATTAGCGGACAGTTTTGGGCTAGAGAAGACTTGGATCCACAACTTCACCAAGCCTAAAATATACCCCGCAAGTAAGATAACAGATTAAAAGCCTATAAATAAATAAATAAATTGTTTATTTGCAAGAAACATTGTACAAAATAGATGTTATAACATTACATACGTCTAAACATGTTCCATTAATGATAACATGCAAATTATTAATTTTCTATTTAAGGATTACTTGCTATTGTTTCAAAAAAGCAGATAATTTTTATTGAAACAAAATAAGTAGTACTGTTTATTTTATATAGATAAAGCATAAAATCAATTACTCATCATCAGAAAATACAAATTTAAATTAAATAGCTGTTACTTATTATTTACTGGCGAGTAAAATATAGTTAAAATTCGATTGATTTCAAATAGCATAGCAATTTTGACAGATATGGAGAACTGGAGAAACATTGCAAAATAAAAATAATTCAGTCCCAGAATAAATTCCCTTATTGACTAGCTGGCAGGACTATTTTGCTATTTTCATTGAACCCAGCACCCTACCAATTTTAGGCTTTTTACCAAACACCTCAAAAATTCCTACAGTCGATCCAGTTGGCCATTTTATTTCGCAAAATTAGAAGGTTGATCTCTCCACTATTTGATATTTTTTTTAAAGAACATTAGCAAAGCTGCAGTTGACTAATATCCTTCTATCCCCTCCAAATAAGCGGAAAGCTTTTGCTCGGTGGAATTCGAACCTGCGACCTTTCAGTTTTCAGTCCGCACCTTTAACCGTTGGGCTATTGAGGCTTATTGTGTTCTCAAAACTTGTATTTCTTTTTAGAAATATTAATTCAGAAATAACCTTGAAATAGCATAATATGAAAAGTCTGAATAAAATTTTTGGTTACAATATACCAAAACTGCAAATTACTTTATTTTGCATACAAATTTTTACTAGTTTCTTTATAAAACACAATTTTCCGGCTGTGCAATATTTTTCGCGCACTAGTACTCGATAAGATGCTTTTTGAAATAGCAAGAATTTTAAGCACACTCTCGCATACTTATGTTAAAATTTATAGATCACACTCTCATTCAGCTCAGACTCAAGAAGAATTAAAACGAGACAGATTTATGTCAGAGCATATTTGTATCTCATAGACTCTCTCAGACCCAAGATAGAAGTTAAAACGAGACACAAATAATATGCTCTGACATAAATCTGTCTCGTTTTAACTTTGTCTTGAGTCTGAGCTGAGTGAGAGTGATGTCTATAGATTTCAGCCTTAACCTCTATCTGAGCTGAATCAGAGCACGAGCTCTATAGGTCTCAGCATTCGATTAATTATTTTAAGATTAGAACATTTTTATGTCCACAGACTTGTTAAAAGACATGGACGAAGACGCAGTGCCGCAGTTGCCTGAATCTGATGACTCTGAATCTGAAGAGAAACTGGAGCAGTACTTTTACGAAGCGGGCAAAAAGGAATCAAGATCCAAGCCAACTGGGGATGGAAGCAATTGGTAAGGCGATTAGGAAAATATCAGTTTCATCTGATACAAGCCGCTTAGTTGGAGGGGATACAGGATGTTTAACTGGCTAATATTCTTTCAAAAAATTACATTAGCTTCAGGAAATCAGTCCTAAGTTCTGTGGTTTGTGCTGTGCAGTAATAGATCAATCAGTCAACTTTTCCTTTTTAATCAACTTCCAAAAAAGGAGAAGGTTCTCAATTCATCTGAATTTTTTTTTATGTATGTTCCCCGATTACTCAAAGATGCTTGGACCGATTTGCAAAATTCTTTTTTTGTTTGAAAGGGTATACTTCCCAGGTGGTCCCATTGTCATCAGGTCAGGGTCTGATGATGGGATCCTGGAGAAATCGAGGGAACTCTTCCAATTGATATACTTTGTAGTGGTGTTTGAATTCGGTTTTGTAAAAAGAATTTTTACGTGTTTACGGGTCGTTGTGCCTGATACGGCACGGCCTAATCTCGATGGGATCTTTGCTTTAGAAGATAATTAATTAATTTCTGGTTTAAAGTTTGTCAACGTGCGTGGATGCGCGCCTGGAAAGCGGCGCAGCGAGTGCCGGCGAGGCGTTCGCGCGGCGAGTGCTGGCGGCCACGGCGGCCGCTCTGCCGCTGGCGCTGCGCATGCCACCGCCGCGCCCCGCGCACGCGTCGCCGACGGACTCCACGCCCGCCGACTCGCCGCCGCAGGACCCCCCGTCGCAGCTGCCCCACCACCCGCCGCTCGCGCACACCTTGTACGACGTGTTCAGACATCTTGCGCTGGAGTTCCCTTCGCAGGTACTCAGTATATTTGGAGCTGTATTGCGTATTTAGTGTATATATTTCCAAATCCTGCTTGTCTGAGAGTTCTCTATTATGTTCTCAAAGCTGTGTGAAATCTGTCAATTTGTCAAGTGGATTGCTTAAATTCAGTGATATGTGTCAGCTATATTAATTAAAGTATCATGCCAGCATCTTGGGTACTATGCCGCGCCGTGGTGATATCGATGAGGTTTTAAATTAGGTTAGGAGGTTTTAGGTTTCTATTAGTTTTAATTTTAGAAATAGTATTGTAAAATATATTTTTTTAGTTAGTTTTAATTTAAAATTTAGTTATATGTATTATTTTATCTTAAATTAAAGTATAAAGTAGTTTATATATTTCATATTTCTTTATTTGAACTAAAATATGAAATATAAAATACTTTTAAAATATTATTATCAAGCAGGCAGATAGTCTATAATATTTGTTAGAAGGACTTATTAGTCAGGTGTATTTGTCATTTTGGCCGATTTAGCATAGAGGTGGACTGATTAAAGTTGGTTATATTTGTCAGGTAGACTGATTAAAATCTCTAATACTTGTCAGGTGGATTGCACACTAATGGAAAACGTGGTGTCCCTGTGGCTGACGCTGAACGGGTCGGCGTGGGGCGGCACGTGGTCGCTGGGCGCGCTCACCGTGCCCGCCGACGCGCCGCGCGTGCGTCTCGCCTCCGACACCGTCATTGCCGTGCTGCGCTCGCTCACACAGTAAGTATTATAAGCGGGTTGTTACGTTCCCTCAAATATGGTTGAGCAATGGTTGGATCATGCGTCATGCTCGTGAACGAGTGCCACCAACGGGAATGGGTCTGCTTTTGTCTGCCTGTCTTAACATGTATTGGATTGTTTTGCATTTTTGAAACTTCATTGTGGAAACACTGTATACATAAGGCAAGGTTTACAATAGGCAACAAAACTATGCAGTTTTGTTGCCTATCGTAAAAAAAAATTTTTTTTTAAAAGAGCAACCGCCGAGTTTATTGCTGGCTCTTCTCGGCAGGAAGGGCATTCCGAACCAGTGGTAGATTCATCGACGATTCAAAAGTACTTTTAAAAGTTTATTTGAATAAAAAATATTTCTCTTTCTATTTCTTATTACATTTTTATTATTACCTAGGTACGCGTGGATTTAGTTTTTAAAAAATCCCGCGGGTACTTTTTGATTTTCTGAAATAAGTAGCCTATGTCATTCTAGGTCCTCAACTATACATGCAAAAAGAATTTTTCGCCTTACTTAGGCCTTTTGGTATAGGTAGTTCATAAGTACTATTAAACGGAACACATGAATATTTTTTAATATTATTTTATTTAACTTTTTTTTCAGATTGAAAAACATATCGTTAAGATGCTGGGTGCTGTCAATGCAGGCTTTAGCGTGGGTTGCGAGTTTGCCTCTACAGGTAAGATTATAAAATACTAGTTGATGCCCGCGACTTCGTTCGCGTGGATTGAACTTTTTCAATTCCCGCGGGAACTTTCTTATTTTGCCGGATAATAATTTAAGTAGCTTATGTCTTATTTCAGGCTATTCTTATCTATCTCTGTACCAAATTTAAGACAAATCAATTCAGTTTTTGCGGCGTGATTAAGTTACAAACAAACATCCATCCATACATCCAAACTTTCGCATTTGTAATATTATAGTGGGAAATAGGATTGAGTCATTTACTGGACTGGACTTTCTGGATGATTAAGATATTGTCTCTAGCGATATAATTTTTTTAATTGTAACCTCAGTGTTAAAATGGCTTAGAGCCAATAGCTTAGCTTTCTAGATTTTGTGAGATTATGTATTAAAACACCCCCGATATGTGAAATTAAAAAAAAAATTGTAATTCGCCATTTTGTGGTGGCGGCCATCTTGGATTTGAAATTTATCATAGTGTATAATATTGTATGTACTTGTCGGCCCTTTCATTTGATACCCATATTGAGGGAGTTGTGAAAAAATATGTAATCCGCCATTTTGCAGCGGCGGCCATCTTGGACCGATTTTCATGAAACATAGCTAAGAACGCTTCTGACTGATTCACCTTTCAAATATCTGTCGTTTTGGCGTCAGGGGATAATAAATGTGTGTTGTTTGTCAGACGGAGGGCATGATACAGACAATGGCGCGCGTGATCCTGGAGTGCGAGTACTTCGTGCCCGCGCTCGTCCGCTTCATCTCCATCGACGTGACGGCCGACGGCGCCGTCATTTCCTCCGAGCCTTACCTTGTGAGTTACATATCGATATCTCCAACCGAAACAGGCTCGTGTTGCCTTAATTACGCCTCAAGGAAGTCCGAAATTCGTTTGTGGGAATGGGCGTATCAGCTCTTAGGTTTCTGATAACACCTGAGCCGATACCATTTTGCTAATGCAACATATGGGCGCGTATTTATTTTTCTTTTATTGTATATTTTTTTTTGTATCCATGTGTGTGAGTATTTTGCAAATAAACGTATTTTCTTTCTTTCTTTGAAGTTGTATAAAATAACGAGTAAATCATCTGTCAGGGTGGAGCCAGCATAGGCGCTGGCGCGGGAGCCGCCGCAGCCCTACAATCCGTCCTATCGCGGGTAGTCAAGGCGAGAGGCGCGCTCGGAGCGCTGGTGTCCCTCAGGGTGCTCACCGCGCTATGGACCAGGTCACCGAACCCCAACGAGTCTCCGCCCGTGTCACACTCGGCGCTGGATCTGCACGCGGCCCTACTGCGAGCGGCACACTCGCTACTGCCCGCGCTCACGTATAGACAAGTGAGACACGCGCTGCCACTTATTGAAGCTGTCGGTAAGTGGTTTGATCACTTGCTCTCTTAGTATGTTTTTCCGTTGCAATGAGGATAAAAACTACCTTCTATAGTCTGATTTTTAATTCCGTGGAATTCTGACGTATCTTAATGTTACCAGAGATTTAAAAAATCCCACAAAAAAGATAATAAATTGAAACTTATACAAATAAAAATCAATAGCCGCACATAGATATATGACAAATGCCTGACAGATAGTTTGGGGTAAAATCGAACTACAGGTGGTAATACTGTTTTTCATACAAATAACTCGCTCTATTTATAAAATGACATCTGTCAGAATTCCACCGAATTAAAAATCAGACTATAGGCCAATTCGTTCCATATGAATAGCAAAAGACTTTTGATAGTGATGACTTACGTGTACTGATGGGGCTGGCATATAATTTATCTACAAAAGTCCAAGCCACAAAAATAATAATAAAAAAATAGTGATGATTAAGGTACCCGTATATACGATCGAAAACATCGAGTTTGTGTGCAACACTTGGATAAGACTGGCATTGGCATGGCCATTATCCAACGATGGACCAAGTGAAAGGGTCAAGGCAAACATATCATAACATAGTATTGTCCAACAGCTGATCAGTGCGGTTGGTGGGTTCGCGAGAGTAGCGGCTGGCGCGCTGAGAGCGGGGGCGGGGGCGGCAACGGCAGCGGTGCGGCGGGCGGCGAGGCGCGGCTGTCGGGGCTGCTGGCCGACGTGCTGGCCGGCAACGCGCGCCGCGCGCCGCTGCGCCGCGCCGTGCTGCAGCACCTGCTGCTGTACGCGCGCCGGTTGCTGGCACTGCCGCTGCCCTCCTCCACGCCCACGCCCGCTGGCGGCAGCGGCTCGCAATCGGTGAGACTTGTTCGTAGGTCACAATGTAAAAGTGATCAAAAAGATGCGGTCAGAAATCCCTAATAGCAATAAAAATAACTTGTTCATAGTCACAATAGTGATCGAAAAAATGCGGCAGAAAGTGCCTAATAGCAATATAATAAAATAAATAGCAATACTCACTTTCGACGGAAGCTGGAAGAAATTTCTATCTTAAGATAAGCTTATTTTGCTTTAATTAGTTGCGAAATTAAAATTGCGAAACTAGATGGTAAAACTTGTAGCACGTGTTATTCACCATCTGCCTTCTTGCCACTAGAAATGCAGGAAGGAGGCTTTTCTAGTTTGGTGGATTTTTTACTTTTAGTTATTGATTTGTTAGCTTTAATATTAATATTTTTTTCACGCAGTCTGCAACAAGTCCCGGCGGATCCAGCAGTGACATGTCGCAGACGGATGAGAGTAAAGCTCAAAACAGCGCCGTCCAAGAAGGCACCAACCTCGAAGACGAACGCAAACAACAAGCGCCAAAGACGCCTTGTCTTGCTGACACGGGTAAGTTTATTCACATATCGTCGGGGATAGTGCAAAACCGCGAATGTGCCAGAGGTAAAAACCGCGGATCTACACTAGTCCGAGTTTTACAGGGGAAGGTTAAAACTTTGTAAATTTCTTATTTCTACAGCTATTGGGCTAATTTTGACACAGAATATTAATTCATGTGTTCTATGTGTTGATAAAAATAGATATCTTTTAAAGTGATGAATTTAGTCGCTACGGCACTTACGCGGTTTTGATTTCACCACAAACATATGAAAATGGATTTTAATGTACTAATGCTAGTTACGCGGATTTGCACGATACCCGTCGACATACACTTTTTGATTGGTCGGAACTTAGATGCGAGTCACTTAGTTTCAGTCCACAACTTCGTTTGTTTTTAGGCTTTCATAAGGTCATCGCTCTTCTTTCTTCTTACCGGGCTGGTTTCCACACGCAAACCAGTCTGGTCTGTTATGTGTGATGCACCAATCCATCCAATGTTCTTTACTCCAACCATCCCAGCTCTCTCCAGAAGCCTAGCAGGCCGCCCAGGTTGCAAAGGACTTCTCGAAGTGAGGCTAAGGATCCTAAATGTTTCTTGCGTTGATCTGCCACGCCCGTGCACCCAGCACTGGCAGCATGGGCAGGAGATAAACATTTTATCCACTGACAGGGGATTCAATTGCCTTCTCCCTATGCTAGAGCATGGCGACAGGGGAAAGGAGAAGTATATCCCTATTTGACATTACAAGTGGAGCAACTTCCCCCGGCTAGAGCATGGGAACAAATGAAAGAGATAAACTTATCTTTTTTTGACTTTTGAAAGGGTCAAACGAAAACAAAAACCACAGACAACCACCTACGAATCACCTATTAACTGTCAAAATCACGAGTATAGATAAAAATAATGACTTTTTGAGACCGAATTGACATCTAAGCGAGGGGATAAACAATTTATCCTTTTCCCGGGGATACAACTTCTCCCGCCCATGCTACCAGTGCTGGAGCGCACTTGCACTGGTGTGTCGTCAAGGTCATCGCTCATCACTGCATGCATCAGAACAGTACAACGCAGTATACTTAAAAATTCTTATATTTCTTTCAGTGTTGCAACATCCGGAAATCATGCAAAAATTCTACAACACATTGTCTATGTGCGATGGCATGAATGCGTTGGTATTGACTGTGGGTAAGTTCTAACAATAAAAAAAATACTTTTTTCTCTTTATACAATAAAATTATGTTCATCCATTAAATTTATTAAAAATTAATTATTTAATTAATTTATTCCATAATCTAATTTCCTCATTCGAACTGCCTCATTGGTCAATTAGTTAGCTTATACTATAATATCCTGTGTGAAATTAGGTGAGAAGATAGTCAAAGGAGAGTTCAGTGAATTATTATTCTAAAAAAAAAATATAGTCCCATAATTCTTTTTTTAATGATAATTTATTTATTTGCAGGCGGGAATGGCGCATGTGGGTCGGAACAGTGGTCGTTAAAGGAAGAAGTTTTCTGGTTGGTGGCCAAATTGCCAGCGCTCGCCGCTAATCCTACGCTCATGCTGCCCAGTCTTATGGACTTTCTCAGTAAGAATTGATTTTCTATGTAAAAACTATTACTACTAAAACACTAGTTTTTTAAAATCAATTACTTTTTTCTCTATTATATTTACGTACATACAACTAATAGGAGAATAGAGAGAGAATAAGGGCGCCTTCAATTTATGCGTTTCTTGACGGCCTGCTGCGGTGCCGAAGCGGTGCGTTAGTCGTACAGCACACGGACGTTTCGTTTTTTTCATACAAAGCGCTCGGTGCCGTTGCCGTCTTGTTGTCGAGCGATCGCGGTACCGGCACCGCGCTATAGCCGCACCGCGCGCTTTGTATGAAAAAAAAAACGAACGTCCGTGCGCAGTACGACTAACGCACCGCTTCGGCACTGCAGCAGGCCGTCAAGAAACGCATAAATTGAAGGCGCCCTAACTTCTCGAACATTTAAGATGAGACACAAATATGCTCCAACATAAATGGAGGATAAGAGGAGACTTTTATCTCTGTCTTGAGTCAGAGCTGATTAAGAGCACGCTCTAAATCAGCATGAGAGTGGCACAAGATCGTGTTCTGTGGCAAACCTGGGACTGACAACATATATGTCTGATAAGAATATTATCTTCATCTCGATGGATAGATACCCACTGCTGCAAAAGTTTCTTGAAAAGATCACAGCAAATAACATGATAATGTGAAATCTGTATCTAGCAGAAGTCAGCGACTATTTTAAGATTGTCCATTCATTAGTTTTTTCGAGCTTTGTTGCCCAAGCAGTGAAGATCCGAAATATGTTCGCTAACTATGACCCTCAAGAGGTGGCTCAGCGTCACCCATGTTGAGATCTATAGAGCATGCTCTGTCTCAGTTCAGCCTTAAGATAGAGTTTAAAATGAGACACAAATATGTTCTGACATAAATCTGCCTCATTTTAACTCTGTCTTGAATCTGAGCTGGTGAGAGTGTGGTCTATAGATTTCAGCCTCGGTGGACGATGAAGAAAGCTATGCACGTAGTATCCCTGTGGGGTCAACTTGACCCCAGATCGAATGGGTATAATATATTTTATTTTATTTATTTTTTACAGGAAAAGAAGAGATGGTTAAGCTGTCACAAGGCATGCAGCAGCTGCTCGTGCGAGCCCTAGAGCGGCCTGAGCTCCTCGCCGCATTTGTTGAAGCTGGAGGGCTGGAACTGGCTCTCGAGAAACTTGCGGCCTGCCATCAGGTCAGTACACTTGCTGATGAACAGACCGACAAAAACCCATTGACCATCTAGTTTTTCGATGCTCAAAATCTTTCTTCTTGAAATTTGTTAGTGTAATGAATGTTTTCCACTGGAGTAAAGTGACATTTACAGTGTTAACAGTTAAAAAAATTGTTTTTTTGATTTAGTAAGAAATCTACCACACTACACCAAACAATAATATCTATTATATTTTTAGAGTTACTAGTATCTATTAACTTTGCTTTGTGCAAGTGAGCTGTATAACTACTGAACTGGAATATAACTAATACAATAAATATTATGGCAACATTATTTTGCAAAGTGCCATTAGCACCTATCAGTTTCTATAGTGGATTTATTAATGCACTTTAGTACTAAACCTTTAGAGTTAAGGTCTCTTTTCCCTAAACGAAAAAAGTCTTTCTGAATCTTTTGTTAGCAAAGTTATGTAACTCAATCCTATTTTAGGTCGCATTTCACGACATCATTAATTATGACCTAAAATAAAATTGAGTTTCATAACATTGATAAGAAAAGATTCTAAAAGGGTTTTTTCGCTTAGGGAACAGAAACATTTTTTTGAGTTGTCTCCCTCTTGATCTAGGTGTGCGATATGTGAATGAGGTGTAAAAATGTTCTTTATCTCAACAGGCGGGGCCAAGCAGCAACCAAGGGTTAGTGTCATCTCTCATGAATCACCTGAAGCTGCCGCCGCAACTAGTCAACCTGTCCACGCCCGCGTCTGGCAGCAAGAAGAGCCAGACGCCCGTCATTGAAGCTGCGAACGGCCTCATTAACATTGCACCGCTCTGTGAGTGATATTTATTAGTATTTAAATGTTTTAAATGTGTATGATTTCCTGCTATATCTGTGTGCCGGTTTCTTTGAATTGTTTGCCAAAAATGTTGCAAAAACTATAAAATAAATCCATCTTTCTCCATACCAACTCTTTCACTCCCTGTCGAGATGAATTTTTAATAATAGCTAAAGAATATAAATGAAATATAAGCAAATTGTCATACAATATAAGCAAATTGCGTATTGTCATACAATACGCAATTTGCTTATATTTGCATTTTAGTAAACTATTTTGAAAACATATATTATCGAGGTCCCTAGATAAATACAATTTGAATCCAAATAATCGCCTATTATTATGGAAATATTCTCCAATTACAAACTATTTTGGTATTACGTTTGTATGGGCAATTCATCCTTCACAGGCCTCTTAAGCCACGTGTTACTTAATTTACATTTAGAAAAATGGCATTATCGTAGCTATAAAAATATGTTCCATCACAAAATCTTTACCATCACTTTTCACCCCTTTAGGTTTGGAATTTAATAACAAATCCCTAGATCCGAAGGATGTGCGTTCTGTCTCGTCAATCAGTTACTATTCTCTTTTAAAGGTAAAAAAAAACATCTTTAAGAGGAGGAAGGGGAGACTTTATTAAAAGCACAAGTTTTTTTTTAAATAAAAACTATTCTATTGTATTCTTGTCCATAGGTACGGTGTCCTGCGGCAATCCAACGGCGCAAGCTGCGGACGTGCTGCTAGGCGGCAGCGGCGCAAGCGGCGCGTGCGCGGCGCGGAGGGTGCGCGCGGCCGCCTGGTCCTACCACTTCTTCAGCGCCGACGACGCGTCACTGGCGCTCAACATCACGCTGCCCTACGCCGCCGCGCTGCATGAAGTGCACCTACAGCCGCACCTCACCAGTCTTGCAAGTAAGAATTTTGACGCGTTGGCTCCAATACTGTGTGCCCAACAAGGCATGCTCTAGGCAAGCGCGCTGCAAGAGACCTATATTGCCTGTTCTTTCCATTATTGACTGTCGTCAATCAGCGCAGCTTTGGGAGTTCGCTGGTACAGTATTTTCTCTTATGAAGAACTAATATCCTGCAAACTGAAATGATGAATGCACCAGTAGTTGGTTAAAATATGATCCAGTTACTAGCTTTTGCCCGCGGCTTCGCTCATGTTAAGTTCGGAATTTCAAATCCCTATTTTACCCTCTTAAGATTTCTGAAAATTCATTTCAGAAATCTTTTCTTAGCAGATGCCTATAGCCTTAGCTGATATCTGTATGTCACATTTCAGCACAGATTTGAGCTGTGCCTTTTTCTTTTATATATTTGGAAAATTAATATTATTAAAAAAAAGACACAACCTTCCCAACTGTAGTAAAACCTGAACTTTTTTTAGAATATTTTTGATAAATGATTGTATTCCACAGCGTGTCCGGGTGCTGTGGGGGTGGAGGCGGGGTGCGGGGGCACGGTGGCGCCGCTCGGCGCGCCGCAGAACACGGCTGGCATGACCTTCATCCGGCTGGCGTTGGCTCGGCCCATTGTCGTCACCACCATCTGCCTGCGCCTCTACAAGCCGCGCGACAGCTCCAACATGGGCCTGCTGCAGCTGCGACTGCTGGCCGCGCCCGCCTTCGCCGCTTCTCCGGACCAACAAGAGAGACAGGAGTAAGAAATTTAAAACACCCCTGCCATGTTACAACATCTTAATCGCTACTCAGTAATCGTTAAAATAAAAATATGTAATCCGCCATTTTGTGGCGGCGGCCATTGTGGACCGCTCTTGTACTATTGTACCGAGTTGTACTACTCGTACAATTAAAGAATGGTTTTGAAAATGGCGTCGCTTCTGTTCACCTCTCACTCGCACACTGTCGCTATCTATACTCACACTCGCCGGTACGGACAACAACAATAAACTGATAAAATGACCGTCTTTATTTATTTATTTATTGGTAATCAACAGCGTGTACAACATAATTTTACAAGATTATTTTAATCACAACACACTAATATTATAAAGGTGAAAGTTTGTACGTGTATGTGTGTGTGTATGTGTGTGTGTATGTGTGTACGTTTGTTACTCCTTTGCGCCACAACGCATGAACCGATTTGGCTGAAATTTGGAATGGAGATAGCTCATTCCCAGGACTAAAACATATGCTTTTTATCCCGGAAAATTAAAGAGTTCCCGCGGGAATCAAAAAACCTTTATCCGCGCGGACGAAGTCGCGGGCATCATCTAGTTCTTAAATAAAAACAAAAATGATTACATTATTTGAATTAAAAAATATATATAACGTTTATATTATTTACTAGTATATTATAATTTATTGATTATTAGCAGATTGTCGCTCGCTATAGATCCCGTGTATGCTGACAGTACCGGCATAATGAGCCGCCATTTCTAAAACCATTCTTTAATTGTACGGATAGTACAATTTTATAAAAATTGACATCAGTATGGAACATCAGTGTGACGATTGCCTTTGACTTTGATTTGCCGATATTCGTTATTTGCTAACATGCATTGTTGCAGAAAGAACGCGATAAATTCAGCCAATTACCATGGTTGAGACTAGCTATGATTGATGCAGCTTTTGCGTAATGATAGGCTTGGAGCATGATTTAAAGTTAATTGTTGTGTTTGACAGAAACCGATGGGCGCGTATAGTGTGGGAGTGCACACGCACTCGTCTGGAAAGCAACCGATGGGCAGCGTTGGGCAGCGCGGGTGCGGTGAGCGCGTTGTGTGCGTGCGTGGTGGCGGGCGGCAGCGCCGCGCAGTACGCGCACCGCGCGTTGCTCGCTGCGGCGCGCGCCTCGCCCGCCCTGCGCGACCCGCTCGTCACTGCGCTACTGAGCATGGATGCGCACGCTCATGCACATGGTCCGTATTAAAATTTATGCCAAATTAATAATAATAATTGTAAAAAACAGCTAGACGTCGCGCTACATATGTGTAAGGAAAGAGTTACTTTGACAATTTTTTTATTTTATTATGTGGTAAGTCCATACATCAAAATTAACGACAAGAATGGTTTTGTGCAGCGTTCCAGCCATCGGGTGGCTCAGGCGCGGGCGGGCGCTGGGCGGGCAGCATGGGCGGCGTGTGCGCGCTGGCGGCGGCGCTGTGTCGCTGGTGCCCGGAGGGCAGCGTGCACGCGTACGTGCGCTGGCTGGCCGCGGCCGCCGAGCGCGCGCTGCGGGACCGCACGCCGCCTTCCGCCGCACTCGTGCATACGCTCGCTGCGGTTAGTATTAGTGTATATCGACCGTTCCGTGGAACAAAGTCTCATCTGCTAAATTCATAACTTGAGATTTGAGCCTTGCTGATGTGACTTTTAAGGCTCAAATTTCAAGTTGTGAATTTAGCAGATGAGACTTTGTTTTACGGGATGGTTGATATATTTCTGTCTTATATTTGCACACTATTACATTTGAAGTGCAGTGTTGGCAGACCCCCCGCTAGGTGGACCGACAACATCATCGAGTTGCAGGGAGCAGCTGGATTCAAGCGGCGCAAGACCAAAGCCTGTGGAGGTCCATGCAAGAGACTTATTTCCAGCAGTAGACGTCTATCAGTTGATGAAGAAGAAGAAGAAATTTGATAAGAAAGTAATTCATATTGAGAGTGAATAGGCATTTTATAGGCAAGCGCGCTCCATCTTAGGCTGCATCTTCACTCCACACCATCAGGTGTGGTTGCAGCTAAGCATTAGTCTATATATTAAAGAAAAAATTATGAAAAGGTATATTAAATAAGTAATATTTAATTTGCAGGTATTATGGACCCTCAAAGAAGAACGACTCTTGGACTATTTGGAAGATATGATGACGGATGACTTGTTCGAATTAGTTTACGCTTGGGTGGAGGATGTTCCAGAGAAGAACCTACTTAAAAAAGCTCTTGACGCAGGTATACACACACACACACACACACACTGGAATTACGACGCAAATACAGTACTGTGTCGATCACAATCACCTCTGATTGGCTGGTTCTCTCGCGAGTGGTTAAAATGCATTTATACAGCGAGATAGCGAGATTGCGAGCGAGCATAGCATAGCATAGTTTGGTTACTTATTGTAAAATAGTTTATTTTTTGAAAAGAGCAACTGCTGACTTTCTTGCTGGTTCTTCTCAGCAGAATCTGCATTCCGAACCGGTGGTTGATTTATGACGTGTCATAAGAGCTACAAGTTAGCCTACATGAATTAAATAAATTTTGAATTTGAGAACATTATAGAGTCAGCCAATCAGATGTATGGTAGTAATGTTTTTACGCCTATAAATTGTATAATAATGGAAACAATGTTTTTCTTTCAGTATTATGTTCGATGTGCTATATAAGGCCGGAACTGTTCAGACTTCTATTGGAACAGATGGAAATCACCATGGACACTGATGAGAGGTGAGTTAGTTCAAACTTTTCATGAAAAAGTAATCTTTTTAATCATGTAATGTTGAAAGCATGCATGTTAATGCAAAATATAATCATAAAATTATGTAGAAGAAAACATAGAAAACAATTTTGATAGCTACATAAGTAGTAACTATTTAACCCACGTCGAAGGAATAAAAGGAAAAGAAATTAGATACAACATTAAACTCTGTTTTGTTAGTTGCATCAGTAGTTGCGAAGCATTAATTATTTGAGATTATGAATTTTGTCTGGTGGGAGGCTTTGGCCGTAGCTAGTTACCTACCACCTTACCGTCATAGACGTGCTGCCAAGCGATTTAGCGTTCCGGCTTGATGGCGTGTAGAAACCGATTAGGGATTGAATTTACACTGCCATACTCCATCTAAGTTAGCCTGCTACCATCTTAGACTGCATCATCACTTACCATCAGGTGAGATCGCAGTCAAGGACTATCTCGTCATCGAATAAAAATTAAAATTTGATACCAGACTATATGTATATTTCGTTGGAAGGTCTAAGTATACAAGTACTTTTTGTTTCAAATATGTAATATAGAATACCGATTTTGCAGTATGGAGGGCCTAACAGATGACACCAAGGTGCGTCGTCCAATGCAAGCGTCCACTTCAAGGGAGAATGTCACTTGGGAGGACAGCAGCATGGTGGCGCGGCTGCGGGGCTGGCAGCTGCGCACCGTAGCGGCCGCCGCCATGTCGCCCGCGGCCACGCTCATGATGCTGCACTGTCCTTTACCCGCTGCACTGGTTCGCGCTGTCGCAGGTCACTACTTGTTTACTGTACAATTGCTCCACTTTAGCAGTAGTTGTTAGCATGTGGATAACGAGGTCTCGGGTTCGATTTTATATTCGGGCCAAAACAGGTAGTAGGCCCGGAGTTAGGGAGAAGGCGGTGAGTGCTCATGGTTTGAAGAGGTCTGGTCTTGTCGGATTTCCGTCAGTCAGTCAGTCCAGTGCCCTCATAGTCCAGCACAGGTTTTTTTTTTTTTATATGAATAGCGGGCAAACGAGCTGGCGGGTCACCTGATGTAAAGTGATTACCGCCGCCCATGAACACTTATAGTACCACAGGGACCACCGATGCGCTGCCGGCATTTCAGGAACTTATTGGTGCGCCCCTTGAATAACCCCCTATTGTAATTAAGTGGGAACACTGTCGAAGGGAGAAGATTCCACACTTTGGTGGTACGTGGAAAAAAAGATCTTGAGCCACGGATGGTCAAACTGCTCCAGGCACCCAGGTGGTGAGGGTGAAATTGCGTTCGGTGACGTGCGGTGCGGTTGTAGAAGTTAGAGCACAATGGTGCACTATAATATCTCTTCTCTGTGGAGGTTGGCTGCCGTGACCATATTCGGTCGGGAGGACTCATTTATATTGACATTGTCGAGATACAACTGTAATAATTTACACTAGTACAAGTTTCAACATCTCGACAATGTTTATAGTTCTTGCAGTTCGCCCTCGTGAATTGAAAGAACTATAATAGATTTTCGGATCGTGACACTTATTTATATATTTCTTTTGTTAACCATGTGTTTTCTTATAGATTTTAGTGAGGCTAAACTGGAATCAATAATGGCTCAAACAGGATCGCAAGAGGATGTCCACATGGCTGACACCGAAAGCAAAGAATATAAACGATTAAAAGGTACTATACACAGTTACACGCATAACAATAAACTTTAATATTAAAATTTCATAAACAAATTTTTAGTTTGGTAAAAAAAAGACGTGTGGCACTCGGGGACTACCGCGGTAAAGCTATTGCATTTTTTATCAACGCCATCTAGCGGCTCACCGTAGTGGAGTCCCGTGTCAGGTTATTTTCGTTATGGAATTTCTGGATTCGGTCTCCACGCTGGCCCGCGATAGAAGCTATGCAATAGCTTAAAATGTACTATGTGATGAAAATATTATGGCATAATTCTCACACAAGTTTAAGTAAACTTATAAAATATCAAAAAAATCTGCTTAGTTGAATAAGTCTCTTTGTAATTTCTTAGTTATTTTATTGTTTAAGAGTGTTTCAAGTGTTCTTTTACACGATATTATGCTCGGGTTTTTTTCATATTCATCTGAATAAATCTGTACCAGCTGTCAATGTGATGCTTTACAATCGGTTTGGCATCCAGCTACCCACAACTGCCGAGTTCTTAGCTGGCTCTTCTCAGCAGAATCTGCATTCCGAACCGGTGGTAGACTCTTGATGTGACATAAGAGCTAAAAGTGGCCTACATGAAATAAAAAAAAAAGACGTGTGGCACTCGGGGACTGCCGCGGTAAAGCTATTACATAGCTTGCGCCATCTAGCGGCTCACCGTAGAGGAGTCTCGTGTCAGGTTATTTTCGTTACGGAATTTCTGGATTTGGTCTCCACGCTGGCCCGCGATAGAAGCTATGCAATAGCCTAATAACTTTGAATTTTGAATTTTATCATACACAGAATTACCATCGATGAAGAGTATATGCGACATAGTGGAGTGGGCGCGGCTCGTGTGCGCGGAGCGGCGCGTCAAGGAGTGGCTGGGCAGCGCCGGCGCAGTATTTTGGCGACCTTTACTAAGGCTTCTGTGCCATCCGCGGCCTCAGCAAACGTAAGTCTCCAAAACAAAGATAAAAGATTATTTATATTATATTATAGGTAATAATATTAGGCGTGTTACACACTTCTTAAGATAGGCATTAACTGGCAAAACCGACAGGTTCGGGTCAGTTTTGTTGTTCAATAAATACTGCCGAATCGAATGTACCAAGCTGAATAAACAGATAAACATAGAACATTACGTTATTACAAAAGTGAAAAAGTATGTACATTAACAAAGTAACACTTAGTACTAATGCACCCATCACTATTTTGAGATATACTGCAGTACATTCCTCGCTTATCTTAACCCAGTTTAAATGCGTAGAAAACTAACAAGTTTCTGCGCACTTTACTCGTGGATAAGTCAAAGCCTATGCTGTCCTACCCAGCATAGTCATAATTTAGGTAGCTTGTCCATTTTCGTGACACAAAATGTATATAAAAAATAATTCCAGTACCTGGCAAGAGAGCGCACAGTACGGTCAGTTGGAAGAGAACACCATACGGCTGTTTGCTGAGCTGACGGTGTGCCACACTGCCAACCAGAAGCTCTTCGCTTCCACACTTCACAGTATTCTCGAGTCCATGCAGTATACAGGTATGCGTATTCTATGATATGGATATCAATAATCTTCTAAATATGTAAAAGGAAAACGTAGCTGACTGCCTGACTGATGGATTGCGTCGAAATACATACAGATAGTTATTGTTATGTAGACCTCTGCAATGAAAGGATTTTTGTGAGCAATCGCTGTGGGCAAGAGCTAGTATAAATATTATCGGGTCCCTATAATAGAGCAGGAATAGTGGTTAGGATTGCGGTCTCTCGTATTCGTGGAGTCATGGCTTCGATCCCGAGCACCTCTGACTTTATGGAGTTGTTATTTAAATGTGATTCTATTTTATTTTTACTCTTGAACATCACATACCTAGTGAGGAACTGTGTGTAATCTGTCAAAATGCATTGGTCCAACGTGTGGTGTACCTTTCTCTGAGATGTGACCAGCGCTTAGTAATGAGTTGTTGATGGGTTGCTGATGATTCTGAGTCTCACCTAACTGATCTACGTACTTATCACCATCAAATTTATTGAGTAAAAAAGTTAATTAATACACAGGTCCAGAAGGTTTATCTGGCTTCACACGAGCGCTCATCCTGCGGCTAGTGTTGTCGGGCGAGCGCGCCACGGTCGCGTTGCGCTGGGCGGGCGGGGTGGGCGGCGTGGGCGGCGCGGGCAGCCCCGCCCTGCCGCCGCACGCCGCACCTCCCCACCCCGCCTCCGCGCACCACACGCTGCACCTCCCCCTGCACACCACCGTGCGGACGCTGCTGCAGGACCATCGACCGCAAGGTGCGTATAGAGCTGCGTGCGTGCATGCGTATAAACGGATGCATATTTTTTTTAACAATAAATCATTTGAATTATTCTCTTCGTCATTTTCATAGCTGTAGGGACAGAGACCACAAGTTGTATGTTGGCACTGCGGTTAAAGTTTATTTGGGGCTGGTAGTCTATATGGGATGGTGAGCTACATGGTCGAAAATTTTGTGAAAAAGTTACAATTTAATGGGATGCCATACCTACAATAAAATTACAAATACCGCTTATCTCGAAAATATCCAGGTTCTTAAAGAACCCTGCTCTGTGGTTTTTGTACTGTGTACTGACGGACATTCCTCAGGATCACTAGCTTATTTTAAATCTTTTCAACTCTGCTTTTTTTCAGCGAGTCGGCTTTTTTTTTTTTTCAATTTCTCTCCCCTTTTCCCGCTCCTCCCTTGTGCCACATTCCACTATAACTTTCCTGTCTTTTGCCTTCCTAACTCATTCCCGAGTTTGCCGAGTTTCTTGCTGGCTCTTCTCGGCAGGAAAGGCATTCCGAACCAGTGGTAGATTCATTGACGATTCAAAAGTGCTTGTAAAAGTTTATTTGAATAAAAAATATTTCTATTCTATTCTATTCTATTAAGAAACATGTTATCCCACAGTGCCATTGTTCGAAGAAGCTTCCCGGCTGTGCGCCAGCAGCAGCTCGGGCTCGACCGGCGCGGGCGGCTCGGGCACGGTGCTGCGCAGCGCGTCCGACCCCGCCATCCTCACGGTGGCCGAGGCGTGGGAGCTGTCGCTCGCCGCCGCCAGCGCCTCCAAGGACAAGCGCGTCAAGGACGTGAAGAACACCTCGCTCAAGCAGCAGGGCAACAAGAAGCGCCAGACCAAGACCAGCAACGACACCAACACGCTCTCCGTGAGCGATGGTGAGTCATCCAGTTTCCTAGTTTACGTTACCTGTCTTATTTGTCTTATAGCTTATCAGTTGTTTGTCTAGTTAGTTCGACCGTTCCGTAGAACGAAGTCTCATCTGCTAAATTCACAACTTGAAATTTGAGCCTTAAAAGTCACATCTGCAAGGTTCAAATCTCAAGTTATGAATTTAGCGGATGAGACTTTGTTCTTCGGAACGGTCGAGTTGTATGTTTTGTATGACGTCGCGAAATGGCAGGGTGTTACTGCTTCAGACCCCGCCGTCTTCAACGTGACTTAGATATGGGAGCTTTCTCCTGTTGTAACTAGGAACAATGCTATCTTTAAATACCTAGAGGTTCTAGAGAATAGATAAAGAAAGTGAACCTATCGTGTTGCCATCATTTGGCTTCACACATTGTGAATAAGGATGTTATTGAAGGAGTACCCACGATCCTCTGGAAATTGAGGGAAAGAAGACTCAATAAAAAGTTATAACACTTGTTTCAGACATCATTGAATCAACGATAAGGGTGCAAGTAGACGGGCTGGAGGGCTTCATACCGCCCAGCACTACGCTGGCACAACTCACCGCCGCCGTGCCTCATGTATTCGGACCACATCTTACGCTTAATTTGCATCTCAATACTAGTGGAGGTATATGATACACATATAAAATATAAAACAAATTACATGACACAAACTAAAATAACCAGAAATAATGAATGACATACTCTTTGCCCAAAAAAGTACTTTGTGGGCAAGCCATAGATACCCCATTACAAGAGAATTTAACATAGAATACGTGTGTAATAGAATCAACCGCGTGTACCCTTCCACGTTTACATATTGTGTTTCCAAGCCCTGATTCCAGGTTGTCACTTAAATTTTACAAATCTCTGCTACTTTATCTATCTATTCACTTTATTGAATTTGGCACAAGACTAGATATCTCTAAATATTAAAAAACTTCTCTAGACATTAAGACGTTATTAGCGCTAGCGCCATGATTTTTTGGAGCAGGTTGTTTATATGATTATGTTGGTCCAGACACATGGACGGGTCCGATGTGGGAGGGCGGCAGTGAAGCGGGCACCTCGAGCGGCACTTGCGCCGGCGGCACGGTGCTGCGGGAGTTCGGCGCGTGCGGCGGCCTGGCGCTCGTGGCGGCGCGCCTGCCGCGCCCGCACGCCGCGCCCGCGCCGCCCCCTGCACCGCCCGCGCATCACGACCTCGACTGGGTCAAGTTAGACGACGCTTATGAGGTTAGTGACTCGACTATAGTGCGGTCGCGGAACAGAAAGAATTTCGTACATTAACCTGTTACTACCTGTCTCTATCACTCCCGCTTTAAAATAATGCGTCACGCTCGCACAAATGCAATGACCGCCGTCCTCGGGGATTGTAAACCTTTTACTTGCGGACCTAAGGTGTGTTTTTGTTTGCTTGTGAATTGAATTTAGATAGTCTAGATCATAATGTAGACAAAACTGTACATTATTTCGTTATAACTGTGACAGGCGAGACGTCGTCGGAAAGTAGTTACACCGATACAGAGAAATCGGACTTTGATTTTTGAATTTTCATTTTTTTATTTCTATGTAATAAGTTAATATAACTCGATTATAATAACTGTTTAAAAATAAATAATTTATTTAATCAGCTACTAATTTTTTTTCTCCTTCAAATATTTTATATAAACCGCACTTAATAGAAAAATGTTTGTGACCACTGTCAGTAGGCAAAGAGGTCATTGTACGAAATTCTTTCTGTTCCGCGACCTTACTATAACTATGAAGCTACAGCATGGCAAAAACTCTTGTAACAAATCAATTTCTTTTTATCGACAAGGCACTCTATTTAGTTGTCAAGTGTCAATACTGAAGTGTTGTGTGTTGTTTCATTGAATGATTTTGAATTTATTTGCACTGCGTTAAATTGACTGTAATACTCGAAAATTAATTGAATATTAATAAAACTATGTATCTAATCCGTAATTTTATTCGAGAAGTGATTTTTTTGGTTGTCCAGACAAACAAGCGAATACGCGCGCGTCTATTTTTTTCTACTCTGCCAAAAATTTTTAAACAACAAAAAGATTTGTTTTTCATTTGAATTGGCTAATCTCATGGTGGTCCCATTTAAATTAGGAAAAAATATTCCACTTCGTGTGAAAATATATGTGATTATATATCTCGTTTGCTGAATAACACGCGTATAATTTTCAATATTACGTTCGCCAGGAGGTGGTAGAAATGGGCGTGACGTCAGCGGGCACCGTGGGCGGCAGCAGCTCCAGCAGCGAGGAGGCGAGCGGCTGCGCGGGCGTGCCGGCGCACGCGCTGGTGGCGCTGGCGCTGCTGCTGAAGCTGCCGGGCTACGCGGCCGCGCTGCTGGACGAGGGCGCGCGCGCCGTGCATCTGCTGCGGCTGCTGCTCGGCGTGGCGCACGACGAGGACGGACGTGAGTCATTTCTGTTGTATAACTTGATGATTGACTGATTCTAATAAAATTATTAGCGCCAACGTTTGACATTGTTTTGCAACAAATGGCACACATGGTTAAAATACTAAAAAGAGCGTGTGTTGAGTTTCTTGTTGACTCTTTTCAGTAGAACTTGCTATCTAAACTGGTGGTAGAGTCTTGATCTTTCATAGAGCTTAGTCTGGTGGGAAGCTTTGGCCGTGGCTAGTTACCACCCTACCGTCAAAGACGTGCCGCCAAGCAATTTAGTGTTCCGGCACGATGGCGTGTAGAAACCGATTAGAGGTTTGGGTTAAATGGATACTGCTATACCTATTTCAAGTTAGTCCGCTACCATCTTAGACTGCATCGTCACTTACCATCAGGTGAAATTGCAGTCAAGGACTATCTTGCCATCAAATAAAAAGTAATAATAAAAGAGCTACAGGTTGGTCAACATGAAATAAATAATTTAGAAAGGAGAATGCCAGATTGTGACCCAGCAATTTACAGAAAATGTGAATTAATTAAAAATGTCCTATTAATATATGATCGTTTTAAAATAAATCATTTGTATCGTAAAAGTAGAGGATAAAAATCCGAGGATAAAAAAACAATAAACTATTTCCTGTTATTGTTAGACATTTGTATACTTATAACGCCATTTTTACGCAATTAAACAACCAACTCTATAATAAAAAAATCACATAAAAACTCATTATTACCTACTACATAATGGATAATTCTCAATACTAATAATAATTAGTATTGAGAATAAAGGTTAATTAAAAGTCACAAATATTTTTTAATGTAAATAATTATGCCAATCATAACTGCACATTAGCTACAAATTAAAAAACAAAAACGAAAAGAAAATGAAACGTGTAACGAAACGTCATTGTCGATTTGAGATGTCAACTGTGGTGCGATGTCATTTGTCAGTGTCACTTTGTTTTTATTTTACTATAAACATAGAATAAGTGTGTAATAGAATCTACAAAGCGTGTGGCACGCAGTGAGAGACGGATATAGACATAGCTGTGTTTCACTCATCTTGTTTGACATCGCTATACTGTATCTCTTTCATGTGGGAGTACTATAAACCATTCATAATATTTTAGTTTCATAATAACCTAAATAAAAGTCCAACTTTGACTTTTAATTAATCATAAACCGCAAGTGCTAGAAGTTTTAAAACTTATGTTTATTCATTAGTAAATAATTAGCAATAAAATGATGCATAATTCATTTTTGTAAACGACTTTTTGTAAGTGGGTCAAAGTCCCATACATTTTTGGCATTGTCCTTTGAACGATTGCGCAGGTAACATCGTGGTGGGCGGCGGCAGCGGCAGCGGCGGCGGCAGCACGGCGTCGCTGGGCACGCTGCCGTTCCGCGTGGTGGCGCAGCTGCTTGAGGCGGCGCCGCGCGCCTCGCCCGCGGGCCGCTCGCTGCGCGGCGCGCTGCTGCAGCTGGGCGCCGTGCGGCTCGTGCTGGCCTGCCTCGCCGTCTTCACGCACCACCGCCCCGCCGCGCAGGTACACAACGCCCCGGCAAACAGCCTTTAGGAAGCCTCAATAGCCTAACGGTTTGATCCCCACCCGTGGCACTATTGTCGTACCCACTCCTAACACAACATTTCCGCGGGGAGTCTAAGGTCTAGTCAAGTTCAGCTAGGTTAATATTCCTATTAATATAAAAACTGTTAAAATCCGGCGGGAACTCTTTGATTTTCCGAGATAAAATGTACCTTATGTTACCTACTTTCCAGGTCTTCAAATATCCATGCAAAAATTCCCGTCGATCCATAGCTCTTATGCTGCATGATTGAAGAATAAACCAACGAACTTACAATATTATAGTAAGATGCAATTTCACGCGTAACACTTATCAAAAATGTTAATGTTCTGACAAAACAATCTGCCCAGTTGGCACACCTGAAAGCCACTGCTTGGGAATTGAATGATGATGTTGGTGGATAATTGGAAAATAATTTACTTACAAAATCTAATATTCTGTGTAACAGAACAGCCAGAATTCAAACGGTTCGAGCAAGGAGGGGCGAGAGGGGCGCGAGGGGCGAGAGGCGCGCGAGGAGAAGGCGCAGTTGTATTGGGCCAAGGGCACGGGGTTCGGCACCGGCTCCACGCAGCAGAGCTGGAATGTGGAGCAGGCGTTGGTCAGGCAGCGCATCGAGGAGGAACACGTCACAGTATTGCTGCAGGTACCTTATACAGTAGAACAAGCTTTGGTCCCTTTGCTCTGATGTTTCGACTATACCCTCGAATCTACCAACTTTTTTGAGATGCACAAACTCGTACTAATTCACAATTATGTGAAAGGCAGATACAAAATTTGTATCCTGAAGCCCAAACCAGAGTATAGCGTCTTATATCTGATAGTATGAAATTGTTAACTAAGATTTAATTATTGGAAATAGGGAGCATTAACAATAAAAACTGGTGATGAGATGACTCCTTGACGAGACAACTCGGAAAACTCGGAAAATAGTCGGGCACACACCGACCAATATTTGTCAGTTAAGTTGTTATTTAGATACTCAAATAACAGTCTGTTTGTGTGTCCAGGTATTAGTATCGTACATGAACCCCGGCGAGAAGTGGCCCCCGGAGGAGGGCTCGCAAGACGCGGAGGAGGAGGGCGAGGACAGCGAGGAGGGCGCCGCGCACGAGCTGCCCTCGGAGTTCATCGACTTGGTGGCCGCCAGCTCGCTCGTGCCAGCCATCTGCTCCTACCTTAGGAACGACTCAGGTGGGTGCTAATTTTTCCTCTATCGTCATCATCATCTTCTCCTTCTCCTCCTACTCCTGCTTCTTCTTTTGCTTCTCTTCCTTTTTCTCCTTCTTCTTCTGCATCAGAGTCATCAGCAACCATCAACGCCTCACTACTGTGCCCAACTGCTGTATTCTCTAGTTATCACATTTCCAGTGGCCAATAGAAAACAATGGAAAGTTGCCAATTACTACTACTGAACTGGCTACTGAACGATAGCCACTGAGGTACATTCAGCCCCTTAGAGAAGGACGATAGAATGACCAGGCTGGTCGAATGCAAATTAACAGACTTCACAGACCTTTGAGAACATTATGGAAGATTACAAAACTTGTTTTTCAAGTTTTAACGTTTCTCTTTGTTTTCAGTGCTGGATATGTCGAGGCACATTCCCCTGTACGTGTGCGTGCTGCGCGCGGTGCGTGCGTTGCGTGCGCTGCGCTGTCGCCGCCTCGCGCCGTCGCTGCGGGCCCTGCCTCGGTTGCTGGCCAGCATGAGTCGCACCACCAACTCCTACGCCACCAAGCTCAGGTACGCGGCTTTATACGAACAAATTGCATATCTCAAAACTCTGCTGTAACACTTTGCAAAGACTAGCGTTGACCCGTAACTTCGCTTACGTTCGATTTAGATTTTAAATAAAATATGCTCTAAACTCTGTTTGTGTCGGGATAAAACGTAGCCTACTCATATGTCAAACCAACTCACTTCACATTTATAATATTAGTAAGGTTTTCCCTTATAACTTCCTAGTATGGACCTGTCATGATAAGCATCTGCAAGGTCATGCACTTTAGTTTAAAGTATTGACTTGTTTATGCACTTTCTGGAATTTTTGGACGTTTGGCATGATTGTAAATGAGATGAGATGAACTAACCTATAATAAAATATCCTTCCTTGTTTGTATTTTAATAACTTTTAGAAGGATACTGCACTTGTTTCTCATGTTGACAATTTGACTTTCTCACTGAAATAGGTTTATCACAGACAATACTCGAAAGCACTTTGTAAAAGTTTATTTGAATAAAAAATTATTCTATTCTAAATAACTACCGCACCTAGAAGGTTTCTTCATTTTGTGCTGTTCTTTTTAATTAAATTATTCATTTTTCTATAACATTACTGTTATTTACTTGTTTGTAGGATGAGTAAAAAGAACATATTCGGAAAGATGACCTATAGCCAAAGATTTAGTACTTCAAGTACATCGGAACTGTCTGAAGAGGACGAAGGACTCGCGTTACTCATCGCCGATATACAGGTATTGAATCATCGTCATTATCATCAGATCAGCAACCTATCATCTAATACGCATGGTACAACAGTGAAGGAAACCTGCACCCTTAAGAGTTAATGTTCAATTCACATTGGGCCAGTGCGGTGGCCTATATTCTTACTCTGTGAGAAGAACTGCGCTCAGTAGAGAGTAGTTGATGAGTTTTGTTTTTGTATTCCATAGTTATCTTCTGACATTATATCAAGAGACCTTTTTAATGCGCATTTTGCTCTGAAAAGCTCACGATGTCGACCGTTCCGTAGAACAAAGTCTCATCTGCTAAATTCATAACTTGAGATTTGAGCCTTGCAAATGTGATTTTTAAGGCTGAAATTTCAAGTTGTGAATTTAGCAGATGAGACTTTGTTCTACGGAACGGTCGATGTACGTGAAATGGGGATTTTTTATGATGAGTGATGGGTTGATGATGATGATGATGAGGATGATGAGGAGCTGTCACTCTTGTCACAGGCGACGTCCGCGCTGATGTGCCGCTCGGAGGGCGAGGCGGAGGGCGGTGGCGTGGCGCGGCCGCTGCACGGCGCCACGCGCGAGGCGCGCTACATCGACCTCATGCGCACCATGCAGTTTGGTAAGCTCTACGACTACTCACTACATTGTAACTTGTTCTTCTTTATCTACCGATAGATATCCACTACTGGACATAGATCTCATGCATAGGACTTCCATCTGCCTCGATCCCTTAAGAGCCCAATGACCACCATTTCTTCAAACTATGTGTCCCACCCATTGCCACTTTAGCTATGCGATTCTATGAACTATGTCGGTAACTCTGATTACTATTCACATATCTACGGCAAAGTTACGAATCTAAAAACATGCTTTTCACCGGAAAGCGTTTTGTAAACTTAAATTATTTTATTTTATATCCACGATTTCTTTGGATCCACGGAAGACCAGCGCTATGCCTGTGCTTTTACCACAGGGATAGTATATGCTGAGTGGAGTCCATTTTGGGACCACACATATTTATTTATTTTTTGTTTTGCATCTCTCTCTGTCATTAACTGTGCTGTGTGTCTCAAATAAATGCTTTTTCTTTTTTCTTTATTTCTTATAATAGACATCAGTATTGTTGCACATTGTTTTTAAAATGTTATTTATAAGTGATCAATACATTTGGCACGCATAATGTTAGGGTGACTTTAAGGTTATATCGTAAGGTGTAAAGCGACCGTAAGTAACGATATTAACTCGCTGGGTGTGCGCAGAAACGTTCGAGATGATGGCGGAGAGCGGCGACGGCGGGTTCCGGTTCACGGTGCCCTACCACTTCGAGGGCGCGGTGCGCGCGGCCGGCGAGCGCGCGCACCCGGCGCGCATGAAGCGCCTGGCGCAGGAGGCCGCCACGCTGGCCACCAGTCTGCCGCTCTCCTACTCCTCCTCCGTGTTCGTGCGCACCGACACCGACCGCCTCGACGTCATGAAGGTGACCCGTCCGCACACCGCGCCACACACACCGCACCACACACACCGCACCACACACACCGCACCACACACACCGCACCACACACACCACACCACACACACCGCACCACACCACACACACCACAGCCATACTACATACTTCTTTTCTTGGCAACCGATAGACGTCCACTGCTAGACAAAGGTCTCGCGAATGAACACAGCCCTTGGTTTTGCTGTATCCAGCGACTTCCTAAGATTCGTCCGACGTCTGGTCTGCCAACACTGCACCCTCTGGTGTAGAGTACTAGCACACCACACCAGCACCTTTGGACCCTAACGACCGTCAGTTCGTATTCCGCCCTCTACTTGTGCTAGGTGACTTCGAAAGAGTTCACTTTGGCAAACTGCACAAACCTTTGAGAATATTATAAAGATCTTGTTGCACCGTTAAAGCAAGTATATTTAACTGCTTAAAACAGATGCGTGGGATCGAACTTCGAGCTCCTCGAATAGAAGGGCGAAGTCTACCAGGCTATCATATATCACTGGTGCCCCCCCTAGGTGCTGATCACGGGCCCGTCGGACACGCCGTACGCGAACGGCTGCTTCATCCTGGACGTGTACTTCCCGGCGGAGTACCCCGCCGCGCCCATGCTCATCAACCTGGAGACCACGGGCCGCCACTCCGTGCGCTTCAACCCCAACCTGTACAACGACGGCAAGGTGTGCCTGTCCGTGCTCAACACGTGGCACGGCCGCCCCGAGGAGAAGTGGAACGCGCACACCTCCAGCTTCCTGCAGGTGAGGCCCGCTCCAACAGCACAGTGTGCTGCAGCAGTATGTTGTCCTAGGACAAGTCATATAGTTTCTTTTTACATTGACATTTTCAGTGGCGTTTACAAGATTAAGAGTTGATAATGATTGATTTCTATTATTTTTGTAAGAAAAAAAAACAAGTATTTAGAAATCCTACTATAATATTATAAATGTGAAAGTGTGGGTGTTTGGATGTTTGAATGTTTGTTACTCGATCACGTCGCAACGACTGAACTGATTCTGCTGAAATTTGGCACAGAAGTAGATCATAGTCTGGAATAACATATAGGCTACTTTTTATTGCTGAAAATGAGAGAGTTTCTGCGGGAATTAAAAAACCTCAGTCCACGCGAACGAAGTCATCAACTAGTACTAAAATAAAACAAAAAGTGTAATTGCTACCTACTTTGAATAAAATATTTGACTTTGAAATTCATAAATACATAGGTTATTCATCATGTAGGCTGATGAACATATAACCACTCGATCTGTTTTGGACTCGGTGCCCGTTCGGCCGGCAGGTGCTCGTGTCGATCCAGTCGCTGATCCTGGTGCCGGAGCCGTACTTCAACGAGCCGGGCTACGAGCGCAGCCGCGGCACGCGCGTCGGCAACAGCGCCAGCCTCGAGTACAACTCCAACATCTACCAGGCGTGCGTGCGCTGGGCCATGCTCGACCACCTGCGCGCGCCCGAGTCCTGCTTCAAGGAGGTGTGTGTTTTTTTAAGCTATTGCATAGCTTCTATCGCGGGCCTTGAGCGTGGAGACCGAATCCAGAAATTCCGTAACGAAAATAACCTGACACGGGACTCCTCTACGGTGAGCCGCTAGATGGTGTTGATAAAAAATGCTATGCAATAGCTTTACCGCGGCAGTCCCCGAGTGCCACACGTCTTTTTTATTTTATTATTATGAGATATGCTTGCGCTTGACGACAATCGATGATGGAAACCATAATGAGGTCTAGGTTGGAGCATGTTTGCTTAGAAAATGCCTATTCACTATTCACACAAAAAATGCGAATTTGACAGTTCTCAGTTGGGAACTTTCTATTATTTTAACTTGCCTACTAACTGGAAATGTCTAAGTAATTTTAGACATTTCAAAAAAACATGTCAAGTTTGAAATGTAATGCCAAGCTAATGTATTATAATGTAGTAGGTTTTCTATAAAATATAACCATTAACCATTGAATTATTTAATTGGGTTACAACTTATAAATATAATATGTATTGTGTGTCGTAACAGGTGATCCAGACGCACTTTTGGATGAAGCGCAACGAAATAATGCAGACGGTGGCCAACTGGATCACGGAGCTGGAGGGGCAGACGGGCGACGAGCGCACGCAGCGCAGCATACAGCTCAACCTCATGGCGCTCAAGGTACCACCGCTATCATATGTACCAACTCACAACCCTTAGTACGATGTGCTCCAAATTGGATTCGAATATTATTTTTAAGCTATTGCATAGCTTCTATCGCGGGCCTTGAGCTTGGAGACCGAATCCAGAAATTCCGTAACGAAAATAACCTGACACGGGACTCCTCTCACCGCTAGATGGCGTTGATAAAAAATGCTATGTAAAAGCTTTACCGCGGCAGTCCCCGAGTGCCACACGTCTTTTTTTTTATTAAATTCTGTAATATCCACACGATAATAATTCTGTTGGACACAAATTCTAAACGAACTTAAATAACGTTACTTTATGTTTAATACAATAAAATATTTACGTTTATTTTTTATTATTGACATCTTAGGTTTTTGTTACAGAACTATTCACGGGTTCATGAGTTTATTTATTCCATCATAACCTCTAAATGCTTGAACAGATTTTGATGTTGGAGAATCCTAACCTCATCCCGAGTTACAATGGTAACTGGACTATTTTTCAGTTGGTATACCATTTTAATAATTTGATCGTTTTGTGGTAGCGCCATTACGTGAAACTGCAAGAGGAGCTGGCGAAGCTGCCCGTGCCGCCCGGCCTCGAGGACCTGGACGAGCCGTTCACGCTGCCCGCCGCGCCCTCGCCGCCGCCCGCGCCCGCCGCGCCGCCCCCGCCGCCGCCCCCACCCCCGCCGCCACTCACCGAGGACATCGACCACTACATGGAGAAGATCGTCGCGCAAGTCCTCGACTGAGCGTCGCCCGCACCCGCATAGAGCTTCCCCTGCGACGCGCACGAGACCGTCTTCCGCGCCCGAACAGGCTCCGGAGGAAACTGGAGCGTTTCGTGCCGTTCCGTAGTTTTATACCGTATCACGTGTAACGCTGCGTCCTAATTGGCTGTCGCTGTCAAACTTTTACTGTCCGAATGACGAGTCTAAATTCTGGGCCTGCCTTTACTAGCAATACTGTTTGCGAGCAACTAGGGATATGGGTTGAATATACACTACCATACCCCTTCCAAGTTAGCCCGCTACCTTCTTAGACTGCATCGTCTCTTACCATCAGGTGAGATGGCAGGCTATCTTGTCATCGAATAAAAAAAACAGTCGTATAACTTCGCATGCACTTAAAAGCCGTTTTGTTGCGTTGAAATACGACTTAAATGGGTTTTGTTGTCCAACGACTTCAATTAGCACGTAGCGTAACTCGATCGTACCGATCATCCCGAAGTGTGTACCGCGCGCATACACCGCTAGATGGACGGACGACGACGCATTTACCCCTGCGTACACTTAGACTCGAGACGCGTTTGCGTACACTTAGACTCAGACGCGTTTGCGTATTTCGTATTTATTACTCGCGCGCGTCGCGTACACCTTAACTGTTCACGTGTTGTATGGTTTATTTGTAACAGAACTTTCGTTTTTTTTTTTTTTTATAAATATTTTTATTAGCTGTATACATAGTTTAGTGAACCTTCGTTTAGTTTAACGTATTGTGATACTATAAGGGGCTCGCGACCCAGTAAGGTAGATAAGAGAGTATCTCCAGGCCGGGACGTAGTATAGTAGCTCCGGCGGTCTCCGGCACGCAGCGTCGAGGGAACATGCAGGAGGGAGTGTTTGTACATCTCGCTAACGATTTTAAAGTAAAATTAACCTAAACTCCTGTCTATTTAGGTCGTTTATTCAGTACTAACGTTTTTAATTGGCAGTTACCGTTTGGGGAGTTGGCTGTAGATAGACGAACTTGAGTCTTAAAACAAGGAAGTTAAGATCTATTTTACTTTGACGTTTTTCGATACTCGAAATCAATCAACGTTGTCGAGATGTATGAACTGGTACTAACTCTACTGAGCACGTGGCGCTGCTCGTTGTGCCCAGAGTCTTTGAGTAGCGAGATATATGGCGCGCCCGCAACTTGGCTCGCTCGGCATCGTTCGTCAATCGCGCGACTCCGCCCGAGCGACGCGTTATTAAAATGTATCTATATTATTAAATAAATTATAATTTGATGTATATAAACTTTTATTGCGTTTTAATTTTTGTATTTAAGAATATTTTATCGTACGTACCGCGATCCTCCTTTTGAGGCTTTTCAGAGATAGTAACATCACGCACCTCGCGTACACGAATCACGCAAGATATAGAAATGGATACCTTGGAACACAAGTGAATAAAGTGACATTTTATGAGTTTCGAGACTGACTTATATGCGCCAAACTATTCAAACAGATCTCATGTGCACAGAAGTAAGTCATTGAAGTTTTCTCTTTCTTACAATACAATTAGGAAATATTCTTCGAAAACCTACATAATGATCCCGATAAAACGAAAATGCACACGATTCGACTTTGACCAAAATGTCACTTGAATCACTTGTGTTCCAAGGTAACCATTAATGTTAAATTAAAACGCATGGGATATGCGTGCGTGAGATTTCTCTCAAAAGGCTCTAAGGTCACTCCCGCATCGCGCATTGGAGTTAAGAAAATATATAAATTAGAACAGTAGTAAATTATATACAGGCCTAGCCGAAACAGTAAAGTTTGTAAAGCCGAATATAAAAACCGGTTTCGTTTAAACGACGCGGTGTACGCGCACACCCTGATATCGACGGACGAAATTACAAAAGGTATTTGTACATAAGTAAATAAAGTCGTCATTAGCTCACGCATAGGCCGTTTGTCCACCGAGACCGATGACAACAGCCAATATGTCGGCGGTCGGACGGCTTTAGACGTTTGTCGGCACAAGTGTCCACCTGACCGGAATCTATCGACCGACCACTTTAGTAAGCCCACAGATTAAGATGCCATTAAGCATTTCTTTTGCTTATCTTATAACTTTGCCTGGTGGAACGTTTTGGCCGTAGCTAGTTACCACTCTAAGACGTGCCGCCAGCGATTTAGCGTTTCTTTACGATGAGTGTGAAGAAACCGATTAGGGGTATGATAAACTACGCCTTCCAAGTTACCCGGCTACCATCGTAGAGTGCATCATCACTTACCATCAGATGAAATTCCAGACAATGGTTTAAAATAAAAAAAATTGTACCTCTACTTGTTTGGTCACATATTCTTTACACTAAATCGGGGTGT
Source organism: Hipparchia semele (assembly GCA_933228805.2). Taxonomy (NCBI): domain Eukaryota; kingdom Metazoa; phylum Arthropoda; class Insecta; order Lepidoptera; family Nymphalidae; genus Hipparchia; species Hipparchia semele. The sequence goes on along the minus strand of OW121725.1, from coordinate 5,785,799 downwards.
GAAAATTTTAAAACGTTCATTTTAATAAAAGTAAACAAACATTGCACCGTACGAGCTAGATATCGAATAAAGTATCGGTCGTCATGAACAAGTTCAGACGCGTTTTCTACTGCGAGCAAATTGGTCCGACAAAAAGAATCGACGCGATCGAGTGCAAATCACCGATAAAGCCAAAATAGTCAAAATACCTATGACCAGTTTATCGTTGGTCGGCCGTCAGAAGTCGCGCGGACAGTCGACCACTCCAATATATGGGACCCCATGTCCGACTGACGTGTCGGTTGTCGGTATCGGTCGGTTGTGGTGGACAAACAGCCTTAGTCTCACTGTACTTTAATTATTGTCGGGTAAGTTGGACGTAGGACGTTTACTTTGTTATATACATGACTGTGAATTTCGGGATGTAAATAAAAATTTATGTTATTGCAATTTTTTTGTTTTATTTTTTGCCATTAATTAATTATTTTTTACTGTAACAGAGAAGTCGTTGAAAGTACAATAAATCTATACAAATTAATAAAATTCAAGTGTCTATTCCAAATAACTGCTGTCTGTCTGTTTGTGCGGGAGTTTCTTACTAGATACTAGAAAAGGGCAAAGTATATATGATATAAATATTAAAAGACATGTTAATTTTCACTAAATTTATTGTAGGTATATTTACATGGTCCATTTAAAAATCACATACACTAATAAAATTATTATGACTCACAATTATTATTACTTACTCATAACACATAATTTTAACACAAATTAAGTTATATTTAAAACATAAATTATTATTAAGTAATTTTCAAGATTACGTTAGGCTTGAATTTTGCGGGTTTTTATTTCATTTAAGTATGTTTCCAGTTCTTAAATTATAAGAATGGGCGTAGCCAGTTTATTCTTTGACAGACTTAAAACAAAATTAAGATTTTACTCTTCAGTATGCTGCTCATACTTATTCTTTGACAGACTTAAACCAAAATTAAGATTTTACTCAGTTACTTCAGTATGCTGTTCATACCATTTTTTAGGTGAGAAAAACATTTCAACAAAAACAACTATGGTTAGAAATAAAGAAATCAATTTACATTTTACAGTTAATTAAGGGCGAGCGCAGGCCGCAGATCAAAATTACCTTTCTTCCATACAATTGGGTCTTCAACCTCGGATTTGTACGAAAAATTCTGTTAGGTAATGATATACAATCACTGCTATTAATCTTTAAGCATTTTCAAGTGGTTTTTTGAGTGCCAAACCTGGCTACGTACACTTTAATATCATCGAACAGCAGTAAAATAATTTAAACTTGTGTTAGTCATTTCTTTTGATGAAACAAACCTATAGAAATTATTGAGTAATCGCAAATAGAAAAATATAACTCGTCTCAAAATATTGCTTTATGGTAGAAGAGTATTTTTCCTTTTATGAGAAGCCTCTTTAAGTGAACTAGACAACTCTTTAATATATAACATCTATCTTATTACATATACCTACTAATTTCCATCACAGATGGAACTATTTGTGACAAATATTTATTTACACATAATTCTACCTATGCGTAGGTACACTGAGGTACAAAGTACCTATCCACCTATTTAGTGTACCTACTCAGTGTTCTTATAGGTGAAAGATAAAAAAAAAAATTGTAACTATTATTTTATGGCACCGTAAAGGTTGTTTTTTTTTTAAAGATCTAGATTTATGTGACAATGCGAAAAATAAAGTCTATCAGTATCAGTAGCAGCTGTTCTAATTGGCAGGTGTTTAGATACGAAGTGTTTCAATAAACTGCTAAAACCAGCAGCTACTACTACTACTATGCTATGAGTAGTAGGAAGTAGTAGTCTACTTCCTACTTACTGCTACTCATAGCTCGCTCAAAGCTGAGGTTATGTATCGCAGACTGTACCTATCTACTACTTTGACCTTACCTTCTTAGCTGCTTTGAAGTATATCTATGATGGTGACTTGCATAATATAATAAATAGGGAGTAGATATAAAGTCTCTAAGTACTGAAGGCGATTCTGATTGCAACTACATTTTGGTTTCAATTTATACCCCGGGTTCTTATTTACTATCTAATTGTGCTTTCATGATCCTTGTGTTCGTTCGATATTCTTGACAAGTTTCGGTGCTACTTCCTTCTCCACGCGGTGTCGGCTTGCATCTCCATCTCGTTGGGGTCCAGCTGACCGGCCTCCACGCAAGACTTGCAGCAGAATCTATAACAACGCAAAAAGCACAAGTAAGTCACTGGGAAATAGTTCCCACCTACGGAACCTATATATACCTAATAGTTACACCTACCGAACGGACTCTGCTAGGTATTTTAATCTAGGATTTTGAATGGTCATGATTTGTATGTTTTTTTTAAGCTATTGCATAGCTTCTATCGCGGGCCTTGAGCGTGGAGACCGAATCCAGAAATTCCGTAACGAAAATAACCTGACACGGGACTTCTCTCACCGCTAGATGGTGTTGATAAAAAATGCTATGCAATAGCTTTACCGCGGCAGTCCCCGAGTGCCACACGTCTTTTTTTTAAGTAACCATGTACCTAGAGGTCTATTTTCTTGTTGCATCGTAGCGTCTAAACTACTGAGCCGATTTTGATGAATTAGGTGTCAATCGATTCGTTATTGTCCTGCATGTTGATTCCGCAAAAATGATTGCATCCGTGTAACCTCTCATCTGATTGGCTGGTACCCTCCCGTTATTGGTTAAAATGCATTGATGCAGCAAGAATGCCATAAATTCAGCTAATCAAAGGTCATTGCGATCGTTACACTGATGCAAACATTTTTACGGAATCGACATGCTGGTGAAATATGTACATTTTATACAAAATCAATATGACGGATTTTAGGTATATCCAATTTTCCGTATTTTATTCAATGATAAGATAGCCCTTGACTGCGATCTGACCTGATGGTATCTGATGATGCAGTCTAACGAACTTAAAAAAAAATGTAACCTGGCGCTTACGACGTTCTTAAGTTTGAGCATAGCTTCATTGCCATTGCTGTAAAAAAAAACGCAAAATGTATCAATACTTACGTGGAGTAATACTTGTGGTGGCAGAACTTGCTCTTCACAATCAAATTGCAGTTTGCGAAGTACGGACTGTCCTTGCAGTTTGGCGGGATGTATAAACCTGGTGGTGGAGAAAAATTTAATGCCTACTTTGAAGCCATTTATTAATTTTATATTATACATATCCTTAATAATATTCTAATTTTATTACGAAAGCGTGTTTGTGTCCTTCAATCATGAAGCAACGGATCGACGTGATATTTTACATAGCTTTGATTGGGGACCAAGAGTAACATAGGCTACATTTTTTATTTCGGAAAATAAAGAGGGATTTTAATAATTTAAAAAGACGCGGTCGAAGTCCCGGCCAAAATATTTAATGACTCTGACTGTGGCAGCTACATTACAAATTATACTTTTTCGCATGTACATCATTACACGAAAAAAATAATGTTTACCTATGTGGTATTTTATGAGTTCGAGCATAGTCCATAGAGTTGAGTATCTATACCAACGTAGGTACCTACACTTCCTACCTACTCGCGACTCAATGGCCATTATGAACGTCACGACATTTAACCTATAAAGAAAGGTCCTTTCTTTATAGGTTTCATGGTGACGACAGATTTCGTGGGAAGATTTAACAGACCTTAACACACTATGTGTTTGCACCTTGTTCGTTTGTCCATCAGTTTGTGCGATTCTCTAAAAATTGTTGCAGAAAAAACGCGATAAATTCAGCCAATCACTGCAATTGGGATTTGGCACTGTAGCAATAATTGATGCAGCTTTTACAGAATCGGTGTAAAGGAACAAGACCAAACAGACCGTGCTCTGATTTAGCTCCAACTTAAGATAGAGTTAAAACGAAACACGAATATGCTGTGACATAAATCTGTCTCGTTTTAACTCTGTCTTGAGTCAGAGCAGAGTGAGGGTGCGGTCCATAGATTTCAGCCTAATTTCTCAGCTTACCTTCTACACTGATCTGCACAGTGGAATAGTCCGAAGTGAAGCCATTGTTGGCGTGGCACCCGTACACTCCGCTGTCGTTAATATTCGCGCGCGTGATCGTCAGACGCGCCTCTGTTAAATAAAATAAAAAAGTCACAATACTAAGTAAGTATATATCGCTCATTTGCGACAAGAGTGACATAATTCAAAATCGACGATGAGAGAATTCTCTCGTTAGAAAGTAATGTTTTGCGGATGCTGCGGCCTCGAAACAACACAGCGGCCAACAAAGCGATAGAGCATTAAGTCACAATCTCTCTCGCTCTTATTTTTTTGTGCTTAGCGTAATGTTGTTTTTATAGGAAAAAGTATAAAAGTTCGACACTAAAATTGGTGAATTTTGAGTTATGTCACCCTTGTCGCAAATGAGTGATATAAGCCTCAATAGCCCAACGGTTAAAGGTGCGGATTGAAAACTGAAAGGTCACAAGTTCGAACCCCACCCGTTGAACAATTGTCGGCACTATTGTCGTACCCACTCCTAGCACAAGCTTTTCGCTTATTTGGAGGGGAAAGGAGAATATAAGTCAAGTTCAGCTTAGCTACTATTCTTTTAAAAAAAAAGTAGGATGAGCCCATGGTAGGTACTTTTGACGGTACCCTAGCATCAAAGTATGATCGTAGGCTTAATATAATAATTCATTATTTGAAAATGAATAATAAAAGATAGCCGAAGGTAACTCCACCTATGACCTAGCATAATTATCTCATATGTAGGTTTCCCGTTCGCTGAATATTCCCAAATATTGTTATTCATATCACATTAATTTTTAAAACACAATCCAATACTTAAGGTCATAGTATGATATCATAGCACGATAACACTATTATTTTTATTTGATAAAATAATTAACCTAATTCATAAAGCTTAATTTAATTTTTTCATAATTTTTTTGTCATTCATCATGAGATCTCGACTCCTGGCTGAGAACACAGATGTATTTTATTCTTTTAATATTTTGTATATGAATATAAAATTGTAAGAGTTGTCGAGAAGAAAACACTTCAAAGATGGTAAAGATAATGGGTGTCTCAACCAAAGCCCGATCTATTCCTATCTCCGATTCTAAACCTATCACCGCTTCTATACTTACTTCAATTTGTTCATACCTGTTACATAAATCCTGTCGCTAGCCGGCTGGCGCTGGATCTGTACCCCGTCCTTGGTCCAGTAGACCTCGGGCACCGGGAACCCGTCCACGTCGCACGGCAGGTTGATCTCCGAGCCGGCCGACAGGCGCGTGCGGTCCGACACGATGCGAGTCCTGACTGGCACTGTTTGTAAACACTTTGTTAGTTTAAAGTTTTTTTTTGTTCGATGACAAGATAGCCTTGACTGCGATCTCACCTGACGGTAAGTGATGATGCAGTCTTAGATGGTAGCGGACTAACTTGGAAGGGGTATAGCAGTGTAAATTCAAACCATACCCCTAATCGGTTTCCACACGCCATCGTGCCGGAACGCTAAATCGCTTGGCAGCACGTCTTTGACGGTAACGGATGGTGGTAACTAGCCACGGCCAAAGCCTTCCACCAGACCAGACCAGAGACAATTTAGAAATTATAAATTCCCAAATTGCCCCCGCCGGGAATCCGGGAGTCCCGTTGGCACCCTTACCTTTAAAATGGCTTCAATTTCAATTTCTATATTGCTTTACCAGATAAATTAGGTAAGTAGATACCTACCTCGATGACGTACACCTACTGGCGAATATTAATAAGTACCAAATAGGTAGGTAGGTAGGTACCTACTATACAAACAAGAATATGGCCAATTTACATATTAGCCTTGTATAATTATTATCTTTCACGGAATTAAATTAGATTAAATAATATTTACAAGATAACTAGGAAAATAACATCCAAGTTAAGGCCATTTTAATATAAACACGAAATGATAATGAAAACCGTTACAGAATTTCTCAGAAGTCGAAAGTTGAAGAACATCTTTAGATAACACGAAATTCCCGGAACTAAGTAGATATTTGCATAATATGGAATTTTGTAATTTAAGTATGTACCTATTTATGTATAAAAAAAGAGTTATATTTCATGATACCCCATGCAGCATGCACAAAATAGACATGCACCAAAATATAAGCATTATGATAAGATAAAAAGGGTCGGTAAAATTACTATACTAAGCATTTTGTTAAAGGCCCGATCTTACCGGAATAGAGATATGTTTCCGTTGTCCGTGCGGTGGTCGGTTCGGTTGGCCGCTCGTACTCGTACGGAGTGACCGATCGTTCGGTTTGGCGAGACACCAAGTAGGGGTACCCTTCGGTTTCCTCGGTCCTGTACGCTTGTACCACGAACGCCCAGTCCGCTGGCTTCCCGTACCCGTTATAGGCTTGGCAGATATATTCTCCGAGGGTTTCGGGCATCAGCCTTCGTATTTGAAGTACGTTTCCTCTGGCTTCGTAGAGGGAGCTGCTGTAGGGCACCATGGGACCGTTTTGGCCGCGGTACCAGTAAATTGCTGGTTGCGGGTAGCCGTACGCGAGGCAGCGAATGCTGAGCGAGCGGCCCATCTCGCCTACCACCACCGCATTGGGCGTGCCCGAGATACCAGCCGGCCCTTCCACAGGATCTAACCACCCGTCCGTTAGCAACTATGTTTACTTGCAGTTTGTGGATGTTCCCCATGATTTGTGAGAAGTTAGAACACCAGAAAAGTAAACTATTGACGATGGAAGTAAGGATTAGGTACCCTTTAGTGATGCATATTTTTTAACTTAAAATGAAAATAATGACCATGAAACCCAAGCTCTTAGCCCTTAACAATGTATGTAATTTTTAATGAAACGCCAGTATTAAAACTATAATTATATCACCTGATGAATTAAATGGCAATAAATAATTTAAAAGTTACCCGTACGTAGGTATCTAAAGCGTTTAAATTAGGTACTTTATTAACTTTTTTGGAACCGTTACATTTATTTATATATGTATATTTTTAAAACAATTGTTTGTTTCTCTTTTAATTAAAATATCGTGCGATTGTGTTAACTTAAATCATTTAAATCATTAGGTGCCATAGTTTTAATACCGGTAGGAATTAAATTTTTGGATAACTCGTAAGCATATTGAGAAAATTAACGTCCAACCCACATTTCCAACAAACAATTCCATCCTGTATTACTTCCAGAGCCAATTTTATTCACTAGTAGAGACAAGTAGGGAAAAGATGAGCTGAACATTCCACAAACTAGAATATTAATTTCTACTAAGCAAGAAAACAAACTTATGAAGTTAAATTTGGATTTCATAATTTATATGGAAGACATGGAGAATAAAATAAATCAAAAATAAATGTATATTTACTACCTAGGCAGTTAGGTTCTTCCTGAGTTAATATAAAATCCATAAAGTAAGGAAATCCAAAAATAACGCTTATATAGTTAACCAAAACCACAGTTAATAAAAAAAAAAACAACCTCGTTGTGCTGAGCACACCAACACGAAACATAAAGTCACTGAGAGTCGGAACATTGTAATTAGGACGAGGTAAGTTTACTGTATGCCGAGAGACACTGATCAGTACCGACTGCCGAATGGATACTGCCGATACTGCCCAATGCCCATGGGCGTATAGTAGCACTTATATCGCTTCATGTTTAGATAATAGACTGTTGACTGCAAAATATAACGGACATCCGATGGCGAAAATGCTACAAGATAAACTTTTGTTGACAAAAAAATTGTGGCTTTGTAAAGCGATAAGAAAGCTGCCCTTTGTCATCATCATTGACGTCATCATTTCAAAGGCTTTTTTAAGTATTATCTCAATTTTTAAGGGACTTGCGTCCGACGTGGACACGCCAGCCCCATCGCAACGAAGTAACTTAAACTAAGGCTTATAGCGCCTACAAATGATGTACCTAACGCAACGATTGCTGCTTAAATTTTTTAAACAGCTTTATTTACTGAATCATAAGATCTATTAAAAACAAACCACGTTGACGCGCTCCAGCGAGCCGAGCGTTTACTTCGACGCTACTCCATTTGTAAATATAATTAAAATTCCAATGAAAATCTTCGACCCCCCAGTGTCATATTAAATAAACAGCATCTAGACCAGGAGCTGCAGCTGAAATGGCTGAATCCTGTAAGTGGCGTAAATATGCCCCTCTGATCGAGTGTTAGGTAGGTAGGAATAGGATATTTTGTTCCGTTTACTATGGAAACGCTTTGCTTCGCTGGTGACAAGGGCTCTGGCACATGTTTTGCTGGCTCATTTTCTATTTATTTTTATCCACCTATGTAGATTCGTTTCACGAGAACGTTCAAGATTTTTAAAATAGTTAGATAGGTTGGTACTACATACCTTTTTTTGGCGTTGCAATAAAATACTTGTAGATATTATCCATCAATCACTTTAAAATGTTATTTAAAAAAAAAAAGTATATTTTGCAACATTTCCGTTGCAGATTGTTCGCTATCAGATCGAAATATGTGTCAGTAAAGGTTGATATGTACTTTGATCCGTGGAATCAAATGTCCTCATATATTTCGGTCAAAGATTGAACTACCCGAACTTGTATAACTTTATCTGCTAGTCGATTGGAAAAGCTGCATCAGTCGTCGCTTGAATTTACGGCGTTCATGCTACAACTTAAGTGACGATGCAATCTAAGACGGTAGTGGGCTAACATGAAAGGGATATGGCAGTGTACATTCAACCCAGACCCCTAATCTATTTACACGCCATCGTGCCGGAACGCTAAATCGCTTGGCGGCACGTCCAGAGTCCACCAGACCAGACCAGAGTCAATTCAGAAATTATAAATTATCAAATTGTCTCCGCCGGGAATCGAACCCGAGACCTCCCAATTATAAGACCACAGCGCTCACCACTGCGCCAGGGAGGTCGTCGACGTGCACAGAATCAAAGAATTCTTCAAATATTGGCTAAAATATTGTTGCAGCAAGAATGCTAAATGATTAAGATTGAGACTGTAGGAAAGATTTCTGCAATCGACTAAACTGTCTGTCGTTTGCAGAGGAACGTTATCTATAGAACCGATACCACTTGATCTCTCATTGATAATAAGTCAGTTTTGCAACTCTCAGTGATATATTATGTTTCGGTATGCAGATTAATTGTGTATCAAACCAATACTTGAAACCAAAGGTTAGGTAGGTCGAAGAGAATAGAGATATTAATAATAGTTAAGGAAGAAAGAAAATTAGTTGTGAAAATCTAACTACTGAATATCTTCTATCTACTCTAGTTCACTCATAACAAAATTAAGCTTAGCAATGTGTTGTGATCAGTTTTGTGGTCATCCATACTTCACTCTGAGCGTTATAATTATAAGAATAAAAAAATTACAAAAACCTGCAGGGACTTGTTGTATAAACTCTTGGCTTTATGCCACTTTGTTAACCTGGATGATATCATCTAGGTTAAAGCTGCCCTAAAATTTCAAGCCAAGATGCAGTTTGGTGTAAAGGTGTCGATTCAGGAGAAGGTATATGTGATTTCTTAGAATACTGCTTACACAACACACTGCCAGCTTATTAATTAAGCACAGGCTAAAAGAAAAAGACAAACCCCCATACGTCAAGTAATAAAAAGAAGTTGAAATCTAAGTTAATCTAAGTACCACCTCAAGTGGGTCTTTTAACTTTATATTATAAAATTCAATTAATATAACATTCACGTCAAGAGGATGAGGGGCATCCAAATTGACGTCACAAAATGCATCTCTTTATTGAATAGAGCTAGTGGCATAAACCTAGCTTCATTCTGTACTATTTAGCCCCAATCCTTAATGCTTGGTCCTCCCTCTTGTTCTTTTAAGCCTGTGGTGTCAAGTACGAATATAACGTTCCCTGTTTCTTAGAATACTCACCTAATACCTCGAGTGTTATCTCCTGTGTGGCAACTCCCAAATCGTTTTCTGCTACGCAGATGTAGACGCCGGTGTCATTACGATAAAGCGATATGATTTCCAGCGCTCCGTCTGATAAGAGTCTGTATCGGCCAACATCACCGTCGATCTGGTTAAAAAATATGGATATACAGCAGGATCTTACATCGCCTATAAAATCCCTCAATCTCGTCGAGCCAGGGCAGTTTCCACCAATTTGGAAGAGCCAAATCAGGCTGGAGAAGTCGATAGAGCTCATAGGTACATGATGTATAAAATAAATCAGTAGCAGGCTATATTCCTTAGCTATTATTGAACTAATGCTAACTTCTGTTGTTGTAGTCTCATAGTTATTTTCGGGTCTTTATTATGGACGAATGCCACACTGGTTGTCTGTGAAACAGTAAGAGCTCACCAGAAAATAATTTTCTAGATGTGATTCCTGTTTTCAAATAGGTACAATCTACAATGCCACGCTAAGCTATAAGAAAGTATCACAAACAAATTCTTGCTGATAATTTACGTATCCTGAGATGTAAATGTTCTTTTTCTTCTTTCACCCAAAAAGTGCGTGGTGTGAATCGATTTTATCACAAAGGTTTCTTTTTTTACTACTAGGCTTCCAAAGTTACGAGCCGATAAAAACTTTATCTAAAGTTTAGAAGGTATAATTTTTTTCCTAGACATACCGTGATCTCTCCGAATCGCCAAATGATCCTCGGCGGAGGGTTTCCGTGGAAGAAGCAACGCAGTGTAGCCTTGCCTCCCTCTTGTGCGCTCACCTCCGGCTCCCTCTTTTCACTCGGCCGCGGCGCTTGAGGCATTTCTAGATTGAAAACATTATGGATGTTGTTTGCTTCAGATAATTTCTGCACAAAACATAACCTAATACATAGGGACTTAAGGCCTCTCAGATACGAGACTGCTGGCGGCACATCCGAGGTACTAGGTTCACCAATTATATATTAGGCATCTTTAATGCAAGAACGCCTGACATCACTACTAATAACTCATCAATCATCATCGCTTTCCATCTTCTTCAACGGATTAAAAATTATTTAGGCCATACTGGCCAAGTGTATTTTTGCAGAATTTAGACTCCTTTGAAAAAATTGTGGAGAACTCTGGCATGCCTTTACTGACTGATCTTTTACTCCTAGGAGTCCATTGCACTATTTACAATACTTACCAGGTGAGAATGTAGTATGCGGGGGCGCAATACTGGACTGTACCAGGGAGACAGGCTCGACGCAGAGTCTACTGCAGCCGCGGTCACAGCACTTGCCCACACCGACGCAGTCAGCATCGTCATTGCATTCGGTTCGGCATTGACCCTCCGTTGTTGAGAACACCGTTCTCGACGGACATGAACCCGTTTTATTTACTAAAAAAAACACAAAAAGTGTACATAAATTACTAACGGCTAAGGGACGAAGTGCAGTTACACTTAATTTTAGCTATAACTAAGAAGGTGTGGCCGGTAGCAGTTGGTTCAAGTTAGGTGTATACTATTTATTAGCGACACCGTACTGCGTCACGGGTGCGATAACGCATTACGCACCCAATGGAATACAAAGAGATATTCAATGTAGGAGGTCGCGGAGTCGTGATATGGCATCATCTAGCAAAAAAATATCTCCTCAAACCTAAATAAAATTTCAGCTTAAGTTTTATTTATTGTATAGAATATATTACCGATCCTGCACTCGGCAGAGTACCGCATGTCCATCGTCAAGGCGTCCCTGTAGGCGGTGGTGACGCAACGCTCGCCGGCTGTGCAGCGAGTCTTGAGGCACGGGTGTTCGATACAGCGGCATCTAGTCAAGAGACAGATACTTAAATACTTTGACATTTACGAGTACATATGCCTCAACCAACCAACCAATCACAAGTTCTATTAAAATCTCTTGAGTAGAACCCAGGAAACTTGATTGGAACTCCATGAAGACGAAGGCGTGTGCAACCAGAAATATCTTCTTCGGTTATTAATTTTTATTTAATTCTATGTGCCCCATTGCTAATTCAGCTTTGCGACTCGACTAGTGGGTACTACTATGGATATGCCTCACCTCTCGCAGCCATCGTCACCGGTGGTCCTCTCGAGGCCGTAGTTGCATTTGAGCGTATCGCACTCCTGGCGCAGCGGCGTGCAGTCCACGTCGACGGGCACGCACACACAGCGCTCGCAGCCGCCCGCCGTGCGCGTGCGCTGCACCGCGTACTCGCAGCGCAGCGCCGCGCACTCCGCCACGTAGCCGTCGCACGACACCTCGTTCTCGTGCGCCTCTGTGGACGGGCCTATCGTCAGCCACCTTGGCTTGAAACAGTGTTAACAACGACAATCCTCCTGAAAAATCAGCCTCCTGATTCTCTTTTACACATCCGGACTTAGTCCTTGCCGTACAGGGCGAGATGGTGATCATGAGATATTCTAAAAATCTGGGGGCGCTTATGCCGAGAGCAATCACATTTGTCACGCTCACAACTGCGCTGATAAAAGTGTCACGCTTAATATTTCTGGCATGAAGAATTCCAGTAAATTTCATTTTGAATAGAATATAATATAGAATCCAATGTCAAAGAGAATCAAGATCCAGTAGGTGGACGGATACTAAAATAATAATCCTTTTGAATTATCCTGTAATGTTACGAAACGACGACCATTTCCAATGCTATAACAGAACAAAAAGAAATAGAGGTGTTCAGTAATTAGAAGTGCGCTAGAGCGAAAAAGAAGGGAAGCGTGCAAGCCGTGATTATGTGATAGCGTAAGCCGAACACGATGATAGGTCCTAAAACCTTCTCTAGCCACGCTAAAATTTATAAGTTTGATTGTTCTAAAATTAATACCAGAAATATTGTTCTACACTCCACCGCAGACGACACTATGCGACATATTAGGTCTGAATGTCGGTGTCAAGGCATCGCAATTGGGTCAGGTGATGTGAGACATCAAATTACTCCAAGTGTTCCTATTAGGAACATATTTTATTTGTTGCTAATATGTGATCGTGGTAGAGCAGGCTTGAGCTAAGCGACGGACGATGGAATAGTACCAGCGGGGCTTGCTCTCTTGCAAGCGACAGCGCACGACTCGTAGGAGTGGAAGTTGTTGTCACTGCCTCCGCAGCCGGAGTAGACGAAGGCGAGGCACTCCCCGTAGACATCGTTGTAGTACCAGCGCCTGGACGACAGTTGGCAGCCCAGCTCGCCCGTCGACACCGGCTGCAGGCACGCCGCCTCTGCCCCCACCACCTCACTCCGTTAGTCACCCAGTACCCAGCCCCGAAGCGTTATGCCATAAACACTGGCAGATGTTTGTTACTTTTAAGCACAGACTGGTATGAAAAAGTTAGACAAAAAGTGGGGAACAAACAGTAAAACTTCTCCTGTTCCTATTCACATCTGTTACTTGAAATATTGTACGGGGTAAATGGTCTTCTTTTATGTTAAAAGAAGCTGATTGTATTGCTGTTTTCCAAACATCTTTATTTATTGGACAGCCCTTTCCCCGGCTACCTTTTTCTTTATTCTGTGCTTATAAGTTAAAATGGATTTATGAATACTAATCTACTTCAGTTAAATTATGTGAAGCTGGAGTCAGTCCTCAAGGAAGAATAAGAATCGTGTTAAGTTAATAAGAGTATTACATAGATTGAATTAGAAGATACGGAAATCTTTGTAAGAACAGGCCCTTACCTGGTCCGGTGGCACCACAGACTTCCTCGCACTCCTCTATGCTTGAGAAACGGTTGGGTCCACCGTGACAGCCTCCATAAGCGAAGCCTAAGCATCGGCCCGATACTGCGTCCCAGTAGTATTTGGTAATTGCAGCCAGACACGGTCCAGGATCAAGGCTGGCACTGCATACGTCTGAAGGAAAATAATTAATATATTTGGTCTAATGGAAGGCTGGCAAGAGATTGAGGTTTCGGTTACGATAAAAATCCGATTTGGAATGGGTAATCAGCAAGGTAATAATGTGGATTTAGCTTTAATTACGTAAAACTACCACACGCTCATACCTTAGAACGCATCGTCACTTACCACAGCTGAGACTACAGTCTAGTTATACGGTCTGCTATGAAGATATTCTATCATGCGAATATTGTATGCCGTTAAATTCTTACCTAGTCCTTTGAAAGCTCCACATCTCCTCTCACATTCTTCTTCAGTTCGGTAGCTGTTTGGATGCCGGCAACCACCAAAGTCACCGACCAAACAAGCTTGTGTTTTCGTGTCGTAGTAATACACAGTGACGTTGGCACCGCAGGGCTCCACTGATGTAGGAGTTGCACACTCCGGCGCATTGGGCTATAAGAGTTTAGAAAATTATGGAGAATCTCAAGGAAAAGGTTTTCGACATTTAATTGCTTGGGGTGATAACTTCGGCTTCCTTTCGGGAGTCCGAGAATCTAGGCACCTACTTCTAACTATTCGGTGTAATATATATGCATCTTAAGTAATTATTATCAGGCAATTATTTAAACTTGTTTTGCTCACCAAGTTAGGACCAAATGGAGATATTGTAGTGGATGGATTCCGAGTAGCAGCAGTGGTACTGCTTCCGAAACTTATGCGAACAGTCGTCGTCGGTCCCTTCTTACATCGGTTTTCGCATTCTTGTTCTGTTTCGAACCTTGAGAATAAATCTGACCTTAGTATTAAAAAGTTCACACATCAATCCGTAGTCAAAATCGGTATTGTGTTTTGACCAATAATCTATTAAATGTATGTTCATGAAAAAAACAGAGTATACAATTGAAGATTATAATAGAAATGATAATAAAAAAACGTGGATGCATCGCTCCAGCAATTCATGAGACGGTAATAACTGTTAAATATATACCTACAAGATAATATTTTCTCTTTTTTATATTCTGTTGGAATACGATGGCATTCCGATCCAGTGTGAGGTATATTCAAAAGTACTTTGTAAAAGTTAATTTGTATGAAAAACTACTAATTCTATTCTATACCTATGTACCTACTGTACGATACGGTATGATACGAATACGATAGGTATCTAAAATATAATTCCATACATTTGTATATTTAAGAAAGGAGATCACGGAAATGCTATCAATGATGTCGATTGCTTCATATTTTATGGTACTCTTGCTGAAATCAGAGCTATGATCGCGATCGTCACACTGTGGCAAACATTTGTCGACAATCACATAGCAGGTACCTGTTGCCGTTGCCATTGCAGCCGCCGTACACGAACTGGCTGCACTGGTCCCGCGTCGCGTCGTAGTGCCACATGTACCTGTAGTCTGTGCAGTCGCCGCGCTCCGGGTGCTGATTGCAGGGATCTAATCGAACACATATGACTTAATTTAGTATTTAATCTTTTTAGCATTATGTAGTAGTTCTTTTTTATCTATTTGACGAACTTTCAGAAAGGGTCACCGAATCCACTGGGGATCGTTCGGTAAGAATTAGTTTGACCATCCACAAAGGCATTGCTGCCAGCAGCAGTACGATACAGCGCTAGAGGGACAGCGATGAGGTATTCGATTTATTATTGTTTAATTTTGGAACTACTACCAAGCTGGCCACTACCTCGCGCCGCGCTTACCCACAACGCACCTCAGACCTTGCCATTTTGGGTGGGAATCCCGAATCAGTCATGTACGGACTAACGAGGTCAGCACACGAGTACATTATATGTAAGTTTAGTAATTTTTGACGACCTCCCTGGCGCAGTGGTGAGCGCTGTGGTCTTATAACTGGGAGGTCTCGGGTTCGATTCTCGGCGGGGGCAGTTAAGGAATTTATAATTTCTAAATTGTCTCTGGTCTGGTCTGGTGGGAGGCTTTGATCGTGGCTAGTTACCACCCTACCGTCAAAGACGTGCCGCCAAGCGATTTAGCGTTCCGGCACGATGGCGTGTAGAAACCGATAAGGGGTATGGGTTGAATTTACACTGCTATACCCCTTCCAAGTTAGCCCGCTACCATCTTAGACTGCATCGTCACTTACCATCAGCTGAGATCGCAGTCAAGGGCTATCTTGTCATCGAATAAAAAAAAAAGTGTACATTGTTATATACCCTTACAATACTGCAGAGTGCCTGAGTGTTCTGTTACCCTTTAAATCAGTTTTGAATGAAATTGCATCAATTTACCGATGACAGGAGGTCTGCAGACTTGCTCGCATTCTTCGATGGAGGAGAAGCGGTTCGGCCCGCCGTGGCAGCCGCCGTACGCGAACTGATCGCAGCGGCCTGTGGCCATGTCGAAGTACACCTTGGGGATAGACTCCGTGCACGGGCCGGGGTCCACTGCGAAGCGGCATACGTCTGGTGGATGAACATTATTAAGATGTTAATTAATGTGCTCAAGGCCATGCTACTCGCTCGAGTACTAAATGGAGTCCTCTATGTAATCTATCTTAACTTGATTTTTATTGAAATTACGATATTTACCCCGAAACAGCAATAAACATTATTAAACTACCATACGCGCGCGATCAGCTGTTTATCAAAAGTTGAACGCAGTTCATGACTCGATGTTTAAGTACCTTCATCAAAAAAATACAAATCACCGTATCGGCGTTCGTTGATTGCCGAGCGCTGTGACTCGTGATCGCTTTAAATTGCGCGCTCAAAAATTACAATATTGGTAACCCATAATTTTTGGGATAATAATTAGCATTGTAATTTAGTTGTAAACTAAAAATGTAACTTTTTCATAATATTAGTCGTTAGCGTCCATTACACCCTGTATGCATGTTCGCCATAATATCCATGGAAGCCCATATCATACCATCCATATCAAACAAGTAAGCAGTCTTTGGGCTACTAGTTACTACCTCCACCCAAATGTTTCTAGGGTACACATTTCAAATTAAGTTTCGTGGTGCTATCTAATCGAAGCATGGACTTGCTAAGTTACTTGCCCAAGTCACGGAAAGGACCGCAGGAGCGCATGCACGCCTCTTGCGAAGGATACACCCCGGTGTTCCTGCAGACGAAGCCGGAGTACGAGTTGATGTGCACCACGCAACTGCGCTGCTGCACGTCCAGGTACCATACTTCTCCAACTTCTCTGCATTCCTCCAGAGTGGGGGACACTTGGCATTCAGGTGGTACGTACAACTGAACCAAACGAAACAATCATGTTACAGTTACCTTCCATTTACTACTGCGTTTACCTATTATAGTATTACCTATATAGTTAGGTATACATATATTAGACCTTTATATTTTCATCCTTATAAAGGTCACATAAAGTATGTTTTTGAGTGAAGCAACTGATTTTACATCACATGGAACCCGTTTTCTGGCCGGGGAAGGTTCATACAATCTTTGACAGTGCTCTATGGTATACGGCTCGGTTCCGGTTCGGCGTAACGTGAATCAGCCTTAAATCTTTTTTTTTTTTTGAAATATACTTTAGCGCTTGGCTGCTATCACACCTGGTAGTAAGAGAAGGTGCAGCCTAAGATGGAGCACGCTTGCCTAGAAGATGCTTATTCACTCTTGATTTAGACGGAAAAGCGGAATCTGGAAGGATATTCCAAATTTTGTCGGTGCGTATAACGAATGAGAAGGCAAAGCGCTTAATGCGAGATCGTGGAATTTCAACCACGACTTCTGTGGTCTACAAGTTTCTGAAGCGAACCGCTAAGGTGTGGAACGCACTTGCAGCGTCTGTGTTTCCAGCCGACATATAATTTGAGCATCTTCAAGACAAGAGTGAATATGCATTTTCTAGGCAATGTTTCGTAATAAAAGTGTAAGTATCAATTTGTACGGATGGTTACCGGAGGCATGGTTGTGGTGGTAGTGGTGGTAGTAGTGGTGGTGGTGGTGGCCACAGGTCCTGATCTGCACTGTCGTTCGCATTCCTCCAAAGAATTAAACCTTAAATGGAAACGGTTATAAATGTATTTGGCTTCATCATCAGTCCAATTTCTCGATTCTTGATCATCATCTATCTAACACCTACTTACTCGTATTGTATTGAGACTATTCTAATGAGTCCTGTAGTATACTCAAACACTCACGTATATAGTAGTCAGGTATATAGTCCGTATATACCAATGCACACTCCAGGCACACATAATGTGTGTTACACAACCGACGTGCTATCCGACCCGTGGTCCTAGCACGACTGACTAATGACTCTAATGGCGCCTGTATTTATAACATGTTTACTCCAATATTCACAGACTACCCTCTGTATGCTACATCCCTTCCTTGTTTTAATATTTTTTCCGATAGTCATGTGGACATCGGATAGCAATATGAATAACATAATTTTACATCTATGTAATCGTAGTGAGTATTAAACGATTAACTTTAATCCTGTCACAAGAAAGTCAAGAATGTAGACCATTAACTAAAAATTAATTTGCCCTCAGTTTCCCTTCCTTATTTTTTTTTTTTTTTTTTTTTGATTTTTTGAATAACTGAGGAACACAATCTAAATACCACAGCAGTTGGATCTATCAACGCGTAAACATTTAAAAAGGCTGAGAAAAGAGTTTTAATCGAACCGGTAGTAGATTCATGACGTGTCATAAGTGCCACAAGGTAGCCTACATGAAACAAATAAATTTTGAATTTGAATTTGAATTTAATCTATTTTGAGTTATATGGTCACTAATAAATGTCTTTAATTGAACTGATACAAATACTAGTTATCAGCAGGCAGATTATGCCAAAAGCCATATCAACTACCACTACAGTCCCAACTGTGGCGACTGCAATCGTCACACTGCAACTTTTAACTATATGAGAATCCCACAGAGGAATAGAAAAGTTATGCTCGATATACTATATATGAAACCTTGCTGACTGATCCATAGGTAAAGTATACTTTATGGTTACACTAGATCAGTACGACAATGTCTTTGTCAGAGAGCTTGGCAATTTTAAATTATGTGGGATGTGCCTACATATTTGCTTGGGATATAAATACACTCCTCATCAAAAAAATCGAAACACCTCCGATTTTTTTTTCTTCTCATAATTAAACAAAAAAAGAGAATTATTTCCATGAAAATAATGATACAATTTTATAGCTGGTAGTTTGGCCTTTACAATGGTGTACGGAAATACTTAGATTTTCAATTGTTTATTCGACGAATGAACTGAAAATGAACTGAAACATTGTTTTGATACAAAGGGGTGTTTAGAGTTTGCGTAGTTTTTTCGCGCAAAAACTGAAAAACTAACCTTAATTGGCAATTTTTTTGTTTTTATTTGTTAACTGTGCTTTGTCACGTCTAATAAAAACTTTTTTTCTAAGAAAACATTGACATTTCGCCCGCAGAAGCAGCCCAAGTTGTGGCGTTGCTGGATTTTGGGCTTAGTCAGGGTGTTGTGGCTACAAGATTGCATCTGAGCCTGTCATCTGTTCATATAGTGTACAAACGATATCGAGAGACTGGTTTCTTCATGCGCCGTCCAGGGTCTAGTAGGAATCGGTTCACTTTTGAGCGAGACGACCGGTTTATTACAACAGTTTTTTTGCGAAATCGACGCCTTAACGCTTTTCAACTGCAGCAGCAGCTTCGTGCTATTCGAAGGGTGGCTGTAAGTGACTCTACAATTAGAAGAAGGTTGCAGGAACGTGGACTGGTACCACACAAGCCAGCAAATGGACCGAAACTAACTGCAGACCACCGTAGAGCGCGTCTTAACTTTGCACGTGATCACCTAAATCGTCATTCAAACTGTGGAGCAAGATTCTCTTTTCTGATGAGTGTGAAATTATGCTGTATGGTAAGGATGGAAGGAATAAGGTATACAGAAGAGAAGGAGAACGCTATGCGCAATGCTGCATTGAAGAAAAAGTAAGCTGTGGTGGCGGTTCGTGGACAGTTTCGGGAGGCGTTAGTACTGACGGTAAGACAGAGCTTGTCTTCGTATCTGGACCACTTCTGCCTGCACTAACTAATCATCGATACATCGAACCATGTCTTGAGGCTCATATGATGCCCTGTGCTCATTTTACTGCCGAAGCTTTCATATTCATGCATGATAATGCTAGAGCTCACATCGCGGCCGCCGTACAAGATTATCTTACTAAAGTTGGTATCTCTGTTATGGAATGACCAGCGAGGAGCCCTGATATAAATCTTATAGAGCACCTATGAGATGAATTAAAAAGGCGAATTCGAGCAAGAAATCCAGAAACTCTTAGCCAGTTGCAAAATGCAATTCAAGAAGAATAGCAAAACATTCCACAGTATGTGATCCTAACTCTCATTCGATCGATGGAAAACCGTATGGAAGCAGTAATAAAGGTCCGGGGAGGGAAATAAACAGTTTCAAAACTTTTTTCTCATTGATGTGTGTTGTTTTTCCCAATTCCCTCATATTCCTTACAGGGTAAAAATGACCCATTAAACAAAACACGAAGCTTATCAAAATTTTAATTTGAATTTCGAATATGAACATTAGGAATTGAAAACCTTATACTACCCGCTATTAAACGACATTTAATATTTATTTATAAAAATAAAGATTTTTCTGATAATCCTTCCGAAACATAAACTTGCGAGGTGTTTCGATTTTTTTGATGAGAAGTGTAGTTAATAATGGTTTGTATTTAAATTAATCCTTGTGCTAGGTGTGGGGTTACAATCCATGATATTACTTCTCTTAATATGTCCTCTATAAAACCTGCACTTGACCCACGTGCCCCTTAAACAGATTGATTAACATTTTTTTGTCATACACTTGGCAATAAGAAATGTTTCTAAAATGTATTACGTTTAAACATTTGAACTATCTTTTAACTATGTTAACTTTAATTCTTTATTCATTAATTCTTTATTTATTAAAGTATCTTTGACAACCAAAATTTACCATTTTATAATTTTATTACTTAAATTGCTATCTTTTGAGTATTTTTTAAAATTAACCCACTCAAGATTTAAATGAAGCTCCCACCTTTATAAAAAGAATATATTGTGACATTTTACCTGAAAAATAAATCTAAATTAAAATTTTCCTTACTCACTCCTCTAGAATCAGACCTCTCATATTCCAAGTTTCAACACCATATTTTGTTGATTTCCTTCAAAACTTGTACTCAGTGTTAAGTTAGCGGTGTGTAATACTTGCTAATAGTTGAGATTTATCAATATAGATGGTTCGAATTAAGCAACTCATGTGATATCGATCAAACTTTGGAAAGTTAATCTAATCACATGTAAGGCCGTTCGTACAAATTCTGAAAACTAAATTGAATGACGGACAGATCTTCATTAAAGAGATTTTATTTTATTAAATATGCATTTAAGCTTTAAACAGAAATGCATTAAATCAGACCAAATTTGTTTACAATTCTATCAATTTCAATCCACAAAATCTGTGCGGTGATTTAGTGAACACAGTTCAGTAAAATAAGTACAATCAACACTCCAGTTGGATTCCGATTATTGTTAGATTATTTTAAAATAATTAAATCCAAATTATTCTTTAATCATAGCTCTTGAGAAATTTCCATTAAAAATAATAAGTGGATAAAGTTTAGCCTTTGCCACATTACCCCTGTCCTCTTGAATTCAGGAACTTAATAAATGTTAGTTGATTATGGACATTTTCCCCTTTTCGTAACTTCGCTCATGTATGTTTCGTAATTTTGTTAAAATATAACAACACTCAAAAGCCCAGCTATTGGCGTATATAAAACTTTGACTTGATTTTATTTCAGAAGGCGTTTGGTAAATGAAATCTAATATGTCACCGTAATTGTAGTAGAAATTATATACTTCTACAATATTCAATAATATGATTGACAGAGGTTTGTGACAATATAATTATCATTACCGTTTATAAATTAGTATTCATAAACATTTTTGCACCAATAAATTCCCATATTTTACTAAGATTTATGCCTTTAAGGCTCCGTTTGAAACAGCGATTGTAAATACCATTTCAGAAGCAAGAACCATATTTTTAAAAATTTCAATGAGTAACCAATGTGGAACATTGAAATGGTTACCGATTTAACTTTAATATTTGAGTTTATGACGGAACTACCACTGAGTCAATGGTATTGACTGAGGTATCCTCCTAAACAGATTTGACTATAATCAGCTAATGACACTCAGCTAAAATCAATATTTATTCAGTTGGAATAAGACTGCTATTTTAACCACTCAGTCATACTGTTCATATAAGTTGCAGATTGCATATCCATAATGCCATTATGTACGGTTCAGTTTGATATCACTATACAACATGATTATTTATCAACTTTAGTATCCACCCATCATATCGTTGTTAACTTTTCCAAATCTACATCTTAATACAAAGCCCATCTTTTTATTTTATTTATTTTCCAAAAACATGATACATTTAATTAAGGGAACGCTTTTCAAAACTTTCAACTTTAAAATCTCTCTTATTGACCTAATATTACTCTCAATTCTTTACAAATGATCTTACTATAGTTTCATATTGACTTTTCCAATAATATAGTCTATCTTATAGACCTGTTATAATTCGCATAGTCTTTCGTATTGACTATTGAAACACAGTCTATCTTATTGACGCGTTATAACCTTCACATAGTCTTTCATATTGACTATTGAAACACAGTCTATCTTATTGACACGTTATAACTTTCACATAGTCTTTCATATTGACTATTTTAACACAGTCTATCTTATTGACTTATTACAACACATAGTCTTTCGTATTGACTATTTAACCAGTCTATCTTATTGACTTATTACAACTCACAGTCTTTCATATTGACTAACCAGTTTATATTATTGACCTATTACCACTCATAGTCTTTCGTATTGACTATTTAACCACAGTCTATATTATTGACTTTTTACAATATGTTAACATAAACACCTGTAAGTAACAGTTCTCCGTTTTGGAACTTCCCAGTACCATAGGTACAAATTCCTAATTTACCTTCTAACAATTAATCGTTAGTCAACATCGTTAGTCATAACACCATGTCGGTAGTTTTAAAATAAATCCTTCATTTAGGCACGTAGATACCACGTACTTGTCGTTATTATCATTTTCGTAAACACTCCCAGAACTTATACGTTTTCCTAACCATTTGGATTTTAAACAGTGTAGGTAGATATCTACAGATTGATACCCGATGTAAACATCGTTTAAAAGTATAACAGACTTACTTTAAAAATGCAAACTATAAACATTATAACACCGGAATGTTAATGAGAATTCCTTGTCGGAAAAGTCATTAATTTCACCCAAGCCAGGCTCGAACCCGGAGCTTCGTTAAACCACATTCGAACAAGTCAGTCACTAAACCCAGAAAGCAATATGGGGAGTATATGGAGACACATTTTCATTATTAAAACTCGATGATAGTCTTGTCTCAGATTAAATCAAAAATACTGTCAGGTACCGTCACTAGCCATGTATCTAGCTGACTGTGTTTTGTGTCTACAAACCACAAACATATAAGAGTAAGCAGACCTAACATAAGAAAAAATTGGCGTTCCAATTACGCCTACATACAAATCTCACGCACACATTGACAGTAAACAGAGCCGGACTTCGAAAAGCGAGGTTCAGCGAGGTTGAAGGGACTGGAGAGTATTTAATATCTGTAATTTGAAATAATATGGAAACTACGGAAAGTTGTCATCAAATTGTAGGTTAAACCCTTATTTTACATTCTGTAAACTTAATTCTATAAATTAATTCTTAATTATGAAAATGGATTCTAATGTGCTAAGTTTCGCGGTTTTGTAATCAAACAAGTAATAATGTTACAAAATAATATTTAATAAAATCAAAACAAAACATGATTTACAAAATCTACCCAAAAGATATATCTATTAGATAAATAAAACAAAATCAAAAAGCAACTTTTTCTCTAATATCTTTTAGAAATACAAACATTGACAATACGATAACATCAACAGTAGTTTAATTAACTCTTACATTCTATTCAGCCTGTATCACTCATTTCAATAACCTTATTAGATTAGTATTACACATTTTAAACTTATAAAAATAACAAAATAAACCATATGTCTCAGTCTTTTCAATAACGTAATAAGGAATAGTATTACTCTATACTCTTTATTAATAGTATTACTAGGCTGTAAATTTTGCAAGTCCATCAAAACTTGATCTCCAGCAGCTTTTCTTTCTACTGGACCTTTTACTGATGATGTAGACATATGCTGAAAACAAGAGTAATAAATTATCAGTTGTCTAGTATTAACAATTTAATAGGTAATACAAATAGGTACACAGCTATATATATATATGGGTATAGCTGTCAATATTTACGTTTAAATGGCAAGATGTTTTGGGTTGGTACCTAAATATAAGAACAACTAGAAACTTACTTGTAATGATGAATCAAAAATCATTGGGATTGCATTAGAAGTGAGGACGGTACGAAAACCACTGCAATCCACTAAATGTGCTTCAAAATGTTCAGAACATAGCACACTCGATGTTTTGTGCTGCCAATTTTTTTTATTCGTCTGCATCAACCAGGCATTTTTTATATTTTCATCCTTTGGAAAGCTAAAAAATGATTTAATTTTATAATTTATCCTTACTTTTATAGAAATAGAAATAGAAATATTTTATTTCAAATAAA
Source organism: Hipparchia semele (assembly GCA_933228805.2). Classification (NCBI taxonomy): domain Eukaryota; kingdom Metazoa; phylum Arthropoda; class Insecta; order Lepidoptera; family Nymphalidae; genus Hipparchia; species Hipparchia semele. Next base: position 5,761,308 of record OW121725.1, on the reverse strand, counting down.
CTTTCACAAGCACTTTTGAATCGTCAATGAATCTACCACTGGTTCGGAATGCCTTTCCCGCCGAGAAGAGCCAGCAAGAAACTCGGCGGTCGCTCTTTTCAAAAAAAAGTAAAAATTTTACAATATTTAATGAAACTATGCTATGTATTGCTTCCACGATTAATTTTCCTAAGTCCAATACAATACAAATAAAAATTAATACAATCCAATACATCTTAAAACAGGCAGGCAAAAACAGACTAATTATTTAATCAAAATATACCCACTAAACAAAACTTGCGCCTGAATACGGCCCTGTCAAATTGTACAAGTATATGAAACGACAAACAAGATCCTGATATTAATTAATTGATAAATATTGCAACAGGAATATACTAGAACCAAAATTACTATAACTGTCTACGAGTTTTGCGTATATAATAATTAGGGACTGCTTCTAAAATGCCGAGTAAGCATATAACCAAATTACGAGTCTATAGCACATCAAAACTTACCGATGAAAAGTAATTGCAGGTGTTTTCCTATACGGAGAATTGCCACACAGAGGTGCACAACACTTCACCATTTTATTTCAGAATTTTTGATTCTTTAGACTCGATTTTAAAGCAAATTTAAAAGAATAAACAACTCGCAGGTTATGTTGTTGTTTTTGACAAATTGACATATTCCACCATACTTCTCTTATTTGTAGCTTACGAATTGCCTCAAGCTCAATTATGTCTATGAGTGCGTAAGTGTTGCAACAACAGAAGTAAAAGAGATAGAATCATATATTTTTTGTTGGAGAGAAGCAAGCGAAGATATTATTTATTCGTTTAGATGTAGTTGTGAAAATTATGTTAGGTCTGCTTACTCTTATATGTTTGTGCTACAAACTTACATGACACAGTAAATTGATTAATACACACATTTATTTTCCATCACACAACTCTATTTAATACTGTTACGAGTACTTACTCGTAGATAAGCATTTACTTTTTGAACGCGGAGTTGACGGACAATAAAAATTAAAAGCAACAACTTTACATCTGATCATATTCAACATTAACAATTAAAGAGCAGTTAGAAGTTTTACTAATTCTAATTGACTTCATCTGCATTAGGTTATTATCATCCTAAGATAAATTGAGCAATTATTTTACCATGTGGGTAGTTTTTACTAATAATGAACTAGCACCGTTTTTGCACTGTTTTCGATTGAGAAAACTTTCCATAATATGAATAGTTTTACTAGTAACAAAACCATAGTTTTAGTACTACATATTTCCTCATTCTTTCTTTTCTTAAAAACAAATTAATTTTAGCACTACATATTTCCTCATCCTTTCTTTTTTGAAAAACAAATTAAATATTTCGCTTTCAATTATCATTATCAATCATCAATCATCATCAATAAAACACAAAGCACTTACGTGTGGTTCGTCCTGTCACGTCGTCGCCATTGTAGTATACTCAAACACTCACGTATATAGTAGTCAGGTATATAGTCCGTATATACCAATGCACACTCCAGGCACACATAATGTGTGTTACACAACCGACGTGCTATCCGACCCGTGGTCCTAGCACGACTGACTAATGACTCTAATGGCGCCTGTATTTATAACATGTTTACTCCAATATTCACAGACTACCCTCTGTATGCTACAAGTCCAAACACTTTATATTTGTTGTAAGTTGTTTAGGAGTATCCCGCAGATTACTTGATGCTGCAGCATCAGCTCAAAGTTAACATATCTTGGAAATATGTCATTCTAACTAACATACACAAATTTTCAAATCAATCGCATCAGTGAAAGTTTGTCAGAAGAGTAAACAAAAAGGAAAGAGCTGATGATCTTCAAACGCCTGACCAAATTTTCATAAATTATACCAATCTCGATTACGTTAGCTTCCAAATGGAAAACACCGTATCTAATTTGGCCCATTCTCCCATTCGTTAAGAAGGCAACGAGGGAACAGACAAACACACAGATAAACACGTCATAACACCCTTCTTTTTCCATCCGGGGCTGAAAACTTGATTTTGATTTGATTTGATAGCAATAGCAAGGCCTGTTACCGGTTGGCGTTTCCATCGCATCCGCCGTACGTAAACTGACTGCAAGAGTCTGTGGCCGAGTCGTAGAACCACCTCATGAGAGACGCATCGCACGGGCCAGCCAGCATCGGCAACTGGCAAACATCTGTGAAAACAATACTATGTTCCGAAAACTTCCTCGATAATTAGCATAATCGACTACGTATGATGAGGTCTCGGGTCGGGCCAAAAAATGTATTACGTTTTTCTGTAAATAAATTCTCAGTACAAGCCTGGAGTTAGGAAGTGGACAGTGTGTCTAAGAGAGAATGTATCTCTGGTTGTGTCGGATTTCCGATTTATGTTGCGGCACTAGTGTATAAGTGTGCCCTAGCTATGAGAGGAAGTTTAGTCGGTTGCTAACTTCGAATCCGCCATGCGTCCACGCAATGTTCCACCGATTAGCGGCGCGCGGATTGCAGCGGGTTGAGCTCACATATTTACTATGGAAGGTCCACATTTATTTTTTTCATATTTCGACCTATGTTTCTTGGGGAAAGTTGTTTAGTTTCATGAGCACATTTCGTAGCTCACAGGAACGACAGGGTTTTTGTTACATATTGTATATTCACGTGAAATGGTACAGTCAGAACTCAACTTCTCACTTCTGTCTTGAGGCAAAGGGAAGTTTACCTTGCGCAGGAGCACAGTAGTACTGGCAGTAGTCCAGCGTGGGGAAGTTGTTGCGGTTGCCGCCGCAGCCGCCGTACTGGAACGCCGTGCACGCGCCCCTCGTCGAGTCGTACGCCCAGCTCTCCCTCATTTCCGAGCACGGGCCACTGTCTATGGGCTCGAAACAGAAGTCTGCGGACAAAAACAAAAAAATTGGATCCCGACTACCGAAAATTGGATATACCTAGCATATCTGTCATGTTGATTATCTCATTCATCAAAACAAAACCAACTCAGTAGTTCAGGCTCTACTGAGGAGCATACGTAAGTGGACACATACCATTACCTACACATGTAACCCTTCCTTTTGGTAGTAGGGTAAAACGTAATTTTTTTTAAGTGTTGCAAAAAATAATTGCATCATCTTATCTCTGAACATGAATATATCATTATCGTAATTAACATCCTGGGAAACTTCCCAAATATAGATATAATTTTCGTAATCAGCATACGCAAAACAACGACAATTGTAATTAACAAACACAATTTCCCTGCTGAGAGTTTTGCTTCTTGGACTCTCCGAATATGCGCTGAGAGTGGACAAATAGGCAGTTTTGAGGGTAGCCGGTTTCTCCCCTTAAAAACCAAGTAGGTATCAGGAAGATTTTGCTCCTGTTGCAAATCGTCCCGCTTCAAGAAACGCAGCTTTGGCAGGCTCCCTACTGGGTGGACGGACGATTCAGGCAAATCGCTGGCAGCTGCTTGTTGCTGGCAGCACGAGATTTTTTTCTGTAGTGACCATTTCAAGAGACTTATGTCCAGCAGTGGACGTCTATCGCTTGAGATGATGATGAAAAAAGGTTACCTGATCTCTCGGGGTCGGGTCGAAGAGGCGGCGCGGGCGTGTCGGAAATCGGCGGTGGCGGTGTAGGCGCTTCGGTTGTGATAACCACTTGCTCCATGCAACGGTTCTCACATTCAATCTCGGATATGAAGTTATTCTCGTTTCCGCCGCAGCCCCCGTAGTAGAACTGACGACATCTAGAGATATATAATAATAAATTAAGAAATGAGGAGATTGTGATGTTGACTCCACTGATTCTGATGATGCTCCGGTGTCGGAGAGAAACGTACGTCAAGTGTGTTTTGAAAGAGTTTAGTGTTATGCTACGTGTTGGTGTTGTGTTGTTCCTGTGTTTCTTCTATTCTGGACGAATACAGAATGAAACGACAATGTAAGACGCAGGCGGCGCGTCTACAAATTGCCATACAGATTTTTCTGGTTTGGCGAATTTCAGCAAAATATTACTTTTCTTTAGTACCTAGTATCATGGAATTCCGCAAAGTAATTAACGCCTACTTCTATCCAATATGCGATTGCAATCGTCACACTAATACCATCATGTTTAAATAATCACATGGCCGCGTTCTAGTCCAAGGTTATTGCGTTTTTCAGAAGATATTCTCAGTCAAGTTGTCATAGAATAAATAAATTACAGTATCTCATTCATTCATTGTTACCTTCTGTGTTGTGTGTCGTAGTACCATCGCTGCGTGTACTCCGCACAGTCGCCAGTCACAGCCGGTAACGTGCACATTGGTTGAACTGTAAATTATTTTGATTTTATTATAATTGTTAGATAAAGGCATAATAATAACAAAAATAATTTGTAATTCCGATCATGCAATATCATGTCAATCAATTCTAATTAGTGTGAAAGAAAAATTTACAATTTATAAGAGCTAACTACTTCCAGGAAGAATTATTGAAATTGTTAATTAACTGCGTGGTAGTGAATATGGGAGGGAATTAGTATGTGCTGTTTTTAGAAGTGATAAAGAAAAATATAAGAATAGACATGCATGTTGCTTTTTTCTACCATCCGAATATTATAGGTCTATAACTTACTTAGCAGTAGGTACATCCTTTATGTGGGCATATTTGTTAGATTCAGCGATATTTTTCGAAATAATCCTTACAGTAGGAATGGTAGCATTCATAAATTTTTACAATTACGGAATACACCATCTGATACTGCATACTCTGTGATGCAAGTGCGTGATATTGATTTGATTGCTCTTTTGATTTGATGGAAATTATAAATAGCTATGACCATAAACGACCATACGATAAGTAAACTAAGTTACTTAAGACTAATCTTAAGTAACTGAGGTTATTTATCTGGTATCAAATTCTGATGGCTGAAGCTCCATTTAAGAATTTGTTCCCTTGGCGTTTGGTTCAGAATAAATGATTTAAGTAAGAAGGTACTAAAGCACTATGCGGCGATGGAACTGCTGGGTAAAAATGACTAACAAAATATGCTGCAACTTGTAAGACTGAAGGGAATCTTGGAACAAATGTTCCAAGCTTTCGTCTTCCTCACACACCTATGTTCCTGCTACTAATAAATGTACTATCACATCCGCGTCACCTGTGTCCATCTTTCCAAAGAGATTTCTAAACGAATGATAAACAAAGCTGCGTGCCATGGCTTCACAAACTAGATATCTACTGCAGTACGTTTCCTATCATTGTGTTCTTACCTTTGGCAAATCATGGATAAAAAAGTACCAGCAGCTGTGCCAATTCCCTGTTTTTGACATTTCCAGTGGCTATGGAAAACAATGGAAAGTTGTTCACTTAGAACTGTTAAACCCGCTTTTCGTCATACAAAATGCGAGTTTGACTTTTTCAGTTAGCAACTTTCAATAGCCACTGAGATGACCTACAGGAACATGTTAGGACCAAGAAGAAGAATTACCATAAGCACTTGGACAGGATCTGGTGCAAGCCTGTTCGCTGTCAAAGCGATTGTCGTTGCCACCGCAGCCAGTGTAATAGAAAGGAATGCATCGGTTCTCCGTGGCGCTGAAGGACCAGGCGGGGTACTTCTCAGTGCAGTTGCCTACGTCTTGTGGTAGTGAACACGCCTCTGTACCGTGCAACCGTGTTAGTTTTCATTACAACTACTACACTTACATCGAACTGTAACGCAGCAGTCGACGCGGTGATAAGGCATTTTAGAGCAACCGCAGACATGTAGTTTCAAGTTGGACTATCGAACACAACGAATTTGACAAAGAAATGATCGATGATTTAGTCATATATGTGATAAATAAAAAAGTCGGAAATGAAGTAGTATCCTTTCAATCAGATTTTATGATCATATGGTGTGCCCCAAGGCAGTATCCGTGACCCGATATTGTTTATTATTTATATAAATGACATAACAAAAGTTACAGACCACAGATGTGTTCTTTTTGCAGATGGGTCGTTCTACTTTTCTACCGACAATAGTCTGTCTTTCTTCTTATTATGGCATCTCGTTGGAGTATTAATATAAACGGTTTTTTATTCGGTTCGAATAAACGTCCATATTTTTCTTATCTATTAATATTATGTCATTTTTCATGTTCTCTAACCAGCATATTTTATACGTTCGTTTTCCGTATAATGCCGTGACAGAGTGGTAAACTGAAATGTGGTCTCTACAGAAAAAGACCACTTTGTCACATTATTTTTTCAAAAACCAACATTAAAAAAGAATCAATATTAGCTAGGAAGGAAACTTTAATTAGTACTAATGAAAACACAGATGCAGTTTTTTTTAAATCCCACACATAAAACACAACTATAGATAGTTCAAAAAACCAAAAAACAGAAAAACGTCGTTTCATTGTCGGTAGAAAAGTAGAACGACCCAGATGACATTTCCATAATTCTGACATGAAATAATAACAATAAATTAGTACATGAATCTGCCATTAATAACACTTTGGATAATATTATAAAATGGCTTAACATACATAAGATATGCGGGCTCTTATAAGTAACTATACTCTGCGATTTAGTTGTCCAACTTGAAATTATAATCTGCGGGTATTCCGAATTTGCAGCATTATGGTTTCATTTTAAAAGCGTTATAGTTCGATGATTAGACAATTAGATTAAGCATACTCTAAAATCTACATTTTCAATTCTAATATGGCATATTATGTTTGGTATATATAATTTTGTATTACTTTTTATAACAATCTTGGTTTTTGAATGAATTCTTAGTTCGTCTGTGTTCTATGTTTCGTTGATTGTTCCTAGGTTTCGATTGGTCAATCAAAACAAAGTTAATCCGCGATCATTTGATCGATCTATGCCACGATCAATTTTGATCTTGGATAGAGATTTAGATTAGTATGGCGTCACGTTTTCCACTAATTACAGTTATCAACACAGACGATACAAAGGCAAATGCTATTTATTTAGTTATGTTCAAAAATCAAGATAGTTAAATTATTTATTTTATCTTTATCTCAATATCGAGAAACCATCAATCATTAAATGCCAGTTGAAAAGTCTATTGCAACTACTGTAACTAACTACTTTGACTACTATCTACCGTGCAACCCATGTGCAACCAACCACCTTGGTGTTACATGACGTGTTAATATTATATAATTTAATTTCTAAGTATGATCCCAAGAAACTGCAAAGATGTTAAATTAAACCTGAAAACATGCATGTACCCATTTTATCCAATTATAATGTAATTATGTAAAAAAATTGTACAGTTTTTAGATTTTGCAATTAAAATGTCATACAAAATTGTGTGTATCACGGACTAAGGAAACTTTTTCCTTAGTCCACAATCGATGGTAGTAGGTACTATCCGTAAAATTAAAGAATGGTTTTATAAATGGCGGCTCATTATGCCGGTACTGTCAGCATACACGGGATCTATAGCGAGCGACAATCTGTTAATAATCAATAAATTATAATATACTAGAAAATAATATAAACGTTATATATATTTTTTAATTCAAATAATGTAATCATTTTTGGTTTTATTTAAGAACTAGATGATGCCCGCGACTTCGTCCGCGCGGATAAAGGTTTTTTGATTCCCGCGGGAACTCTTTAATTTTCCGGGATAAAAAGTAGCATATGTTTTAATCCTGGGAATGAGCTATCTCCATTCCAAATTTCAGCCAAATCGGTTCATGCGTTGTGGCGCAAAGGAGTAACAAAGATACACACATACACACACATATACACCCACAAATGCACGTACAAACTTTCACCTTTATAATATTAGTGTGTTGTGATTAAAATAATCTTGTAAAATTATGTTGTACACGCTGTTGATTACCAATAAATAAATAAATAAAGACGGTCATTTTATCAGTTTATTGTTGTTGTCCGTACCGGCGAGTGTGAGTATAGATAGCGACAGTGTGCGAGTGAGAGGTGAACAGAAGCGACGCCATTTTCAAAACCATTCTTTAATTGTACGAGTAGTACTTAATAATATTATTTTAGAAGAAAGGATTCCTACTTTGAGAAATCTCCAAACAGAACTCTATGCACCCCACACAAAAAAAATGATTTTGGATATTAACCAATCAAACTAAATTTTATTTCAAGGATCACAGATAGTTGTCGTCATCTCTCATAGGTCTCTTACAAGAAACGCCACAGACATTATCTTGTGCCGCTTGTGTTGTTTGTCCTTTATTTTGTAGATTTTTTGATAAAAATTCGACCTTAAATCAGTACATTTTAATACCGGTCACTAATGGTGATCATAATATAATGACTAGCTTGAAATCCTGTATCAAACTAGTGGGGCACAAATATTAGAGTATCATGTTCTCATTCCATCTCCCAATTAAACCGTTCGTTGTTAGTGTTGGATTGTCACTTACGTATGGGAGCGCCGGGCGGGCTGCAGCGCAACTTGCAGGCAGCCTCTGTGCTGAAGCGGTTGGAGTTGCCCTGGCAGCCGCCCCAGATGAACAGCTCACAGCGCCTGCGCTGCGCGTCGAAGCCCCAACGGGCGAAGTTCCCAGCGCACGGGCCTTCCTCGATAGGTAGGTTGCATTGATCTGAAAAAAGTTTATTTATCTCCTTCTCTCTATCTTCTTTTTCTATTTACCTTTCTTTTTTTTACTATCCTTGTGAGATTGTCTAAATATGATTGCTACTAATGGTTACCTATGATTGGTTCTTTTTGGTACTCTCTCACTTTTGGTTTAAATGCACTGATGAAGCAAGAACGCCGTACATCAAGCCAATCAGAGATGATTGCGATGGTCAAACTGTAGCAATCATTTGAGGACAATCCCATAGAATTGAACGGTTCCAGTGTATCGTTACCTTCAGTTTTCTCTGGCTCGCAACGTTCTTGACACAGCTCCTGCGAGTCGAAGTTATTATTGTTGCCCAGACACCCGCCGTAAACAAACTGAGAGCATTGCTCGCGAGCCCCGTCGTAGTACCAGCGGATATTGTAGCCGTTGCAAACTCCTTTGACCTTCGGTAGGTTGCAAGAATCTGCAAAAATCCTATAATCAGTGGCGTATATTTTATATAAAAATTGAGAAAATGTGCACTAAGAATTTTTATTTTTATTTCTTTATTTCACAATAATACTATGGTCACAAGTTCAAAAAAATTATGATTAAAACTTAAACTAAAACAAATTTTAAACTACACCTTGGGCCGGTGTGACCACATTTGGGTTTTTGTTGTTTAAAAGTGCCCCGAAACTCGATTTTATCGCTTATAGCGATATAGAACGGAAAAGTGGGCGAAGCATACGCAAAACAATTTGTGATACAGTACAATAGTTGTTTTCAATTTTTAAAAAAAATTCAGTCGAAATGTATGACTTGATTTGGTTCTAATAGGCAAGTATTAATCCTTAGTAAAACATTGGTAATAACTGTTCTATCATGATATATTTTTGTGCTTACACAACCTCTGGCCTGACAGACAACCATCTTACGTTTGTTCGAGAAAACGCCATACTGGCAGGTAACCAATCTACGGTCGTTGGGTATTTGTATCCAGTAGCACATATAATATGTCAATTTACTTGGCAATGTCATTTTACCTTTTGGAGGTGGCCGAACGCAGACATCCTCACACTCTTCCTGGCTGAGGAATCTATTGCTATTGCCTTCACAACCACCGTACCAGAATCGTGCGCAGCCTCCGTAAGATACATCGTAAAACCAGTATACGGAATAGTTTCCACAAGAGCCTGTGTCCCTAGGTAATGCACAAGCCGCTATAACAAACCAATGAACACGTTTAATTGCACCTCAGAATAAGTTTAATATTATTAACAAATTAGGTATGTAGCTCAAAAATCAAATTCGCTCAAAAGGCCAGACGAGAGTATTTTTTTTATTTAAGTTGTCATTCATACAATTCACCGGACCACGTCTGGATATTCTTGAATCCTCTTCCTGCATTTCCTTTTGAATGAGAAGAGAGAGAGAGAAAAGCCTAGAGAGATTAAGGCTTTAGTCCACACTCACTTAAAAAAATTATGTAGGAGAGGAGAGAGGCATACAGGTATCTTCACCATGAAGGAAAATTTTAGGAGATATTTAACTGCATAAAACCTAAGAGTACATAGTACACCGAAAAGTTTAAAAAATCTTAAATTGTGAGTCGCATTTTTTCAGTCGGTCAATCGCTGAATTAGGTTTCGTTTATAAGCCCAATCACTACACGGCGATTCAAAATAAATTCAAATAACGACTCAGGCGCTATGTAGATGGCAGATGCATACCGAATTTCTGTTCATGTTAGGTAGTAGTGATAGTTTGGTCGAAAGGTCTCTTGGCCGTAAGAAAATTGCACACAATGTTTAATGGATCTATGCACTTAATGATACAAAAATCCAATACAAACTCTGATCAAAAACAATATAGCAATTTATAGCAAAAAAAAATGTTTTGATCCGAAATAATACAACCGAAAAAACGCGACTCACAAAGCGCTCGTCTAGCCCCAATTACAAATCAATAACACGGATTTCGCATTGTGGATGTTTTACAGATACCATAACATGTTGTTGGTACTATTTCATTATTTGAGCCAAACATTATTGTACCTTGTTTATTTTCGGGCAAGTCAGAACAATTAAGGAACTTTTCGCCTTTAGCTTCAGTAATTCCATCAGGACAACATCCGAATTTGCTGTTGGAACAATCGCATCCTTCTTTGTTAGGTCCTTTGGCAGCCGTCAAGTCATCCCCGCAGCATCCATACTTGGAGTACTGGCACAGACAGCCTTGTTGATTAGGTCCAGTAGCTAATGTGACGCCATCAGAACAGCAACCGAATTGATATGTATGACACGGACAACCTTCAAACTCTGGGCCCTGTGATTCTGTGCGCCTAAACACACAGACTGATAAGTTATAGAGTCAAAATGCAAAGGGTACCTAAACCTGATCATTGTAGGGAGATTACCTGTCTGGACAGCAGCCGAACCGGGTGTACTCACAACCGCATCCATAATTGTTAGGCCCACGGGCAATGGTCAAATTGTCTGGACAACAGCCAAAGTGCGCGGCTTTGCAACCACAGCCTGCGTAAATAAGTGTAAATTAAAATCTAAATCACCCTCAACGTGAGGAATCAGACATCCTCTATGCATCATCTTTCTGTTCCGTCATCACAGATTAACCAATTTGTCTACCAACCCAACTAGGTTCCTGGAGGACTAAGTTCTTGTGACTTTCTCCATCACTGAACCTTGGTGATGGAGCTGTCTATAAGCCACCCATCAGAATCAAATGCATGTGCTCAAACACGACACTTCTGCTATAAGTTGTTGAGGAGTTGGGTAGTCCGCAAATCGCCTTGATTGCAGCATCAGGTCAAGAATAGAATACAATATTTTTTATTCAAATAAACTTATATAAGTGTTCTTAAATCGTCAATTGAATTTATATGGTTCGGTATGCCATTATGATTACAATGTTTTCGTGTTAAACTAACGAATAAAGTTGATCTCTAGACTCTAGACTCTAGAGTGACCGTTTCAATTTTATTTCACTTAAGGTACCACTACCAACTTTTGTGATTATTCTAACAATACCTTCAAGATGTGGCCCTTCAGCTGGTTTGTAGTTATCTGGACAGCAACCAAATTCGTATTGGAGACAACAACCTTCGTACTCCGGTCCATGAGCCGGTGTTTCACCGTCTGGGCAACAGCCGTAGGCTGACGTGTTGCAAGACATTACACAACCTTCCAGGTTGACTCCCCTTGCTAAAAACCAATATTATTATTACTTCTTATAAAAATTGCATTTCGAAGGCCAACAATGCAAAATCTGAACTGATACATAAACGCGATATCAACTCTGTCTGTCTGTATCTATAACCTTTTCACGCCTAAATCGCTGAATCGATTTCAATAGACAAATATATATAAAAGATAAATTGACTATTTAGCTTGCATTCTTACATCTGACTGCTGAGATATTATAATAAGCATTGGAAACCGTTCGTATACATTTTTTTAAACTTAAAGCTATGCGGACAGCGGATGAGTTGTGAGTGATTAATACTATACATATAACAAAGGTGACGCGAAATTAATTGCGCTGTTCTTCATCATTTATCTATACTACTAATCATATTTAAGCAAAGCAATACCTGTTGCAATGCCATCAGGACAACAGCCAAATTCTGAAATACTACATGGACAACCCTCGCCATTAGGTCCGGAGGCGTCAGTTTCGTTGTCAAAGCAGCAACCGAATTCTGTCGTTTCACAACCACCAGCTTCCGTTGGCGTAGGCTTCTCAGTACCTGTGGTTTCTGGATAAATCAAAATATTTGATTAACATTAACAATCAATTAAACAAGTATATATTATCATCTCAATATCAATACCATCGCCGAGTCACTACGGGCACAGATCTCCTTTAAGAACCAATCCACACAAGGCCATGGCCTTGGATTGGCGGACTTTACACACCTTTGAAGATATTAGGGAGAAATTTTAGGCATGCAAGTTTTCTCATTATTAAAGGATAAAATACAATTACCTGTTTCTGGACAACCTTGTTGTTCAGGGCCTTTAGCCTTGGTCTCTTCATCTTTGCAGCAACCGTATCTATAACACACATTTAAGTCATTAAGTTACCTTCATCCAGACTTGAATAATGCGTTCAACATGATAAAATACAAATCGTATATTTTTCTTACTCAGAAGATTTGCAGGCAGGTGGGCAACCCTCTTGATCGTTGCCCTCAGCTGCCGTGATGTTATCTGACTTACAGCATCCATACAGAGTTTGGTTGCACGGTGCGACTTCGCAACCCTTATTGTGAGGGCCATGGGCTGGTGACACGCCATCAGGACAACATCCGAATTTGGATTGATGACAAGTTTCTGGCTGAGGGCAATCTAAAATACAATGTAAACTTCTTACGAGCGTTCTTCAGTAATGTTACAGAGACATTAGTAAACTTTTAATAAACACCAAACGGATATTTTAGAAGGCAAAGTATACAAACTGGCTTAACATACTCAATAAAATGTGATTTTGCAAAATACATACATTTCTCACTATTGCAAAATACATATATTTACATGTTAAATATTATTCTAATAGTAGCAGTAGTAGTACCTTTATCAAATGGTCCAGCAGCTGGAGTTCTTCCGTCCGGACAGCAACCAAAGTTGCTCTTATGACACTTAGCAGTCTTTCTCGGTTTACATTGTGGTCTTTTACGTTTTATAGTAGTCCAAACCCAAGGTGCTGCAAAACATCAATGATTCAATTTCACTACTTATTAAATTACTAGTTGATTCCCGCGACTTCATTCGCGTGGATTAAGGTTTTTTTATTCCCGCGGGAACTCTTTTATTTCCTGGATTAAAAAGGAGCCTATGTGTTATTCCAGTCTATAATCTATTTATGTGCCTTTCAGATAAATCGGTTCAGTCGCTGCGGCGTGATTGAGTAACAAACATCCATACATCCAAACTTTCGCATTTATAATATTAATAGGATTGAAGAAAAACTCTCAGGTAGCCGTAGTGATTTTATCGACAAGATCATCATAGTTTGTCCAATTTACACTAAGGGTTTGTAAATTATACACCTAAATCTAGCTAAAAAGTCAGGCTAAAAATTGTTAAACTTTTTGAAAATACCTAAAGTTATTTCTGGAGTAGAGTGTACAGTCAGGCAAACTCGAAGGAGATTTTTTAAATACTATGGAGTAATAAAAATAAGCATTATTTTAAATTACGTACTTGTTTCAGTTTCAGTACTCTCTGTGCTACCAGATACAGTAGTTTCCGTTGGGCCTGACTCTGTGGTTAATACAGTGACCATTTCGGTTGATTCAGTTGTTTCAGGTTCGGCAGATGTTGAACTGACTTCTGAAGTTTCAGTTGTACTAAATTCAGTGGAATCAGTTGATCCCAATTCTGTTGTTTCAGTAGGACCTGATTCACTGGTCTCTGCAGTTGTACTCAATTCTGAAGTTTCAGTGGAACTCTGTGTCTCTGTTGTTCCTAATTCCGTCGTGCTTTCTGATGTACCGGATTCACTAGTACTAGACGTTGCCAATTCTGTGGTTTCTGTCGAGCCAGACTCAGTAGACTCACTTGTAACTGATTCTGTAGTTTCTGAAGTACTAGCCTCACTAGTTTCAGTTGTACTTAATTCTAAAGTTTCAGTGGAACCTGATTCAGTGGTCTCTGTTGTTCCTGTTTCTGTTGTGCTTTCTGATGTACCAGATTCACTAGTACTTGACGTTGCCAATTCTGTAGTATCTGTCGAGCCAGACTCAGTAGACTCACTTGTAACTGATTCTGTAGTTTCTGAAGTACTAGCCTCACTAGTTTCAGTTGTACTTAATTCTAAAGTTTCAGTGGAACCTGATTCAGTAGTCTCTGTTGTTCCTGTTTCTGTTGTGCTTTCTGATGTACCAGATTCACTAGTACTTGACGTTGCCAATTCTGTAGTATCTGTGGAACTTGTTACAGACTCACTAGTATCAGACGTTTCCAATTCTGTGGTTTCTGTCGGGCCAGAATCAGTAGACTCACTTGTACCAGATTCCGTAGTTTCTGAAGGACTAGACTCACTTGTTTCTGTTGTACTGAATTCTGAACTTATGGTTGAACTAGACCCACTAGTTTCTGTTGTACCTAGTTCTGTAGTGCTTTCTGACGGAACAGATTCACTAGTAACTGTAGTAACGAATTCTGTAGTTTCAGTGGGACTTGTTTCAGTGGACTCCTTTTTATCCAATTCAGTGGTTCCATTGGACTCAGATTCACTAGATGTTGTGTCCGATTCTGTGATTTCTGTAGAACCAGTTATAGTGGAATCGGATATTCCCATTTCCGTAGTTTCTGTATAATCAGTCTCACTAGTCTCCATAGATTCGGTTGGACCAGATTCACTTGTTGAACCCAAATCTGTGGGTTCTGTCGAACTTTCTTCTGAAGATATTGTAGAACCTGTTTCGTCAGTTATTTCAGTGGTTTCTGAAAAATATTGTGAATCTACCGTATAAAAGTTAAACTTTATGTAAATAAATATTTTTTTTTTTTTTATTAAAAGCGATTATTTAAAAATAAAAGGTTTTTCAAGATAATACCTGGCGTTGATTCAAAATATGTAGATTCCCACGTTTCAGTTGTTTCGTATGTACTGTCGGTTGAATCACTAAACGTTTCTGTCTCTAGAAAATATTTAATTTTTAGAATTCAATTACAATTAAGAGAATTTGATATTATATTATGTTATTGAAATAAAAATAAATAAAAGAAGAATTTTAAAAATATTACAATTATAAAAGTCTATACAATTGTAAAAGTAATGTTTAATCCAAACCAAATTTTAATTTCAATGTAACAATTCAATTATATTTTTTTTTAATACAATAAAGATAATATAGTTTATCATTGATAAATCAACTAAAAATTCTATTAGTCTTACCTTCCAAATCAGTATATCCACTTCCTTCGTCAGGTTTTATACTCGTATCTCCATCTATAATATTTCAATATAAACAATAATTTAAAAAAAGAATATACCTATTCTATCATCATAAAACAAGAAACTTTAATTTTTAAACTAAAGTAATTAAGATACGTAATTAAGTTTAAATACAAAACCTTACCAAATATGTCTTCTTCTTCTTCCACTAGGATATAAGGGGGAAACTGTAACAATGTAACACGATTAACAAAAAATAACAGCCGACTTCAAAAACATCCTCAGTTATAAACTAATTAATTATAGTTGTATTTAAATGTTTGTCTACTAGCTGTTGCGCGCGACTTCGTCTGCCTCAATTTCTGTTATTATGATCACGATTAAGAAGTTTTTAAAAGAATATATTTTAAATATGGATAATTTTCCCCGTTTTTGCAACATTTTTCACTGATGTTTTGCTCCTATTGGTCGCAGCGTGATGTAATATACCCTAAAGCCTTCTTCGATAAATGAACTATCCAACACAAAAATAATTTTTCAATTCGAACCAATAGTTCCTGAGATTAGCGCGTTCAAAACAAACAAACTCTTCAGATATATAATATAATAACATTGTTAACCCGAGAAATAAGAGAGTTCCCGCGGGAATAAAAAAACTTAATCCACGCGAACGAAGGCGCGGGAATCAACTAGTCATGGAATTTATTTCATGACTAGTGGATTTTGGAAAAAAATAATCTAAGTCTCGATGTCTTCATAATACTACGAGCAAATCCCGTCAAAAAATCATAAAAATTATGCATTGCAATGTTCTCGTAAGACAAAAACGTTTGTATGACTTACATGTGTGATTCGTTCGGTAGTCATAGCTTCAGCAGCTTCGTCGGGATATTCCTCCTCCTCCTCACAATCCTCGTAATCGTATTCTTCAATTATAGGAGTAGACTTTGAATCCATTGGCAATATTTCATCTAAAAACCATTTTTGTTTTTCTATAAAAATGTTTCAATAAAACTTTTTTTTATTTTTTATTCGATGACAAGATAGTCCTTGACTGCGATCTCACCTGATGGTAAGTGACGATGCAGTCTCAGATGGTAGCGGGCTAACTTGGAAGGGGTATAGCAGCGTAAGTTCAACCCATACCCCTAATCATACACGCCATCGTGCCGGAACGCTAAATCGCTTGGCGGCACGTCCTTGACGGTAGGGTGGTAACTAGACACGGACAAAGCCTCCCACCAGACCAGACCAGAGACAATTTAGAAATTATAAATTCCTAAATTGCCCCCGCCGGGAATCGAACCCGAGACCTCGCAGTTATAAGACCACAGCGCTCACCACTGCGCCAGGGAGGTCGTAACTTATAGCTAGATTAACGTATACGTAACGTATTCCCTGTTCAAATGGTGTCAAGATTACTTTTAATCTTTCTTCATTGACAAGCCTCAACAGCCCAATGGTTAAAGTTGCGGGCTGAAAACTGAAAGGCAGGTTCGAACCCCACCCGTTGCACTATTGTCGTACCCACTTCTAGCTCAAGTTTTTCGCTTATTTGGAGGGGAGAAGAGAATATAAGTCAAATTCAGCTTGGCTTATATTCTTAAAAAAAAAATGAACAGCTGTGCCGATTATAGTTTAGTCAGTTGCTCTCCTTAGAGCATTTAGTTTAGTCAGTTAATGAATCTGAAATTTAGTCAGTTAATGAATCTGAATTTGGAAGGGCTTGTCCCTTGGCAAGCCCTTATAAATCTTGTAAGAATGTTTTTGACTGGCATCTTGCCAGATACAAGACACTGTAAAGAAATTTTGTTTTGTTAAGTGCGGTATGATGAATTCAGTGGCCGTATTCTCTAACATTGATTGCATCACGACCGTTCCGTAGAACAAAGTCTCATCTGCCAAATTCATAACTTGAGATTTGAGCCTTGCAGATGTGACTTTTAAGGCTCAATTTTCAAGTTGTGAATTTAGCAGATGAGACTTTGTTCTACGGAACGGTCGATCAGTGTAACGATCATGGCCGCTGATTGGCTGGAACCCTCCCGCTATTGGTTAAAACGCATTGATGCAGCAAACACGCCATAAATTCAGGCAATCAGAGATCATTGCGTTCGTTACACTGATTCAATCATATTCAGAGAATACCACTACAGTAATTTTATGGATTTTGTGGCTTTTAAAACATTCTATTATAGTTCTTGCAACTCACGAGGGTACGTAGCTCATGGTTGTGTGTGTGTCGTATCTGTATAAGTGTGAGCGAGAGCTTGTTCACGCCTGCTCGCTCCCACTTAGGCTCCGACTAACACGCACACTAACGCAATGTGCATGTACACGACGTAACCACAAGTAAAGCTCGCGCGCCCTCGTGAATTGAAAGAACTATACTTTGTAAGCCTACCTTTATCACAAGGTACTTCATTACAGGATCGTGACAAGTCCAAGATTAAGTCTTTGGGGCAATCCTCGGACTTCTTGCCGCCGCTGAGGCACATCACCTCACGGTTCTGATCGCCTCCGCCGCAACTTTTCGAGCACTGATACAAAAAAAATTGAGTTTTTTTAAACCGAATTCAAAAAGGAAGAGATTCTCAATTCGGGATCTTTCTTTTTAATTTTTATTTTTTATGTATGTTCCCCAATTACTCGCAGACACATGGACCAATTTGGAAAATTCTTTTTTTGTTTGAATATTTCCCAGATGGACCCATGGCAATCAGGTCAGGACCTGATGATGGGATCCTGGAGAAATCGAGGGAACTCTTCAAATTTTATTAGCACACTTGAAGCGAGTTTAAAACAGAGTGACTTACTTCTGACCAAGCGCCGGCAAACCATTTCGCAGGGCACTTTTCGACGGGAACTTCACATTCTTTTTCTGTTTTAAATTTGGATTCACCGTCACATTGTTCGTCGCTCACTTTTGTAACAGATTCTCCGTCGTAAAGTCCACAAAACACATCGCGAGTTTGAACACCTTTACCACACTGTACCGAACACTGGAAGAAAATATATTTTCTTTCATGCATTTTTCTATTACTACCTTTAAAATATTTTTAAATCGAATAGGTAAATTCACACCATTTTAGGCTGCATTTTTACTTCAAGTGTGGTCGCAACCACGCGCAATCTAAGTACATGTTATATAAAACAGAAATATTATAAAAAAAAAATCTTTTGGCTGGTCTGCTGAGTCTAAGGCTGAAATCTATAGACCGCACTCTCACTCTGCTCAAGCTCAAGACAAAGTTAAAACGAAACAGATTTATGTCAGAGCATATTTGTGTCTCGTTTTAATCTCTGTTTTGAGTCTGAGCTGAGACAGAGCACGCTCTATAGATCTCAGCTTGTGCTGCTGATTGCCATCCAAATGAATTTAAAATATTGTGCCTTTTATAACCATAAAAGGCCAGAAAAAGAATAAAACCAGATGAATAAGTTATATTTTATTCAATGATAAGATAGTCCTTGTTTGCGATCTCACCTGATGGTAAGCGACGATGCAGTCTAAGATGGTAATGGGCTAACTTGGAAGGGCTATGGCAGTGTAAATTCAACCCATACCCCTAATGTGTTTCTACACGCCATCATGCTAGAACGCTAAATCGCTTAAACTACACATAACTTCATTATTCAAGTTATGTTCATTGTTATGTTGACATAATGTATTTATTACCACTTATATATTCGTTGATAAACTTACATTGCTCCACTGTGAGGCGTACCACAGCACTTGGCATGGCGGTAGTTTGGCGGGGTCACAAGGCTCCTCGAGAAGTGGTGTGGGATGGTACGAACATAAACTTGGATCTATTACTTCGTGGCTCTTCGTGGTACATTGTGCTGTTCGGGAACGGACCGTTGATAGGCACGTGTCGCACTTTAAAAAAAAATATTAAGCTTGTATTAAGCAGCGATAACTTTGGGTTACTTTGCTCCGGCGGGGGATACTTTGCGCCAAATCCGAACAACTTTCAAAATTTAAGGCGCAAATTACGGCACCGTAGGCAATACTGATCAGTGATCACCATCGGGTCTATCGATGATATTACTAATACATATTATAAATGCGTAAGTGTATATGTGTTGCTTTGTCCTTCAATCACGCTGCAACAGAGCTACGGATCGACGTAATCTTTTGCATTGGTATAGTTGAGGACCTGGAGAATGACATAGGGTACTTTTTATCCAAGAAAAGAAAAGAAGCCTATGTGTTATTCCACACTATCTCTATGCCAAATTTCAGCCAAATTGGTTCAGTAACGTAGTTTTTACGTGAAAGAGTAACAAACATCCATCCATCCTTACAAAATTTCGCGTTTATAATATTAGTGGGATTTTTGGAACGAAGTTCCTTATCGCGCGTTGTGAAAGGGGGCTAGACGGAAAAAAAATTCTTACGAAAAGTTGTCACGACACTTTTTGCTATAGTAAGCTATTGTAAGCTGTGCGGCGTCGCATGTTTCTCTGTCTGTCTCTCTCTCTCTCTCTTATAGAAAGCAAGCCAGATATTTTCATTTCTATTTCGCATTGAACTTCGTTCCATCCGGGTGTCCCTTGACACCTCTCAAGTTTTTATTATTAATGTTTTGAGGTTACTTACGCCGGACCACTCGCTGAGAACCCAGTCCACGCCATCACAGGGATGCAGCAGACACTGCTGCTCCGCCGGCGGCCTCTCCTCACCGCATTCTGTATCATCGTACACCTCCACGCGGCCGTTAACCCTCTGATGGCATATCACTTGACGCGTTTGCTTGCCTACTCCGCATAATTTGTCGCACTGCAACCATATTCAGAATCAGAATCAGAAAAATCTTTATTGGCAGCTATAAACACACATAAGTACAAAATAAATAAATCAAAAACACAGCTATGATAGGTATTAGATATCGTAACTTTGTATAGCAGTGTAGCAGGTTAGTCACTCAGCTTGTATTGAACTTGTTCAATTTTTTTTATTAACTACCGAGTAATAATCTCAAGAGTTTACCGCCACAAACATCTGCAGTCATCCCTGATGTCATTTTAGGTAAATAGGGGCAAATTTAATTAATTTAATTTTTAATTCTAACTATTTAACCAATTCCCTTCGACGGTGTTCCCACTTAATTACAAAATGGGGTTGTTCAAGGGGCGGACCAACAAATTCCTGAAAAGCCGGCAAAGCAGTGGTGGTGCCTCTGGTGCTCCAAATGTTCATGGGCGGCTGTTACCACTTAACATCAAGTGACTCGCCTGCTCGTTTGCTATACGCATTTTATACAACGTGTAATGAAACTCCGAAATAATACAGAAGGAAGTGAATGTGCTCATGAAACTGTACAACTTTCCCCAAGGAACATGTCGAAATATGAAAAAAAAATGTTTACCTCCCATAGTAAATCAATCAGCTGATCAGCATTTCACCTATGTTCCTTGAGGAAAGTTGTTCAGTTTCATGAGCACATTCACCTCCTTCAGTATTATTTCGGAGTTTCATTACACGTTGTATATAAAAAAATATTAAGGGTCGATGGCTGAACATAAGAAGCCGTCCCTGTCTTCAGAGCACCAGCGCCATAGCCCCAGGTCCCTTGCCATCATCTCATATCTCATATCTCAATACTAACATGTGTCCAGGGTCCAGTAAACCACGTAGGGCAGGTTGCGTTCTGGTTACATTCCTGATAGGCCTCAGGCTTTGGGCCTAGGACATCGAAGCATTCCTTGTCTCCCACTTTTGATGGAAACCGGAATGTTGCTCTAAAACATTACATAACTATCAACTAAGTATTATGAATAAAATCATTTCGACTCAGTGTAAATAATGATAAAATGGCGTCTTACTAGACGCCCGACCCGACTGCACATTTGCTCGCAAAAAAAAAATTTTTTTATATTTATTTTTTAATTTTCATTTTCCTCACTTCTGTTTTTTCAAATGTTATTTAGTTAGGTTAGGTATGATTTATCTTTGTTCTCGTAACCCAGTCGTCAGGCGATGCGCAGGAGCGCCGCTGGGTTTTAGTAAGTATTTTGGAGTGCCAACGAGTCCCACATACCCTCTCGGAAACATCGTAGTTAAACTGCCTTGCCTTTCCAAGAGGGCCAGGCGTAAAAATCTACTTTTCTCAGCGTTAAAAAAAAGGTATCATTTATCTTGAATTAAATATAAAAAAAGACGTGTGGCACTCGGGGACTGCCGCGGCAAAGCTATTGCATAGCATTTTTTATCAACGCCATCTAGCGGCTCACCGTAGAGGAGTCCGGTGTCAGGTTATTTTCGTTACGGAATTTCTGGATTCGGTCTCCACGCTGGCCCGCGATAGAAGCTATGCAATAGCTTAAAAATATATCTTACCCATTGGTGACGATTTTCTCGCAGTAGACTTCCCTGGACCTCGTGCCCCCTTGTCCGCAGGGCTTGGAGCAGGGTCCCCAGGCGCCCTGCACCCAGGTCGGGGGACACGCGTCAGTGTTGCAGCTCTGGTTGGTCACCGGCTTGAAGTTCACATCGCACAGGTTCTCGTCCACTACGTCCAGGTCATCTCGCGACCGACAGGTCACTTGGCGTTGTTGGTAACCTTCAGTATTTACGAACAATTAAACTCTAAAACTATAATGAAGTTTCTATTCTCTATTTTTAACCGACTTCGAGCACCATAATTTTAGTTTGTACACGTGTGTTGAAGTCGGGCCAGCGTCGCGCGTCGATTTTATCGTTTCTATTTAGGCCCGTCCGACTTCAGTCCGTCTGTTAGTAAATTCGACTACGGATGGCGAGGTCCCGGGTTCGATTCCCGGGTCGGACCAAAAATGTATTGGGGTTTCTGTTAAGAAATTTTCAGTACTAGCCCGGAGTTAGGAAGTTGATGGTGAGTAACCCCCGTGCCTCAAAGAGCACCTAAAGCTGTCGGTCCTGCGCCTGATCTCTTTCCGGTCGTATCGGATTTTCCGTCCGATCGGACTATGAGAGTGCGGGAATAGAGAGTGCACCTGTGTTTGCGCGCACAATTGTACACTATAATATTTCCCGCGCAGGTGGCTAATCTCTGTGAAGATTGGCCGCCGTGGCCGGATTCGTTCGGGAGGACATTATTATACTCGTAATCAGCGTGTTTACCTCCACCGCAAGTAGCGTTGCACTCTGTGAACTCGTCAAACACCCAGTTGTAATTCTGGTTGGGGGGAGGCGCTAGGGCAGATGGCACGCTGTATTCATAGTTGACGCCCACGTTTTCCTCTTGCAGTAAAAGCTGAAAATTTGGAAGGGTTGTTTTTAGAGAATCGACACAGAAGGTAATATTAGGGTTCATATTTTTTGCATTTCCCCTTAATTGTTATAAAATAATACGAGTACATACCACGGTAATTACTAATTATTTTAGTTGGGATTGTCGATATTTCGATCCAATTGCATGGACCGTGGTCACGACGAGACTGCGGTATTGCGAGACGTCAAGTTGATCGATCGAATCGAAATCTCGACAATCCCAACTAAAATAATTACCGTGGTACGTACTCGTATTATTTTATAACAATTATGTCATTAAACCACGAATCAAGTCCAAAATCTTTAATTTCCCCTTAAATTCAAACCTCCGGACACATTCAGCCATTATGTACAGCATATATCCTCCACTTTATTGCATTCTGAACAAAAAGGTGATGGAACCTTGGGATTGCCCATCAGTGCTAGAAAACTGTTTAGTGGAATGTGTCCGGATTAAAATACTTGCCTCCAGACATATTCCGAACATATTATAGCCTTAACAGCTGTTACTGTCTCGGTTTCACTCATATTAGCACCCAGTAACCACATTTGCTATTTTCATTTTATTCGACACTCCGTAGTTAGCTGTTCTTACAGTTGAATAACGGAAAGTCAAAAAATCAGGCGATGATGTAATATCTAGAAATTTTCTGAAGATAGAACAAAACTTACAGAGAGATAGAGTGGCTCGGTAGTCGGCCCAAGACATTTCAGTTTGTCGGGCGCGGCGAAACCCTGCTGACTTCGCTCGTAGTGCCATAGCGTGCCCGCTATCATTAAGCTTCTGGGAAAGTTGATAGAGTACCCGCCATTCAGGTAATAAACGTTATCTGTTTTCGCTCTTAACGCTGAAAAGTTCGTAATTTAAACGTTTTGTTACAGGTATCCTGGTTAACTCGAATCAGTTTGCTCTATCTCAATCATTCAAGATGTTAAATTAACCAATTTTGTCGTCTACTAGTGTAGACACATTTGTGTCTACTGTTTACTACATTTTGGCTACACATTAATTATCTTGACACACGAAATCTATGAGCTTTATCGAGATGTGTAAACTTATGTTTTGTAGTAAAAGTAAAAATTAAAATATCGATAGGTATAAATTAAATTTATTTACCTAAGTAATTAGTGGATGCTCTTTTTTCTTCTATAATGATATTTGTAGCACCTTGTGGTATTAAGAGTACGTCGTTGTAACCTGGAACGAATTACAAACTTGCAATATCAATATGAGATTTTAACATATTAGTTTGTTTGCTATGTTTCAGTCGAATATTTTCAAGATTCCAGGAGTCTAGGAGTTCCAAGATCCACTAGATCTTAATTTTATTAAGCTTGAGCTTAATATAATTATTCATTAGATAATACTCACCTAATCTGAACTCTATGGAGTCAATAACGCCGGATATTGTGTGACAGTTAGTGCCGTTACCCCGACAGTGCCTGCATTTGTCCTCGCGCGCGTTCGAGCCCAACATCATATCACAACCAACGGGCTGAGAAAAGGCAATTTATATTATGAGGATTTAAAGAGGGTTTGTTCAATAACGATATTCATCATTGCCAGACTTATAGGACCACATCACAGAGCTACATACTGTCTACGTTTTGTACAAACTTCGTTTAATATCTCGTAGAGCCTCTTTCGATAAAGGGAGCTCAGTAGGTAAGTATTACAAGTGCGATAATTTTATTTAAATCGGATAAGGCTGGGGTGATAAGCAAAATCGAGGGTATATGTATTTGGAACGAAGTTCCCTATTTGTTTAATTTTTTAAAGACTTATATAATTACTTCTCCCCTTCAAATAAGCAGAACGCTTGTGTTCTAGGCGGGTATGACAATAGTGCAACGGAAGGAGTTCGAACCTGCGACCATTCAGTTTTCAGTCTGCACCGCGCCGCACTCTATTATTGAGGTTCTAATTACCTGACAAACGCCATCCACGCAGACATCGAACGATTCGTCGCTGCACCGCGTACCGTCCACAACCTTAGGATGCTGCCGGTAGTAGAACCTCTCTCCGTGAGGCATACAGTTGAGTTCACATGGATTCAGAGATCTTGTGTATGGTACCCATCTGCAACATACGAATATGTTAATATTAAAATAGGTATAAAAAACATAAAATCTGTTCCATCTCAGTAAGTCGGCTAGGGTCTGGAAGGCTTTTCCGAGATCTATGTTTCCTACCACGTAGGTACAATTTGGATATAAAAAAAGAGTGAATTACTTTAAAAAAAGAGTGCATAAGCATCTCCTAGGCAAAGGCGAACACCTTAGACCATAACATCACTTTCCAGCAGGTGTGATAGTGGTCAAGCGAGTGCTAATAACGTATAAAAAAGTATATAATATGTAGTTAGGTATTCTTCTTCTCATACGACGAAACTTCCATCGTAGTTATGACTTCTGTGGCGGGGATTGGAGACTTTCTTTTTTTTCATCATTTTAAATAGCTACCAGTAAACTCACTTGTATCTGTTGCCATTGAATGCCTTGTCGTTGTATTCGGCGCATTGCTGGGACCTGAAGTCCAGGGTGCCGTCGGGGCAGTCTTGTGTCTGGCACGAGAAGTACTTGGTGTCGCCTCCCTTGCACAAGGGCTGGCCATCTGGACTAAAGCAAGAAATTGAATGAATGAATTATAGTTTAATGAATGATGGTCCTTGGGCAAGATAAGAAGATTCAGGGTCAATCAGCGGGCGAGGGAGAGAACTATGTTCGCCATGTTGAAGCATATGTGATGTGTATTTATTACATCTACATAACTCATAGTCAGAGATACGTGGAGTCGAACCCGCGCCCCTCCAAATAGGAGATCGCAGTCCTAACCACTAGGCTATAGATTCCCTGGTCGGGACAACTGGAAACAAAAATGTATAGGATTTTTCTGTCAAGAAATTCTGAGAACTATAGCCTAATAGAGTAAGTATGCGGTGGGTCACGGTCTTGCGCCTCATCTCTCTGTCGGATTTCCGTTCCATCCATGTTCCATCGCACTGTGGAGTGAGTTAATACAGAGTGCATCTGAGTTTGCGCAGACATTTGTGCACTATAATATCTCCCGCGTAGATGGTTGATCTTTGAGGAGTTTGGCCGCCGTGACCGGATTCGGTTAGGACTTAGGAGGGGATTATTAGAATCAGGGAGTAAATTATGCATACCTAACTTCAAGGCATATTCGTTTCTGCTTGGCGACACCTCCGCCACACGTCCGCGAGCACGCGGAGACTTCCCCCCACTCCCCCCACGCGCCCTCCCCCTCCCCGCCGGGTATGACGTAGGAGGCGGGCAGAAACAGTCCGGTGCCTTGCCTTCTGTGTCTGCTCCGATGGCCATTTACCTTTAATAAAAATAAATCTACATTATATTTATAAAAAAAAACAATTGCAGTTCGTTAGTCTCGTAACTCAAAAACGGTTTGATTATACGTATGCATAATATTTCATTACTACTGTAAGTAGACGGGTTTGTTCATAAGGATAGTAAGGAATGCCTATTATGTTAATGGATTTGACCGATTTGATTTTTTTTTTTGTTTTATTCGTTCTATTACAGGGGTGGTTTAGAAAAAAAATAGGGGAACTCAAGAGGGCAGGATCGAAAAAAATCAAAATTGATAATTTTGTATAATATCTACATACACTATATCATAGTTTGTATACGAATCGGATGTTATGTACTTTTAATATGTGGCGGGAACGCAGCTGCGGGTAAAAGCGAGTTTGCAAGTATAATAATGAACTCAAAAGTGTTTACTTTTAACTGACAACCTTTTGACAAAATTCTAATTCTACTTATATGTTCTACTTCCATGCAAAATGCCAATATAATATTTTA
This sequence comes from Hipparchia semele, assembly GCA_933228805.2. Taxonomy (NCBI): domain Eukaryota; kingdom Metazoa; phylum Arthropoda; class Insecta; order Lepidoptera; family Nymphalidae; genus Hipparchia; species Hipparchia semele. The sequence continues at coordinate 5,734,744 of OW121725.1, read as the reverse complement.
CGCATCGATAAAATAATATAAGTAAGTAACTATAATAAAAATAAGCATATTTTGTTAATGCAGTATATATTCAATTAGTTCAACTTAATGAAGACTAAAAATAAATAATTTCTTCATACACTTTTCATCATACAATGCACTATTGCTTCAATGTGCATTAATTGACGCTTGCATTGAAAATGTTATCAAACTGTACACAGAGGATAGGACAATATAAAGCTTGAGTCTTGAGGTTGAGTGTTTCTAATACAACTAGGATAGGTTAGGGCGACTGCTTACTGAGTGCTTATTATTTTAGCGACTTTTATGTCGCATAAAAAGGTTGCATCTTTAAAAATTGAGATGCTAGGGAGAGTTTTTTGTTATTCGATAGCAAGATAGTCCTAAACTGCGCTTCACCTAAAGTGTGTGGTAAGTGACGATGCAATCTTAGATGATAGCGGGCTAACTTGGAAGGGGTATGGCAGTCTACATTCAAGCCATACCCCTAATCGGTTTCTAGACGCCATCGTATCGGAACGCTAAATCGCTTAGCGGCATGTCTTTGACGGTCAAACCATAATGTTGAGTTATGAGCGAAAATGTGGGAATTTATGTTTTTAAAAATCTAAAGTTTATGCAACCTTCATTTCGCTTTTATTAATTGAATAAATGCAAGTTTAAATACACAGCTAGCTATCAGCTTTTAATCGTGTTTTTTTTGTATTTTTAATTAAATGAACCATATTTCTTCTCAGTTACACTCTTGCCAGAGCGGTCGTGGTCGTCATTTAGGTGTTATGGCACGCTTCACTAATGCGCCTCCACTCTTCCCTAACAGCTGCTTTTTTTGTGCATTCGTGCAACGGGACCATATTTACATATTGGAAAGTTGATAAAACGATTTAGGTAGTAACCGTGTCTCAGTTACTATAAATGGCAAAGTTGGCAAAGAGATGGATAGAGAAAAAAATCACATTTCGCGTAGAAATCATAACTCGAAGACCAATTTGTCACTTTACGGTCTTTTAGAATTCGGACATCAACATAGAGATGTCTTACAAGAAGTTCTTTTAATATGAAGTAGCCCTAACGCTTACAATGCAGATCAGCGCGGGAACCATCCGGCCGCGCAGCTTGTTATGACGATAAACAACTTGTATGGCATTACGGACGAGGCTGACACTTGAGCACGAGTGTTTACACTTGCACATCCAATGTAACACTTTATTTGGTTTATTACACTAAATGCGCACCTGCTTTTAACGGTTAGTAACAATGACACTAAATTATTTAGCGGTGGCGTTAGACTTGGGACAATTTTTGATAATTTGGTCGAGGAAAATCTGATGATGGAGCAGAAAACTGGGTAACAGGATGTCGGGTATATTGTACATATAGATTCACATGACGGGAATGTTTTAAATTTTCATTTTACACTTGTTCAATTTACCCATATAAACTGACTTATTGAACAGACTCTATATACGTATTTATGTACCTACCAGATTTGTATGGTATAATATTTAGAAGCAGTGATAGCATCGTGGTTAGAACTGTGGTTTTCTATACGGGGGGTCGCAGGTTCGATCCCAGACGCGCACCACTTTTGAAAACTAAAATAAATTAATGAATGACTTGTTAGTTGTTTGTAATCAATATTTCTACGAATATTATTAATAGTCCAGTTCTGATGAAGAGCAATCGGAACCAATACAATTACTGAGAACTAACCGAATATCTATTGATATACGATCGCAATGATTCAAATCGATAACGGCAATCCGCAATAGAAATAGATGAGCAATTTCTATTAGCGACGTTTAATAGACTGTCGCGTATAGATTGGGGCAGGCGTGAAGTTTTATTACGATTTATCACGGCGGCAAAGTCAAGGCTGCACGGTCAGTCACTGGTCAACGCACTTCCTAATTCTACAGAACATCGAAACTAAGGTCATCGTCGTTGTACTGCTTTATCGATCGACAGACTCCCACTTGAATAATGTGTCTGTCGTCTGCATCCAATGGCTATAACTGTGACTGGGATGTCAAACTGGGGCAGCATCTCAACTCGCAACATCCCAAGTGTATACGCTTCATTCGACCCGAGACTCGCCATGTCTTTTTTTTATACATTATAGGCATGCGCTTGACCACTATCACACCTGATGGAAAGTGATGATGTGGTCTAAGGTGTAACGCGTTTGCCTAGAAGATGCCTATTCACTCTTGTTTTAAAGATACCCAAATTGTACGTGTTAGGAAACACAGATTTTGGAAGAGCGTTCCAGACCCTAGCCGGGTGCGGATCAGGACTGAAGACTTAAAGCGCTTAGTGCCTTTTTATGTTTTGTCGGTTTTTGTCGCGCTAACACAAAGCGGATTATTGGACTAGCACAAACTTTTACAAATACTAGGTACATTCATAAGGCAAAATATACAAAAAGTTGTTTCCTTGGAACAGGAGTTTTCTACATGGCTCCCTGACCTGAAGTTGCTGTAACGGACATGAAGCTTAACACAGAGTGTCGACTAGCAAGTTAACTTCCGCAACTTCGTGCAAAGACCATCAGAAAAATTGCAGAAATTGATTTGCTGTGAGTTTTTGAACAGTGTAATTTAATTGCCAAAGCTGAATTCTGCAACTTTTATTGCTAAACATCGCTTACAAATTTTGTTACCAAAGTCAAAGTTAAGCATTATTAATAGATAGTAATGGAGAAAAAAAATTCCTTATATTGGGACTAATTTTTTGTACATATTATATAAACTGCACTACATTAACAGCTCTAAATGCTATTCTTTTCACCAGGAAACATCGGGAAAAGAAGAAAGAAAGATTTAGGCTCTATGATTTATCAATTTATATACTTTCGTACAAAGAATTTGTTGCTACAGACTAAGTAGATATAGCAGTCTGTAGCAACAAAAGATTGTATAAATTGGTCAAAACTACGTCACATAAATATCTATAAGCATGCATCCTAGCCAATAGGTATTTCTATCAGCTAGGTATAAGAAACTGCAGCTTGCTATACTCACATTGTGTTTGAAATGATGCCTTGATGCTATCCATGGGACACAATTACTTAATACGATGGCTGCTAGTAGCAGCGATCTGTGAACAAAATAAAGTTTTAGTTTATATAAAAATAAAATAAAACATTAATTAATTAAAGTCGAAATAATATCTATATAAATATTCAGTGCTAGATTCACTTGACGAAGGAATCAATGACGACCGTGTAGCTTAGTTATAAAATAGTAGTAATCATGGAAATTGGTTTCGTTCTTCTACTTTCACTATACTTTATTTATGAAGTAAAGATTGGTAGTAACATGGGCAATAAACGAATATTAGTTCTCCATGCCTTAAAGTAAGGCATATTTAAGATCAACCCTTAGTAAAATAATTAGGAAAACGATATCGAAATGATTTTGTAAAACAAACAGATAAGCTTGTCTTATATAAAAGTCTTAAAGCCTTAAACGTGAATTAAGATTGTTTGCCTAAGATAAGAGTCGTTTTTATCGGCGGACCTCTCGAGCATCACAATACTAAAAAAATCCAATTACGGGATGTAATGGAGGGAATAAAATCTTAAATCGATATATAGCAGGTAGATACTTGAGATGTTTATCAAGTTGTGTAAAATAAACTTTTAGAGCAACTCTTTTAACTTTCCTCGGGATCAGTTTTACTTACGAGCTATTTTAAAGGAGTTTGTAATTTAGAAAATACATTAATTAAGATTGATATCAAAATAAAAAAAACTACATACAGTTTTTAAATTTTTTTTATCGACTACAGAACCTATAGTGGACCGACGACATCAAGTAAGTCGAAGGAAAACGCTTTTTACAGACGGGTAAGACCAAGACATGTGAAAGTCCATAAAACAGATATATGGCCAGCAATGGACCGCCTATTACTTTTTAAAGAATAAGAATAATAATAAAAAAAAAGACGTGTGGCACTCGGGAACTGCCGCGGTAAAGCTATTGCATAGCATTTTTTATCAATGCCATCTAGCGGTGAGTCGCTAGATGGCGTTGATAAAAAATGCGCCATCTAGCGGCTCACCGTAGAGGAGTCCCGGCCGTGTCAGGTTATTTTCGTTACGGAATTTCTGGATTCGGTCTCCACGCTGGCCCGCGATAGAAGCTATGCAATAGCTTAAAATATGTTTAAATAATTATACCTCTATACGTAGAGAAAAGTCATGAAGTATCTAGTAGTGCCCTATGCACCTACTTATGGAATTTTTTAGTTTATTTACTATGCTATCCTAAATTCTATGAGTAGGTTAGTATGAGTCGTAGATAATCTTTTTACAAGACCTGAATAATTTAATTTTTTCAAATGCTAATGAGATACCAACCTATGCGCCGAATTAATTTGTACGCGATGATGCCATGCGATTATGACAAGTTATATTTTGAATGCGATATTAAAAATGCTGGTCAAATCGTTGCCACCAAATCAATACATGCATTAGATTTGTTGAATGTTTCAAACATTGCTAGGATGACCTAATTCGCCTTCTAACATCTTATTTTGGATTATTTATTTAATAAATAAGCACATAATTATTCCAATTAAGTGCTAATGTATGCGTTATGTTCCAACCGGAAAAAATTAAAGTCCAGCTACTGTCATCGAAAACTGCATAGCCATTGTCATTCTCTGATATTACGACGTGTTATCTAAAGAGACAAAATAAATGATTATTTATTTTTACATGCAAAAATTTTGTTTTTATTTTACTATTATTACTATGGATACATAATTCATTATAAGAATTGCCAAGAATATCTATAGCCCTTTCGTCTTCTCTACGTCAATTCTGATGAACTGTACCTAAGTGGGTATCAATATTAGCTTTTATAGTTCTCAGTTCTATTCTTCATTGTCCGAAGTTGGTTTGTGAGTTTTTTCACTGCCTACACGATGGTCTGTTGCTTTCATTTCTAAACTTTATACAGCTTTAGTCAGTAGGTACTAAAAATATGCCCACATATTGCTTACATAACTCAAGCCCACCAAGTAGCGTTACCTACTTACTTAATTCTTGGCTCTGCAAGCCAAACAATAGGTTCATCTTCTCCCTACTAAGGTTATAAAATCCGAAGTAATGTTTGTTTGTTGATTTGTCGCTCAATCACAGACCAACAACATGTTGATATTTTACATGGGTTTAGTTAAGAACTTGGAGAGTGCCAGTCAGAGGAAAGTCTCTTGCTCTTATAGTGATTGCAGGCTAGATGATTCAGCGTGAATTAATACGACGTTAACAAGTATTTCCTATAGAGACATGACGTGACGAAATTAAGACTTATTCCTTGCTTTTTCGTAATTAGGTGTGTATTCTTGTTATAAAGTTGTTCTTGATTTTTTTTATTCGTACTTGGGTACGAGATTGATTGCCCTACTTTTTTCGCAAACTGGGCAACCAAAATGCCCCCAATAACAAACCAAATAATATAGTCATAAACATTTATATAGCTTTCTAGTTGTAAACTATTATGGTCCCTTGACAAATAAGAATTTCAAGAAAATCCTTCAAGGTAAAAGTTATGGAAAACCTACCTACACATATTTCATATGAGCGCGTTAGAATGTGAATACAAGATCATGCACTCTCTAGCAAGTCCTGCACCAACCCTGGTTTGTACCTAACACATCCAAAAACCGTTAAACCCACAATCTTCAGCACAAGTAGGTATGCGATGTAAACGTTTATTAGCATCTCGTACGTTCGCTTGTTGATTTGCAAAGTTTACCAAGCTCTCGGATACCCTTTGAAAATTTATACAGTCATTGTTTCCACACATCATGTTTATGTAGTGTTTTCGTGTATGCCAGGGTGAATATTCAATTTGGACGATATTTGCGCATTTTTTTAGGAACAAGCATAATTTCATTTTTTTTAATTTTTGATAGTATTATAATGTTTGGTGCTATTTCATTAAATACACAAGTGAAAGGCACGTATATATTTCAAATATTCAAAGAGTTATTGCCACTAGAAATTTATGTCAAGCTACGGTAATGAACCCTGTATACGGTAATGAATTTTTATGTATACTTTTGGCAGAATTTCTTATGAATTCTCTATTTGAATAAACTTGTACGAATAAAAGCAAGTGCCCAGCCGTGCACAGGGAATTGGTAATTCACTCGTCGACCGAGAACCTTGTTGGGCCCGTCACTGCTTGGAATAAGATCGTTTCAAATAACAAAATATCAAGCAGTTCTTCCATAACTTAATAGACTCCCTCTATATTGGACCTCTTCCTTACCACTCACCCTACCGGCTACCAGGTAACAGTCGATGCTCCCCTAGGAACATTTAACCCCTGCCTAGTACAGACTTCCGTGCCACTTCCATCCTCTGTTCGCACGCGTAATACCGGTAGCCTCATATCCGTGGGCACAGCTTTGTTTTTCAACAAACGACCTTAACACCTGTGCTGAAGCAGTTGCTGATGCCATACTCCAAGGTATGGACTGCTATATTCCAAACTCCCTCATACCTTTTGGGAAGCGCGCGCAGAAATGGTTCAACGGGATCTGTAATAAGGCTGCTATACTTAAACAAAACTCCTACCAGTCCTGGCTCTCTGCACATTGCACCAATGATCCCAATGCTGCAAATGTTAAGAAAATCTTTAACATTGCGTCCAGAGCCTACAAAAATGCCATTGCCAGGGCAAAATTTGAGCACATCGACAGAATTGGGCAGAGACTAGTCTCACTGCCTTCTGGTTCCCGTGCTTTCTGATTTCTGTTGAAAGCCATGTAAGGCAACTTTTGTCGTTCCTCGTTTCCACCTTTAAGCAAACCGGATGATACACTGGCCTACACTGCCAAAGAGAAAGCCGAAATTCTGGGCACTCTCTTTGCTGCCAACTCTACGCTTGATGATGGTGGGAAAACACCGCTGACCATCCCGCGGTGTCAAAACTCCTTGCGTGATATACGGGGTACATTGGGGATATATTGACAGTAAGGGGGAAGCCCTAGCGGTCAGCCTCGACATCGCTAAAGCCTTTGATCGGGTTTGGCATAGGGCTTGGCTATCGAAGCTGCTATCTTACGGACTTCCTGCGAAGCTGTGCCATTGGGTCGCTAGCTTTCTTCATGGGCGCAGCATCAAGGTCGCTGTCGACGGTTTTTGCTCTCAACTTAAGCCCATCAATGCTGGCATTCCACAGGGCTCAGTGCTATCGCCTACTTTGTTCATTCTGCATATCAATGATATGTTGCATAACAGCAGCATATATTGTTATGCGGATGACAGTACTTCTGATGCCCTTTACAAAGGCCATGCACAGTTCTCTCGCGCAGTGCTGGAGGAGAATAGAGCCAAACTTGTGTCGGACATTGAGACTTCTCTCTAGAAAGTGTCCGTATGGGGTTCACAAAATCTTGTTCAATTTAACCCTTCAAAAACACAAGTTTGTGCGTTTACCGCAAAAAAGGCCCCTTTTACCACGCCTCTTCTCTTTCAGAACACTTCCCTTACTCCTACCAACAGCATTGGGATTCAAAAGAGGGCACTTCGGCTTGTGGACAATCCCAAATTAACCTACTCGCTGGAAAGCTTGGAACACCGCAGATGTAAGCTCGCTTTGTGTGCTCTATCGGCTATATAACGGGGAGCCCTCTAACTTCTACAACCGCACCGCACGCCACCGAACGTAATTTCACCCCCACCACCTGGGTGCCTGGAGCACTTCGACCATCAGGTGCTCCAGATCTTTTTTTCCATGTACTACCAAATTGTAGAATCATCTCCCTTCGAAAGTATTCCTGTATATAATGTAGTTTCAGTAAAAATCATTAAATGAACTTCAAAAAGGTTACGGTAAACGACGGTAATGAAGGACACGGTAATGACAAATATGCACTTTTAATTTATTATTAATTTTTCTATAAGCAGTATATGCTATCTAATCATTTAAAAATTAAACTAGACGAGAACTTGATGTATTGTTATCGCAATAAAATTCCAATTTTAAATATTTATCAAAATATAAGCGGACTGGTAATGAAACATAAACTGTGACAAAACATTATAATACACTTTCAGTTGTAATTTTTTGCGCGAGTTCGTGCGTACGTCTTCCTTCTGCTACGTTTTCCGGTCGACTGAGGTCTGAGGTGCGGGACGCCGAGAGCTCACTATGTAGCGGCAAGATTTTGTCACGAAAAAACATGTTTCCCGTGATGATTCCGGAGGGTTCCGGTAATGAACTTTGCATCGTAACAAAACTTTAAAAACATATTTGACCATATATTTCTTTGTAAAATTAATTTTAAATTATGAAGAAGTAATAAAAAATTATTTAATTATTCGGCACAGTAGCCAAATTAACATTATTTTTGTGCTAGGTTTACTAAATATTATTAAATATAAAATATCTAGTAATAAAACAGGTGCCGGTAATGAATTTTAATGTTATTTTCACTAAAAATCTGAGTGATTTACATAGAAATTTCAATAAACACACCATGTGCACGATAAAGTATGTAGGTGTGCATGATAAACGTATATTAAATGGAGTCTAAACTTAAGTTTCAATTTTTTATTCACTGAAATACGTAATTTTCATTACTTTGAATATTCACCCGCCAATGTTTTAACAGCAGGATGTGTACAAACAAGTGTCGTAAAACATTTTTTGTAGAAACTCAATAATTTTCTAAATCAAATAATAGAACAAGTTGTATTTTAGACGTTCATATGTACCTACTTCAAAGCAGATGAAAAAGTTACCAAGTGTGCCAACGGTTTCTTTGAGATGAGAAATTTTTAAGTCACTAAAGCGTTTTTTAAGTCATCATCATTATCAGCCGAAGTGCAGCCACTGTTGGACATAGGCCTCTTTTAAGTAGCGCCAACGTTGCCTTTTGCAGCCTTTCGCATCCAATTTATGCCTGCCATCTTCCTGAAAGCAGGACGTCATCGCTCGACGCGGTCTCCACTCGAGGGAGAGGGTTTTTTACTACACACCTTTAGATATTGTTCTAGGTTCAACAAAAGTATGGCGCTATTGCCTTTAAGGAGACATAGTTAGACTATGAGTGAACAAGCGCCCGTCCTTACAATGAAGATATATTAGGTTACTCTAGAGTTCAGACATGTCTACGTCTGATAAGTGTTCCTATCTACCCAAAGTCTCAATTGCAAGCGTTTTGTGGGCAGCTGATGAAATGAATGCTTCCATGCTTACACTTTCTCCTTAGGAAATGTGGTTTTACACATGGTGTGATGTCAATTCTACAAAATATTATGAACTTGTCACAATCACAAGTGCGATCAACAAAGGATGATTGGGCATAGAGAAAGTTACATCAAGAGCAATCAATTTGGAAATTGTAGCGAATAAAGCCCCATGTATAAACTTATAGAGGAGAATATCGGTCAAGTTTAGCTGAGCTATAAAGTGAATACATGGAGGTATAAAATAAAAATATGCATCTGCAAAAAATAGGAAATTGAACACTATATTGTATGCCACAGTCATAATGAACTTGGCATTGCATTGGCAGTTCCGCAGGATGCAACCGGACACCCGACGCGCCACGCGGATCCGCCGACCGACCATCCGATGCGCACGTCAATTAGCTGGCACAAATGCTGATTTATAATCAAGTATCAAGACTCATCAGACAGTTCTCTACACACTACAGAGTTTCTTGCTGGTTCCTCTCGATTGGAACGGCATTCCGAACAAGTGGTAGATCCAATTGACTACACAAAAGCAATTTTATATTTAATAAAAGTTTATTTGAATGAAAAAATAATTCTATTCTTGTGTAGAGAACTGTCTGATGAGTATAGAATATACTATGCGAACTTAGAATAAAATTCGTTGGTAAAGGGCAGAGGCGTAACTATAACGTTTGAGGCCCGTGGCAAATTCATCGGATGTGGCCCTCCCTCCCTCCCCAAAAAATGATCACTCGGCACTAGCCGTAGTCGCAGGAATGGCTATAAATGTTGGAATCCTCTTGTGCTTTCGGCCCTCCCTGACTGGGGGCCCCTTCCTGCTGGAGGCCCGTGGCATTTTGCCGTCTTGCCACCCTATAGTTACGCCACTGGTAAAGGGCGTCAGTAAACGTGCCTATGTTATTTCTGTGTCTCAACAAACTCTTGACTAGAGAGTAGAGTAGTCGTAGAGTTAGGCATAAAAATACATAGATGATATCGACTTAGAAGAACTTATTTTGCCCATTTAAACTATCTAATCAGTGTTAGATGCGCTAATAACCACTTATTTTGATAGCGATATTTTGTTGAACGGATTGGATTGTTTTGATAAATGTATTTTTAAGACCACTTCCAGCCAGTTCTCGCGCCAATTAGGTCCAGAAACAGATCACGAACTCCAAGCTCCACTTTGGAATCCCAAATTATTGTAATTATCCCATTCAAACGCAATACTAAATTACTGTTGTCTAAATAAAAGGTCAGTTTGGATCCTTGGTTTTATTTCAATGTGATCGAGTAGACTTTAAAACTAAATTAAATTTTTTAACTGATCATTAAACCTACTGGGAAATCGTGATCACTGGATGCTAGTTCCATCTGTCTGAGCTTAGTGTATTATAGACGATCACAATACTTTGTCCTTCCGGATATATATTTTGGTGTCGATCATGATTTCCAAAATACCTACCCAGCCTACGTGAAAGTAACTACTTCTAGAGTTCAATGATTTTTTTTATTTTATTCAATAGGTATCGTACCTAAGCGTTGATGTCGTCTAAGATAGCACTGTATAATTTAAACGTAAAAATTATTTTTAGAAAACCGACGTCAAACACCACTACAAAGTGTAGCAATTGTGCCTATAAAATTTCAAGAGTTCATCATCAGATCCTGACCTGATGACTATGGGACCATGGGAAGTGTACCCTTTCAAACAAAAAAAGAATTTTTAAATTCGGTCTAGGCGTCTTCGAGTAATCAGGGAATATACCTTAAAAAAAGATTTCGACGAATTGGGAACCTCTTCCTTTTTTGGAAATTGGTCAAAAACTAGTAGTAGTAGAAAACTAGCTGTTAAGTTCAGTGCACCTTATTGCAAATCAATATATTAGCATTCGAATAGCATGCGTGAATCGTCTGGTGAAATTTATGACGGGCTATTATTACACCCACAGCCGTCGTTATAGTGATATGTGGTGATATCATAACAATGTGGCACCTTATTTAAACTATAGGTGACAATGGTACGACAATCTAGCGTTGGTTGACATTGATCAATTTTATACATCCTTAATCAGGTATCCCAGCCGATAGCCTAGATATCATGTCCATAGCACCCCAGCCAATAGCCCAAATAAACAGCTTATGCTGAGATCTATATGCTCAGACTAAGCTGACTTAAGATAGAGGTTAAAATGTGACCCAAAGATGCTCTTCCGTAAATCTATCTCGTTTTAACTCTGTCTTGAGTCTGAGCTGAGTGAGAGTGCGGTCAGATTTCAGCCTTAGTGTCCATTCCTTAAAATAGTAAACCCACCGAGCATTAATTTATTGATGTATCTGGACTTAATATAATAATGTGGAACAGTTTGTTTGTTTGAACGCGCTAATCTCTGGACCTATCAGTCGGATTTGAAAAATTCTTTTTGTATCTGATAGCCCAATTCTTGAGAAAGGTTATAGCTATTCAATATCTCGGTACAACTCTTAAGAGCCGAGCAAAAAGAAAAAATAGCGCGGGCGAACAATGCGATGCGGTAAGTCGGTGGTCGAGGGCGGTCACCCGACGAGAACCGAACAAGAACCGAACCGAAGGCTATTTATTAATCCGGAAGATCAAAGCGTTCCCACTGTATTATTAAAAACTTAATCCACGCGGACGAAGTCGCGGGCAACAGCTAGTTAAAGGATAAAATCCGGTGGTTGTATTCATCGCCTAATTTAGATAAACTCTCTCATGTAGTCTCTACGCGTTTGACCCTACGTCCCCGCGCAAGCTTTATCCGGGCTTTATCCCGTGAGAGTACATCTATTATATAAAAATAAGTCGGGTTTTCCTTCCTGACGCTATAACTCCACAACGCACGGACCGATTTCCACGGTTTTGCATTCGTTGGGAAGGTCTCGGGCTCCGTGAGGTTTATAGCAAAGAAAATTCAGGAAAAATTCCACGCGGACGAAGTCGCGGGGGCAATATTTATAATAGGTATAACTTCGGCCGCGCGGTTTAAGTGTTTTTGATTCCCACGGGAATTATTTAATTTTCCGGGATAAAATATAGTCTATGTGCAGTAGGTAATGTGCTATTCTGATATAAATTACATTATCAAATTTCATTAAAATCCGTTCAGTAGTTTTTGCGTGAAAGAATAGCAACATCCATCCATACCATACATCCTCACAAACTTTGGCATTTATATTATTAGTGGGAAGTAGGAAGTAGGATTAATTAGATTTAAGCCGTTATGTTACCAAGTTAGAAATAAAATAATGACATTATTTGTGGTCTCTAGCGCCATCCTAGACAATTGGCTATTTTAAACGGTGACAGAGTCGAGCGGCAGACATCACTTCCAAATTAGGACTCTGCAAAAATGATAATCGCGTCTGTCATATGAGGTCATCCCCATGTGAAGTCAGCTAAAGTATCTATCCTAGCTCTTTTCGGCTAATGTGAGGTATAGAACAGCGTAAAAAAAAAATTTTTTTGGCCTATGTCAACCGGACCGTATAAACGAATCGATTGACATCTCGATCATGTCAACTTACAAACAAAAAACTGCATCAAAATCGGTCCATTTATTGGGGAGCTACGAGGGAACAGACAGACACACATATACATAGATACACATATCAACTTCTCTTTTATCGTCTGGGGTTAAAATTCGTATCGGCTACGACGTGACGCCTTATTTATCGTTGTAGATATTTTTAAGAGCAGTGATATACCGACCAGTTCATTCATAGTAAGCGAACTCTTAAAATGGCTTCGTCATCCATCAGAAGCAAAACTAATGCGATGTCACAGTTAGTATAACCATTTGACATCAAAGTGAATTATAGGATCGGCAGAGTTCAAGCAAGGAATTAAATTAGTCCGGAAAAAATGCTAAGACAATTTCAAGTCAAAAACTTCGGCAGGATACCTATTACCTACCTACTGAAGTTGGTATCCTGCCGAAGTTTTTATATTATTTTCAGCTTTGGGATAGTTTTATGTACTACTAGCTTTTGCACGCCGCTTCGCTCACATTAAGTTCGATTTCTAAAACCTCTATTGATCTCCTTGGGGTTGAATTTTCAAACATCCTTTCCTAGTGGCCGACTTAGGCTCGGTTGTTTCAAACCGTTTGCTATCGTTACATACATTCGTTAAAATGGTTTTCTTTGACATTTTGTTCAGTAACGCATTCATGTAAGTCGTCTTTTCGTATGGTGTCGTCTTAAGAAAGTCTTGCAAAATGTAGGCCCGGAAAAACATTGACGCTTTTAGCAGCGGCGATCGGCGTTTGTGCGATTTTTAGTCGCTTTTCGGAACCTCGATGGCCGCTGCTGAAATCATCGTGTTTGCGAGGGCCGTAGCGTAGTTCATGAAACACCTGAGAGTTTATTTATAACACGCATTCCATTACAAAAACGGAATATCGGTTTCAGAACAACAACGCTGAAAAATTACAGTAGATACTGCGGTTAAAACGCTTGAACTGTAATGATCCCAATTTGTTTAGCGGATCAAATAAATTGCCTAGATAAAACAAATATCTGCTTCAGAAACAGTGAGAAAAACTTTCGTGAAGCCGCAATAGTCCAACGATTAAAGGTGCGGAGTGAAAACTGAAAGGTCACAGGGTCGAACCCCACCCGTTGTACTTTTGTGGTTCCCACTCCTAGCCATAAGCTTTCCGCTTATTTGGAGGGGATAGGAGAATATTAGTTATCTTCAACTTGGCTGATATTCTTTTGAAAAAACACCCGGTAACCCTATTTCAGAGACTTCTTCGTTTTTACTTCAAAAATTTTCCACGCACGCATAAATTGGAGAAAGTCACTCCGTACGACAAATACAAAAGTTCGACAAGAACGAAAATCCGGTAACCCTATTTCAGAGACTTCTCAATCGCTTTCCAGTTTCCACCGTCTGAGTTTTTACGAACCCATAAATTTAAGATACTCTTTACTACTATATAAGCAGATCGTTCGTCTTATAGTCGATCAATCTGTCGATGGTGTTCGGCGAGTGTTTTTAGTTTGAAATTGATGATATTTTTCGTGCTGTTTTTAGTGTTTTAGTGTTCCTACGCGCGCGCCCACGCTCCCGAGGTTAATGGCTCGGATGACTAGAGCATGCGATCTATTACCTACTTGCCTAATCGTATCTGGATTTTCGCTTTTGGTAAATCAGCTTACTCGAAATGCCACAACGAATGTTACTTTGACCTATTGGACACCGTATCCTTGTTTAAAGTCATAACTTAACTGCTTCCCTGGTCTAATGGTTAGCAAGTTCGACTACGGATGACGATTCCTGGATCGGGCAAAAATGTATTGGGTTTTCTGTTAAGAAATTTTCAGTACTAGCCCGGAGTTAGGAAGTCGGTGGTGAGTCAAACCCGTGCCTCGGAGAACACGTACTTTGAGTTGCACAGAGTTACACAAGTCATGGCCTGTTAAATGTTAATCAAATTCAAAAATCGGGATGCTTCTTAAGGAAGATGAATTTTGACGATTGGAGCATTCTGAGGATCTTCAATATTAGATTATATTGTAAAGTAGCGTAAAACATCAAAAACAATTTATTTTGAAAAACTCTTTTGTCTACCAATAAACGCGCATCGCACCTAGTTATCTTAAGGAAGTTTTTATTTCTGTATCACCCACAATATTCTGAGAGATGATTTCTATAAACTAATGCTTTACTTTCCCAGAAAAAGTTCAAAGGATTCGGCATACGCGTTATTAGGATCATTCCGTGGGATCTACACTCTATAAACAGTTTGCAACTCTTATAAATAAGCAACACGGTGAAGAGTCGATATCAAATGTTTGGCACGCGACCTGGATTTTCACATAAAAATTGTTCAACTTAAACTCGACAAAACATACGTCTAGCAGCCAGCATTTAAAATTACACATTGTATAAAAACCTCTTTGAATAGCATATTTCATTTTTCTTGTAACGAAAACGGCAATTGCAATGACAATGCGAGTTTATACTAATACATTGTTCCGTTGTAATGCATAAAATATTTATACCCATTGCGGTATTATATTAGAAAATTGAAAAAAAAAAACAGAATATTAGCCAAGCTGTAATTGACTGTTATCCTATCCTATCTCTTCCAAATAATCGGAAAGCTTATGCTTGGATTGTGTGATAATAGTGCAACGGGTGAGGCTAGAACATGCGACCTTTCAGTTTTCAGACGCACCTTTAACCGTTGGACTATTGAGGCTTTTGGCATTGGTCCAGTATATCGTTAAGGAAAGTTGCGTATGGCTTCTCTCAGTCATGAGGAGTGGTACGATTCATTTGAACAATAAAGTCGCGTGGCCAGTTTATCAGAGCGCGGCAACGATCATAAAGGCGATGAATCGTCTCGTATATTCGTACGTACGTAAGTCAGGAGCAACGAACTAATTTGATGTAGTTTATGCTAAGGTCTATTTACATACGCCGACACACTAGGATAGGAGTAAAGTAATTTGGGGAATATGTGAAGAAAATTTTACATAGAGCACAGTGAATTGGAGATATTATGTGAAAAAATTATTCACTTGTCAAAAGCAATTTGGTGAATCTGTACAAAAATATAATCTTTATTATACTATATATATTATACTATCCACTTATATTATAAATGCAAAAGAGAGTTAATTTTTTGGTTTGTCCTTCAATCACCCTGAAACAGAGCTACGGATTGACGTGATTTTCTGCATGGTTGAGGACCGGGAGAGTGACATAGACTACTTTTTATCCCGTAGATTTCTACGTTCTTACGAAATGAAAGAGAATGAAACAAATAGGTACGCATAAGAAGTTGTGGGCTGAAGCTAGTCTTGGAAAAATTATGCCAGAATTGATAGATTCCCAGAATTGTACATATTATGTAGAGTTAAATGTGCGTGTTTTGTCCAGTGAAAAAACACCTTTTGGCGAAAAATTTTTGATTGCAGATGATAACGAGCGCGGCGCCTGCGCTTAAGATGTTAGTTTCTGATATTTAATTACTGTACAGCAACTGATTCAGAGACGGTTTTGATGTTACAGGTAGATTTTTCATTTTTTATGTAATTTAAAAAAAATCTGGAAACGGAAAATCTGGGCAGTTTCATTCAGGGTTCCTAGCTTTATATGTAATGAAAATTAAAGAAGGCACCTAAATATAAAGAACGGACGGATTTAGTTTTTAAAATCCCGCGGAAACTCTTTGATTTTCCGGGATAAAAAGTAGCCTATGTCACTTTTCAGGTTCTCAAGTATACCCGATACACATGCAAAAAAGTCGGTTTAAAATCACGTCGATCCGTAGCACTGTTGCAGCGGGATTGAAGAACAAACCAACAAACAAACACACTTTCGCATTTATGATATTAGTAGGGATGTCCAACCAGGAGGTCCAGTCTAAGTATTGGACACAGAATTTTTAAACTAGCTTCATAGTGTGGATAAAATTTCTTAATATTATTATGTATTTTGAGGTATAAAAGCCCTCGATATTCGTTGCGCATAATTTTTAAACAGCGATTACCCTAATAAGAGCATAATTGGTATAATCTTTAGAATAACAGGTACAGCGTGAGGCTTTTATAAAAAATATACAGGTCGGTAATAAAATATAGGTAATTTGCTGTTGCAATTTCCAACATTATTTTAAAACCCAACCGACTAGAAGTCAATGCACATTGCACATACATATACTTATTAGTATCAGAAAAATCCGCGCTTTCAGTTCAGTTTTAACTGTTTGACATTTGACGGTTCATAATTTATGTTCATGCAAAAAAAAATTAAATCAAACCAATGCTATGTATTTGCTGATTTTTGCGTTATTTCTACCTATTTGAATAATAAATAGTAATGTCCTTCCGATCAGCAGCGGCACCCAATTTCCACTGGATTAGCCATCGTAGCGTAGGAGATATTATAGTGCACAATTGAGTGCGAGAACACTGATGCGTCATCTATTCCCTCCACTACAATAGCGATAATCGGACACAATTGCAGAGAAATCAGAAGGACGGACTCTGAATAACGTGGGTGACACACCGCCAACTTCCCAACTCCGGGATAGTAATTTATGTCCAAAAACTCCAATACATTTTTTAAAGGACAAAACAAAACACACTCATACTTTCGTATAGGTATATATTAAAAATATTAATATTTAATTAAATGAGAGAGATAATTCGTTTTGTTTGCGTAACTTTACACTAGAGAAATCGACGAAAGTTACAAATGACAATGCGTGGTTTTAGATTGATTTAATTTTTAGCACGTGGGCTGTTTTGGGACCAGTAGGTAAGTCTATCTACATCCATACAGTTTCTTAACTCTTTGCCGTAGCTTACTGGAATTATCGATATCGCAACGTAATCACAAAGAGCTATAGGTAAATACAGTTTTTATGGAGGTGAGGAAATTAGAAATGCCACTGACTATTAAAGAAAATTCACATTCAACCATTCAAGTAGGTATAAGTTTTCCTTTAGATTTTTCTTAAAATTATTGTCTGGTTTGGAGTGTAAATTGTTATATAATTATGGGCCTAATTTTGTACCTACAGTAACATTATTTCACCTAAAACACCATTCTTAGAGTCGTCACAGAATAAGACATTCTTATTTGAATATTGGATAGAAGCAAGCGTTACTTTTCGGAAGTTCATGATTAGCAAGAAAAGGTTAGAATTATTTTGCTATAATCCGCCAACAGAAAAAATCTCTATGGTCAAAACATGCAGTTACAAGATAAGCACCACTTACCTCCCCAGACCCCAACCAAGCAAGCCAAGCCAAGTTCCCAAGCAAGCAATGCCACCACCACTCACATGCACCACCACACAAGACTTCTATACCTACTACTCTCGACGCACGTTTGGCCCCGACATGACACCGTATATTATTTTCATTTCATCAAAGAGTCAGTCTAGTTTTTCTCATCTCTTTGGAACGTGTAATCGGGTATTAAAGAAGTTTGACCCTTAAAATTTAATTAAGGGAATAGAGATTAATCTACGTTGTCGCAACAGTCACCCACTGCCCTTAATTTAAGAATTTGACTTGGTTACAGTTTACTGGAACACATGAATTAGACCAACGTTTACTCTACATATTAACCGTTGAGTAGGACTCAAGGAAACTTCTGCCTACGTCCTACAGCTTAGATAGACTTTGTAGTTTGTTCTCATACTTACATACATATATCTCCGCTACGAAATCTGGGTGGCGAACGAACTGTGGTAGAAGAGAATAGGCAGTTTTTTTTTATTCGAAGACAAGATAGCCCTTGACTGCGATCTCACCTGATGATAGGTGACGATGCAGTCTAAGATGGTAGCGGGCTAACTTGGAAGGGGTATAGCAGTGTAAATTCAACCCATACCCCTAATCGGTTTCTACACGCCATCGTGCCGGAACGCTAAATCGCTTGGCGGCACGTCTTTGACGGTAGGGTGTAGAGTGGTCCGGTGGTAGGGTGGTTCAGCCCTAGTTTCGCTCAGAAAATATCACATAGAGATAAATACATCATTTGAGTTGAGATGCGACGGTTATCACGGCTGTTGAGTATTTCTGAACAAACCACACTGTGTGTTTGGAAATATTGTTTTCACAATGTTTTCACCTCATTAGTTAAATCGCATCTTTACTGTTAAAAACCAGTGAGTAAAAGTCGTTTTTGCCCACTCAGTGATTAAGGATTTTGGATAACTCTCGGCATGAAAAGAGGCTTTTCCAAAAGACTAACAGATAGGTACAGACGAATAATTGCAAAATTCAAAAAGACTCGCCACCTCGCTTCACTTTGTCAAATATAGTTGATTTTATTGTTTAAAATATCGATTAACTACTATTAATAAAACAATCAAACTAATTACTAGTAATAAAACAATCAAAGATGAAGTTGCGATTTGAAAGTTTATTTCCTACTTAAAGACCTCTGTACACTGAGTTAAAGACAATGTTTTCAATAGTAATTTGACTCTGTAACCCAGATGGTTTATTCTTAGCAATACAGATTAAGCAGTTTCAAATTAGAGCTATAAAGTTTAGATGGCTATGAGTTATGAGTTATGACCCAGTTAAGTCATTTAGGTTAAGTAAGCGTTTAAATTGAGCGCATTTAAGTACCTACTATAAGCTTTAGAAGACCTAATTTTCTTGTAGGTCCAGTTGCCCTAGCCATATTACAAACGTGTCGTTTCTATTCTCTTTCTACGATCGCTACCGCTGTAGAGCAGGGTTTCCCAAATTTTTTTATCACGCTTCCCTACTGGAAGGATAGGACGTGTGGAATATGGATAGAAAATTATTTGGGTTAATTAGGCTATTAAAATAGCCTAATTATTTTCCCACGATCCATGATTCCAGAGTCATCACAATAGTATTAATAGGAATGATACGGAGCGATATCCATTTGTCTAGAATTTTTGATTTAATGGCCTTTGTAAAAATACCAAGTCTAATTGTTCGGTCTAGATAGGTCACGGGTTGGGTCTAGACACAGTTGATCTCAGTAATCAATTAGTATCGCGCCGTTTTAGTTGACTAACTCGGGCATCGAACCCGAAGTAATATTTAATGGATCGATGAACTTTAGAAGACTATATGGCACCCGCGACTTCGTCCTCGCGTTCCTTATAATCCCGTGGGAACTCCTTCATTTCCCGGGATAAGGAGGACCCTTTGTCCATCTCCGGAATGCATGGTATCTCCGCGCCAAATTTTGCGAGGATGGATTTATTACGAAAACCTGTCCCTACCTATTGTCCATATTCTTAAAAGTTCTCATTTTTTTACAAGGAACCCTAAATATTCGAGAGATAAATGTAACCTAAGTTCTAAGATTAATATAATCCTCTACTAAGCCTCTATCGGCCTATGAAAATCGCGTCAAAATCGATCGAAATAATATATTAAAACCATTAAAACGAGACATTTACATAGGTATTGTACCTATGGTATTACAAAATCACAGACAGACAGTTGAATTTTATTTACATATTTGTATAGATATTTAGATAGGTATAGGTTCTAAAAACGTTTTAAGCATAAGTAAATTAAATGAATGGTTGTAAAATCAAGTAAAACGCTAACTAAAGAGTTTGATATCTGTATGTAGTTTTTTCCACTAATATACCTAAGTAGCCAAGCGTAGAAATTAAAGTCCTTCAATAGCACGTTATTGGCAATATTTAACGTTTGTCAGGTAGTTATGTTCTACGGCCTTCTTGGTTAATTATAAAGAAATATGGCGTATCGACTTAATCCCGTGATTACCACGAGGCAGCCGGTGCAAATCCAATGCCGATAAAAAATACAAATCACTTTTTTGAAAGATTTTACCGTAATAAAACTCTAATTAAAATGGTCATATGAACTAAAGCTGATTAACTTATTTAAATAAAAATTAAATTACCTGTACCGTGTTTAAGTGTTGTTAAGAGCGCGTGTAAAGGTAAATGTTCAGATGCAGATTTGATTTTTACAGCAGTAGATCAAGTTTTAAGTATCCGAAAAAAAACAGGCAAAAATTACATCATATTTCCAAGGGTCGATACTGAGAATAAACATACAACCAGAAACCTCGGAGTAATCGGTGGACATACATAGAAAAAAAAAAGATACCGGCCGAATTGATAACCTCCTCCTTTTTGGAAGTCGGTTAATAATGAAAGTTCGACAAAATAAAATCGCGAAGTTAGGTTTAATTTTTAACCAATTTGCATTTATTTTCAATGTGGTGCATATTACAGAGCCAAAAGTTTTAAAAGTCCTATACACATTACTAAGAGACGATACAGCCATTTTTTTTTTAAATTAATATCTTACGAGTTTCTAAAATACATAATGTTTTTGGCGCTTCGCGACGCTAGCATTTGTCGCGTTTTACACGAGGTTTCGGGTATGTTTTATTTCATCTATCGCGGGGATTTTTGTCTGGCATTCTGCGTACTGTTAAGGCTTTCAATAATTCGTGTATAAAAGTGAAAAGCGCTTTCGTCAGCGGCAATAGAGAATGAATTTGAATATCAGTTCTGCGTGTTTAGAGCGTAACACTGGGGTTGAAATCCCTATTTACCTGGACGATGTGTCAAGGTTGGGGGTCAGTAAGGCCAACGTGAGAGCCCTATCACCTGTCATTTGGGAGCGTACCTGTGGCAAGATGCCAGCCTAGTACTAAGCTAGCAGGAGTTATCAGGAGGTTATATTTCTCACCTGGCGCATGCGTTGTACCTGTTCTACCTGTGGACTAACAACCAGTTTAGTGCGGTACCAGAAGGGTGCATTGTCGCACCCATTCCGGTTTTTTATTATGAGACTGTAGAAGGCATGAAAGGTCGAAGTGTATTGGTTTGGGCGTCCCCTACGCATGCGCGCTCTTACACACCTGTTTACTATTTCATTTGTGTATCTGTATTTTATGATTGGCACGCGTCGGTGTGGTCGCATAGTCGTTGTTGGGACGTGTGTATAATTTTTTTGCCGTTCATTCAAATTTGCTGAGAGGGGTTACATAGTTAGATGCTATTAGAACTTTGTAACTTGACTGTAATTATCTTTATGAGCATCTTTATATAATACATATTATTTACAAAATTTATAAAGTACTTAGGTACCATGCAGATACTAAGGCTCTTTCCGATTTTTTCCTTATTCTGCAGTATTTTTAAAAAGCCTAACTAAACATGGCAAAAGCTAATTACAGTATTATAGAATTCTTAAGAGGAAATGCGGGTTGTCTTTTCTCCATAAAATCCTTACAAAATGTTGACAAAATGCTCAAAATTTCCTGACAGAGGCCTAGTGTACATATTTAACAACTAAGAAATACATAGGGACGCAATGTATACGCAATGTATTCAGTTTATGAATATTTTTTAAATTGGTCCAATATTGGAGGAAGAAAATATAGTAGAGAGACAAACCTCGAATTATGACTTTTATTCAGTCGGATCTGCAGTTGTTCTTATAGCACATTCATGCGATAAGAACAGTAGAGCAACAGCGATAGTTTCTTCAAATACCTAACTTTCAAAATTCCCTCGAACCGCGTTTCCTCTTAAACCTGAGTTTTTCTCCTAGCTAACTAGACTAGGTACTTCGGTGAAATATGAAAACAATAAATTGGCAATTAGGTTTCCGGTGAGTGTCTTAGAAACAGCATAATGCAATTAGCTGCGGCGCGTGTGTCTAACACAAATATTTTACTTTCGGTCCTTCAGATCTTTTGAAAGATGAGAGCTTTTCGGAAATTGTTTATTAGTATTTCTTTACTAAGAGGTGAAGCACGCTTCCAGTTTAATCGTTGAATCGTCTACGTTTTTGTCTGTAGGGTAAAACTTGATCAGTCCGTGATATTGAAAATCGATTTTGTAGTGTATTTACTTTGATTGCAATCGGTATGCGGTCTTTTACAGTAGGTACATAGTTACATACCTACTTAGCCATAACTTTTTCTAAAATCACACCAACGCACGTCGCACGCACGTTTAAATCTATACTATTATAATAAAGAGAGAGCGCGAATTTTGTGAGTTTGTATGTATGTCCGGAGCAAACTTTGGAACCACCGCACCTATTACAATAATTCTTTTACCATTTCAAAGGTACATTATTCCAGATGGTTATAGGCTATAATTATGTTAATAAATGTATTATGGCTAGATATTACGTGCAAATTTGTTAAAGAAGTCGGAATTTTTTTTGACTCTTAAACGTTTTCAAGGCGTGCGCTGGGTCATATACTATTATTGGATGAAAATGATGTATGGGTGAATTGTTACTCTTAAAGAGTTCTAAAAAAAAGTCCGCGATAGCATATGTCTATATTCTAAGGATAACTTACAGTAACCATTTCTATCTTTCAAATTTTGATTAAAAATAATGAATTATTTTCGAAGCTTCTTTAACCGATGTGATGTCAATCTATATCTAAATAAATATGTTTATTATCGTAAGTATTTAATTTAGAACATATTTGCCCTTTACACTATACAATTTAAATAAATATCTTAGGAGTTATCGGAAAATTAATATCTCCGCGCGACAAAATAATAAAATGGTGCCGGCTGGCGCGGCGGGGCACGGCGGCGGGTATCGGTGCGGGATATTCGTGTGGTTCCTGTGGTGATCTTATTGACAATCGTCTCCTATAAGAAGCTCACAAGAACAAATATTTAATTTTCAACCCGGACGAAGTCGGCGCGGGCTTCTAGTCTAATATATAAAAATGAATCGCTTAATGTGTTGGTAAGCGCATCACGCGTGAACGGCTGGACCGATTTCGCTAATTCTTTTTTTATTGTGTTTGTTATTGTTAGGAGAAGGTTCTTATGAAAGAAAAAATTAAGAAAATTGCGCGGAAAATTAGAAAATTTAAGAAATATTAACCACCATATTAAATTATTTCTAATGTAATCGCTTTTACAATTCAAACTTTTTTGATGTAACCTTATGGCGTTTGACATAACATTGACAGAATGCGTGCTGCCAATTTCGTCAAAGAGGATGTAAAAAAACTTAAGACAGGACAACGTCTGTCGGGTCCGCTAGTTACAAATAAAAGTAGATCCACTTGCATTAGCGTGATACATTATACTCGGCCGATAGAATCCCGTAGTGGATGACTTCCTTCCCAGAAGCCCCTCGAGATCGGAAAGGACAAAAAGACGTTTTTTATTTACCTTTTTGACATTAGATTAAGTGCAGACAGGTTTGTTTGATATGGTTTACTAAGCTTAAAGCCGTACAAGTTGATGTTCCGGGACATCCTTTGATCGTAATTCGTAAGCAAATTAAAAATAGACCTTATAGATTCGTAAACTCATGCCCATTTTCACTAACGTTCTCTTACTTTTACGGGCTACCTTAGCAAGACGGGCTTTACGGGCTGCCTTAACTAAGTAAGGTGACGCTTTCTGTCAATTTCGTTTTCACAAACCTTTAGCTGATTACACCTAAAGGTAGAAATGACATTGGATAAAGGATTTAGTTTAGGAGCCAGATACGTAAAGAGACTCCTACTTAAGGGATCCTCAATAGCCCAACGATTAAAGGTGCAGATTGGAAACTGAAAGATTGACGGTCAGTCCCCATCTGTTGTCTCCTCCTAACTCCTAACACAAGCTTATGCTTTTTTGGAGGGGTGACGGCAATTAGGGGAAGTCTGGTATGGAAAAAATAATATTTATAATTTTGCTAATTTTTTTAAATACATTTCATTCTTTTCTTATATTTTGTGTAAATAAAACTTGTGCAACCCAATAAAAGGAGTTTTGTAAAATTGTTTAGTTCAAGTGAGACCCTGACTCTGCGGACACTGTGGGCGGCGGAAATGCTATCATGGGCCGTCCGTTCCATATCGCGTGTTGGTAAACAGTTAACACTTCATACTCCTTCAGCGTTATGTCTTTCTGGTACAATGTTAGCCGGGACGAAGAAATTTGAATAATTTTTTTTATTGGGATAACTTAGCCTAAACTTTAGCATTTTGTTAGGTTTTCTTGAAAATGCCATGGCCAATGGCAATGGTCTTTCTGTTGAGATAAACGAATTCAATTGATACACTATATACCTAGGTTAAGAGAAGTCACCCTCGAGCCCGATAACGCTCCACATAAACAAAGTTTGAATTTTAGTGGAATGTTCCAATCATTCTGAAAATTTTCATATGTAAATTTTGTCGGTGAAAGTGTAAATTTAAAACTTTGTATCCTAACGAAAATCCGACCAACTTCAGTCATATATATTGGTTTCTAGTTTCTAGAGCATTGATTTTGATTGGACATTATTATAATAAAGTATGGAGCGGGCGCACTAGAATTAACTCCGCTCCAGATTCGGGGATATCTTTTTACGATTTGACGTCAGAAATTAGACCACGCTAATTTCAAGGCACTATAAAATGAAATGATGACTTATAATAAAGCAATAAAAATACGCTGCATACCAAATCCGAGACCACACAAGGAGTCCGGCGGGATATTAAGCCAAAATCCTGGGAGAGCCTTCATCCATTAAAGAGTTTCGGCTCTGGCTTACCTGAAACAAAAAATAGAATCTTCGTTTATAAAATGATCCTAGGTATAAAAAATATTTATTTATTTATTTTACATTGTCTCAAGAACGTGGAAAAGGGTGCAAAGAAAGAAAAAAATTAATTGGAACGTTGAGCTTTGAAGCTTCAATTGCAATGCAATGACGAATAAAAAATATTAAAAAAAATATAAATATATATAATATTCAATGCATTCTTTAATTTTAATATGATAGTTGCTATATACTATGTAGGTAAAGAAGACAATACTTTTTAACACTAAATAACCGGTCAAATGCGAGTCGAACTCGCATACGAAAGGTTCCGAACTAGACTTGCAACGAATATTCGGTTACTATTCGGTATTCGGTCTATTCGGCTGCTTTTATTATATTCGGCCGAATACCGAATATCTACATATTATTCGGCCGAATACCGAATACTTAAATAATACATTTTGTCATAGAGAAATAATTGGTAAAATGAAAAATTAAAATCGATTGATTATTATTATATATTATCATTTACATCATCCTCGAAGTATGCCCATATAGGTGATTTTTTTTAAAGGCCATAATCGATTTTTTTATTATTAAGGTACGTTCGTAATTATTTAATTGTTTATTTGTTAAATTTCACACTATTACAAGAGCAACAGCGGGCGCGCGGGCGATGAGTACATTAGAACAAAACAAAGGAACGCGAAACAATCACGTCTGTACAAGTTTTTGACGCTAAAATCCAGCTGAATACTTTTGCCTAATATTCGGCTATTCGGTCAGGAGCCTCGCCGAATATTCGGTATTCGGTATACTGCCGAATATACTATTCGTTGCAAGTCTATTCCGTACTAAAAAACGCCGAAAAAACTATTGTCTAGAAGGGAGGCCCCTTTAATTTTTAATTTATTTAATTTTTATTATTTGTTTTTATAGCGGCAACAGAAAAACACATTCTCTGCAATTGTCTACCTATTAAGGATCATGAGATGCAGCCCATTGATAGACAAACGGACGGAATGATTGAAGGACAGCGAAGGCTTAGTAATAGAGTCCCGTTGGTTACCCTTCGGGTACGGAACCCTAAAAATTAAGCGTAAGAAGTCGGTTAAAAAGGTGATGAAGTCAAATACCTAATATACTCGTAAAATGTCTGACCGGTGAAACTTGTTCAGCGACCTTGCACCAAGCTAAAACAAGTCCGTAGCTATTAATAACATGTCATAATTTGTCGCCAATCGAGTTATTCGATAAGATGCAAAACGTTATCCCATTTGGGTTGAATGATCTAAGATGTAAACGCATGAATTGTAAGGATTGCATTAGACGTTAGTCATGGTTCATGAATGGTGGTCGTTATGGGCCTCATAGGGACTCTGGGGTCCCTCGGTGGGCAATGGAAGGAGCTATGCTCAGAGTATGCCTGCGAGATCAAATCATAAATGAGGAGATCTTTGGAGAACCAAAGTTTTCGATATAGCTCAGCGAATCGCGAAGCTGAAGTGGAAATAGGCGGGACAATAGTGGAAGTCCGAAAACTGATGGTCGTTGGGCGTCACAACGTGCTGGAGTGGCGACCCCGCATCGCAAAGCGCAGGGTTGGCAGACCTCCAATCGATGGACCGAAGACATCAGACAAATTGATGAATATAGGCGGCGCAAGACCGATGTCTGTGGAAGTCTTTGCAAGAGATAGGCTTAAATGCAGTACTGTAATAAGATTTTTTTTACTCAATGACAAGAAAGTCCTTGACTGCAATCTCACCTGATGGTAAGTGACTATGCAGTCTATCAAGATCGACACATTGTCTAGTATAGGTATAAAAGTTTACAAGGGTTACGATGAAAAAACATAAAGAAATGTAAGCTGGTAACTAAATAAAATTGATCTCTCTTACAGAGGTAGCGACAACCGCGTCGCAAGGAACCACTGGATTCAAGCGGCGCAAGACCGAAGCCTGTGGGAGTCCCTGCAAGAGACCTTCGGACGCCTATCGGTTGATAAAAAGAACAAGAAGAAGAAAGAGGTAGGTGCGCTAGTTTTATTTATTGTCAAGAAGTATGATGGCTCATAATCACAACTACGAGCTTTAAGCAGTTGTAAACTTAAGAAGCGCTCAAAATCGGTGCGATGGATTTTAGTTGGTAAGAAATTCTTACCAACTAAAATCCATTGTTGTCTATTAGGTTCAGAAAAAAGAGGAAAAGAACCTAATAGACAACAACGAATAATGACGACGAAAGTACGTCTGATTGTAAACAATACCTTGTCAGGGATAACTGGCGTCCTGAAGACGAACATAGGCTATTTTTATTCTAATAAAATACCTTAGTTATTCCCACGGGAAAACAGAAAATTAATAACCGGCCAAATGCGAGTTGAACTCGCATACGAAGGGTTCCGTACCAAAAAACACTGGGGAAAAAACACGTTTCTATTAGGGGAGTCCCCTTTAATTTTTAATTTATTTTTATTATTTGTTGTTATAGCGGCAGCAGAAATACACATTCTCTGAAAATTTTCTACTCTACCTATTAATGAAGCCTATTGAGGCTACATTAATAGGTAGAGTAGAAAATTTTCTCTTTTAAGCTCAACGGTTAAAGGTGCGGACTGAAAACTGAAAGGTCGCAGGTTCGAGCCTTACCCGTTGCACTATTGTCGTACCCACTCCTAGCACAAGCATTCCGCTTATTTGGAGGGGAGAGGAGAATATAAGTCAAATTCAACTTGGCTAACTTCCTTTAACAAAAAAAATTAAAAAAGAAATAAGGATCATGAGATGCTTATTTGTTTTTTGACAGACAGACGTACGGACGGACGGACGGACAGCGAAGGCTTAGTAATAGAGTCCCGTTGGTTAACCTTCGGGTACGGAACCCTAAAAAACATCCACATGAGCAAAGTTTCTGGTTACATGTGAGTAGGTAATATTTTATACTGCAATCAACATTCCAAACTTTCAGCCCATCATGCTTAATTTCCCGTGTTCGTAATAAATCGACTAGCAATACAGACCTTTGACGATAGAATGAAAACATTTTGAATAATATTTATTAGAAAAATAACGGTAAAAACGATAGGTTTATAATATTGGATAGATTTGCATTCTTCTCTTAGATATACATAATATAGTAAGTATAATTTATTATGCATATTTAATAAGTACCTACCACTCACGAGTCAATTTATGTAATTTTTTCTTTACCTATTTAATCCCCATAACATGAATATGGACCTACCTACATAATCTGTTAAAAAACAAATAAGAACCATTTCATGGTAATATAAAGTAATTACAGAGCTGTTCAAAGCCATTAATTTAGAAGATGACATGTAAAAACGCATAAACATGTTAATTTAATAACTTTCCCTCATCTAATCCCACAACATTTACCATTTAGGGACAAGATACTATCAACGTGTGTGATCCCGGGAAAGGGTATGCGTGTAAAAGGGATGAGAACAGGTTATTTTCTCTCTTACTCCTAAACGTCCCCTGAAACTAAGTTGGTTGCGACATGTTTAGAAAATAGAGCTATTCCGACATTATGTGGGAGTATGGTCCCACAAAATATTACGAATAAATGTTAGATTATACATTAGCCACGTATGAGTGTGTTAGAAAAAAACCAGCGTTTGCTTAGCAAATTCTAATCTCTACACATATTCGTAAACCAGGATAGCAGAAGGGAATAGGAAGCAGTCTCACGTATGTCTCCGTGTGGGACATAACACACTCCATATACACACACGCATTGCATATCCAAGGGGTTGTCCTACATGCTCCCTAACCTACAACACATAAACAAGTTCACACACCCGTAGGAAAGTTAACGCATCCCTATCTAAGTAAGAGGGAAAGAGATCAAGTGACAAGTCGCAGGTCAAGCGTTAGAGGGAGTTAGATATGCCGTTCGGTTTGCGGTGGACGCTAAGAACAAGTTCGAGTCTGCGCATCTTGACTTTAATTTAAGGGTGGTGCCCATAAACTGTTCCCTAGGTCTGGGTGCCTGGTAGTTGCTTTCCATTTTAGGACAAAACTTGATAAAAAAGGGCAATTGGGTAAGGGACCCATGGGGGAGTCTCAAGAGGCTCTTTGCTAATTGACACCTTTGAAGGGTGCGTAGCTTATACGCCTCTTATATGTGATAGAGTGCGTAGTGTATTTTCAACAGTGTGTCTACACACACTGTAGAGACTGACTTGAATGAACAAAAAGCCTACCAAGTTTCAAGATACTCGTAGACTGCAAAAATACCAATTATATTTCTTTCGCTTTATTCGAAGATACTATTATAAACACGTAGTACTTTTAACTTACTAGGTAGCTTCGCACGTCTTAAGAGATTTTTGGAAATCGATATTGTGTCGATTTTCTACCAACCACACCGGATCGCCTAGATCTGGCCACACCACGGACTAGCTGTCTTTCTTTTTTCGTGCGAGGTAGCAAGCGCACGCGCACTATTTATATAAAAGTGAATATTAAAATGCCGAAACGAA